>JAKUAQ010000001.1:600000-1101807 GCA_030562965.1 Starmerella ratchasimensis
TTGGCCGGAGAAAGCCCTTTCTGTTGATTTTTGCCGTAAAACAGCAAATTGAGCAGGGTTTAGAACAGCACGCCATTCAGAAGGTGATTTGACCACTTTCGACATGACGATCTACTGCTGTCTTTGAAATCAGTTACGGGATTGCGAGTGCCCCGCCCGGAAGAGTTACTCGAAATATCAGGGTTAGGTAGGGCTCGCTTGGCCATTGCCGCGATGGCAAATTGGAGATCCTCTTCTTAAAAATGTGCATGTACTTACTTAAACCAAATACCTGCACACAGCAAGCGTGTAGCAAGTCATTATTTTATGTCTCTCAATATTGAGCTGTGATGGCAAATCATGTATAACCGCAATGTATTCAGGCATAGATAGCAGCGACCCCTGAATATCAATAGACGTATCATGTAACATAAGCGCATTACCGGTCATCACCGGGGCACCGCTCCCAGGTAACTCTGCCACATTGTCGATCCCTACGTAGAGACCATGTCGAAGCGCTTGTTGAAAGACCTCGCGGCAATCAAAGCCGATCAAGATTGGAACTTCACCGCTGTTCCCGATGAATCAAACATGTCCAAAATTGTGGCTACCTTCCCGGGACCCGTCAACAGTCCTTACCAGGGTGGTACGTTCACTATTATGTTCACTGTACCGCCCGAGTATCCCTTGAAGCCGCCACGGGCGCATTTCGAAACGCGAACTTTCCACCCTAACGTCAGTTCCCAGACTGGTGCTATCTGCCTGGACATTCTCAAGGACAAGTGGACTCCTGTCTACAGCCTTCTGAGTATTCTCATCTCACTACAGCAACTTCTTGATTCCCCTAACGGTGATGACCCCCAGGACGCCGAAGTGGCAAAGGTATACCGGGATGAGCCTGCTAAATTCCGTGAGATTGCTGCCCAATGGACAGCCAACTTCGCCCGTCCGCAAACTGCTGGAGTCGATCCTGAATCACTCAAAGTATTTGTGCAGATGGGATTCCCTGAAGAAAAGGTTGTCGCAGCCTTTAAGAGCCAGGGAGTCACCAAGGCTGAGACTCCAGAGGACAAGGAGAAGATTCTTGAGGCTTTGACCCAATGATCAAAGTGAACAGTGAAATATCCTGTCACCCGAGCCCACCCCTACATCTAGTACATACCTGTAGGTGATATATCGAAGATAAAATGAAGAAATTAGTAAAGCATTTATTTAATTTCGCGTTCCGAGCGAGGATTGTGGGGCGTGGAGACAAATAAGAAATAAGGCAGCTGTTGAATGAGTATGCAGCGCGGGTCATAAGGGTTATTATATACATGAATGAGTGGGTGAGTTCCTTGACCTACCTGTAAATTTATTTTTCAAGCCTATGGCGAGTCGTTTTGATGAATTGAATTGGAAGCGAATCGAGGATGATCTCGAGGGAATTGAGGGTGGATTTGATGATGGCACTTTCTATGGTCTCGAAGAAATCGACGACGTGGATGTGGTAAAGGAAGCAGGTACTGTCAAGTTGGTAGCGAAATCTGCTTACAGCGCCCCTAAAGCATCGATCAAAACCAAGGCTAAACCCACCAAGAAAGCCGAAAAGGTTAAGAAAACGAACTCTAAAGTATCTGTGGGTGAGAAGAATGCCAAGGACGAAACTGATTCCACGAACGAGTTTTCTGCGCTCGTAGGCGTTGAGGATGGCCCCGCCTACTCACTCGGTGAGTGGCCAAGTGGTCTCGATTGGCGCATATATACGGGGTTGCGCAACCACAAATTTCTGTCTCCCACTGAAATCCAAGCACAGAGTATTCCCTTGATTATGAAAGGTTATGATGTCATCGGTAAGGCGGCGACTGGTTCGGGTAAAACTCTGGCATATTCAATCCCTCTACTCAATCGTTATTATAAAGGTATAATTGGCGAGGTGAATAATGATGGAACGGAAGAGGGTGCCGCGGTTGAACCTCAGGATACCACAAGCGGAAACAAGGTATCAGACGAATCAGAGGAGGCTGATGCAACTGAAGCAGAGGAAGCTGGAACTGAAGCTAGTCATAATTCGTCTACTGTGGATTCATACTTGCGTAGACCAGAAGGACTCATTATTAGTCCTACTCGTGAGCTTGCTCATCAGATCAGAGATCATTTGCAAGCCATTATTCCGAAAGAAGACAAGAACAAGGTGGTGGCCTTGACTGGTGGACTTGCTTTACCAAAACAGCTGCGTCTCCTGAGCAAATACCCCGCGGTTGTTGTGGCCACACCCGGGCGTTTATTAGAGATCCTCCAGCAGATGACGGCCACGCAGCAGAGCGAATGGCAGCGTATCCCATCGCTTGTATTAGATGAGGCTGATCGCCTTATTCAGTCTGGAAGCTTTACGGAGCTTGAGTCAGCTCTGAAAATTATCGGAATTTCTCACAAGCGCCAGGTACTTGTGTTTAGTGCTACGTTCAGCACTGAACTTTGGGGAAACCTGAGTTCGAAGAACCTGAAACGTAAAAGAGAGGATATTCGGGTGCTTATGGAGCAGAAGTTCGGACTCAATTCCACAGCTCACATGGTTGATGCTGACCCAGAGTCAAAGGTCGCTGATTCAGTGAGACAAGCTCTCATTGAGTGCCCTAACATGGAAAAAGACCTATATGCGTACTATTTCCTTCTCCTTTACCCGGGAAAGTCCATAATGTTTGTGAATTCAATTGACGCGGTGAAGCGTGTTACTCCTCTGTTCAAAGAATTGGGGCTTAAGGCTTTCGGAGTTCACAGCGAGATGATCCAGAAGCAGCGTTTGAGATCTATAGAGCGCTTCAAGGAGACAGAAAATGCCGTGCTAGTCGCAACTGATGTAGCGGCTCGCGGTCTTGATGTCCCTCTCGTTGATCACGTTTTGCACTATCACCTACCTAGATCTGGAGACATGTATGTCCATCGATCCGGCAGAACGGCGCGTGCGGGGAACATGGGTGTATCTGTTACTCTTTGTTCACCCCAAGAGGCGTCTGGACCGTTGCCAAATCTATTGAAGCTCATTGAAACCAAGCCTCAACAAATCGATGTGGATTACGATATTCTAGAAAAGGTGAGAGATCGCGTTCGTCTGGCAAAGCGGATCGCAGACACACAGAGTCTAGCCACCAAGAAGGGAAAGTCAGACTCATGGTTGAATGATGCTGCGCAAGAGCTTGGTGTTGACCTAGATGATAATTTTGGCAAACTGGACGGTCGTAAATCTGGGAAAAGAGAAGAAGGTGCAAATACCGATGCGCTGAAAAGTTTGAGGGCCGAGTTGGCGGACATGCTATCTCGCAAATTGGGGACTAACCGGCGTTACTTGACATCTGGTACTGAAAATCTTGCCCACCAGCTCCTCAAGCGACGCCACTCGCCTCTTCTGGGAAAGCCGCTGCGCTCGGCTCTTGATGAGCTGAAGCCATCCAAACGCTTCAAAAAGTTTGCCAAGAGCAATGCCGAGTGCAGCTCGACTTCACCGACAAAAAAGACTGCGGTTAAGAAGTTGACCAAAGGCAAGCCTAAGAAATAATAACTCATATATATTTATCGTTAAAATAAACTACACAAAGCGCATCAATCAGAGAGAATTCTCTACTTCCTTAAGAACAAGTGTATTCTATAAGTAATGAATGCAATAGGTCATTAAATTTTACTTCATCAGCCTCAATTAATGCATTTAGTCGCTGAAATATTCGTCCTCACTCTCATCGACGAGCTGCTCAAAGTTCAGCTTGTAACGCAACAGGCCGCCAACACCACCAAATCCCTGGACGAACTGGGCACCCTCAGCAGACTTGTCTGTGACAAACTCAAGACGCGCACCGTATTCGAGGTAGTTCTCCGCAAGCCACTCAACGAAGGGCTTCTCGTCGATAAGCTCCAGCTCTTGGCCATCCTTTCCGATAAGATAGTCTTTGGGGGCATCAGGCATAGCGAATGTGATACTCTCATTGTTCTCACCATCGCGTAAAGTGTAGCGCATAAGCTCGAGATTTTCCCAAACAATGAGAACCTCGACGGCACTGGCATCCAGTGCCTTGAGTGTATCGTCAACACCGTAACAGAACATTCCCTGGTCTTTGGCAATTTCCTCGAAGTATTTAGCGAGGAGTTTCTTCTCCTGAACGAATTTGACATTACTAAGGCTCTCCGCACTCAATTCTATGGCCTGGTTGAAGCCGTTCTCACCACCGTAGCTGACGTCGACAATCTGGACAATCTTGGCCTGAAGACGCTGATCGAACAGATCGGAATGGCTCAGCTCATTTTTGAAATCGGCACTACCGGCTAGAACCAGACCAGTAACGTTCACTTTGTCGTTAGTGATGAAATTTTGTACCGCTACCTCTGCAACCTTACGCACGTAGTTGTGTCGCTTCTCGTCGCGCAGACGGGAGAAACGCAAGGCTGATTGACCACCGCGACCGTGCTTCTTGGGCAGATCGACAGTGAATTTGTGCAGCACTTCACGAGTATTACCACTAAGCGTACCAAACAGAGCTCCATTACCATCCATCACAATGAATCCAAATCGGTCGTCAGACTCCAGCAGTTCGCTCAAAGCTTCAACGTGGAATTTGGAGTCGCACAGATACAGAGATGTGTTGATAGGCTTGAAAGGCTCGAAGTCAATGGTGAGCTTGCGCGCTTTGCCTTCGGCGTTCAGTGCTTCACCACAGAAGACAACCAAGCCATTCGGGGGACACTTTGTGTACTGCTTCAATCGCTGCTGTGTGGAGGTGATCGCACTAAGTACACTCAAACGGTTGACGCGCGACTTAATGTTGGAAGCAGTGCCATACTCGTCGGTCAACATCTTCGTGTATTGCGGGATCTGCGAACGGGGGGGCATAATCAAAGAGATCATGGACGTGCCATTGCCGCGAGCCTCCTGAAGGTTCTTAACCAGCTTTTTGACCTTCCAGATCTCGATGTTTCTTTCGGCCTGGGTACTCATTCTGTTAGATAATTTGCGAAAAGAAGTGTTTCTTGAAAACCTATTTTACCTAAAAAAGACTGCAAGGCGTAAAAATATTCACGTGATGAAATTTGGAAAAGTTAAATTTCTGGCCTGCACCTAACGTATGGTGATATGGCGCAGAAGTCCCAAGGCAGCAGCAGGGTAGTTGAGGACACGACCCCTTCATCTAGATATCCGGCGCAAGGCAACATTATCCCTCGACAAAACTTCCCTACGCGCGTGAGCTTGGGACCGAGATACCGCTACCCCTGGACCGTCGATCCTAAGGCTTAACGGGCTGAAAGCTGAACCAGCCATGCGAGGTCGCCCGGGCCTTCTGGGTACGGGGACGAATCATAATAGCCCGAAATTCACCGGAGCTCACCCCACGGTAAACAGTAGATGCCGACCACTCCCACCGCGTTCGCGGAGATCGTGCGTTTCAGCACCAACTCGACCGAGCTGAGATCCCGGATCCTTTCACTCTACCGTCAGTTCATTCGCCGTGCCCCGAATTTCGTGGAGATGTACGAGATGGACGTTCCCATCGGAGTGGTGCGCACAAAGCTGAGAGAACAGTTCGAGCGCAACCGATTTGTAGACGATATGCGTGTGCGCAACATTCTCTTGGCTCAAGGACATAACGAATATCAGGAGACTGTCAACTTCTGGAAACAGGAAGGACATGTGCTAAAGTACTTCGATGACTACCTCTCGACGAAGGTGGAGAAGAAGCCCGACAACTTCGTGCGCAAGTTCATTAAAAACGAGGCCTAGACAATGGTGTTCATATGAATTCACGTATATTATAATTTCTTTATTCTTAACTTATCCAAAATCACCTTTGTCGTTCTATCTATCTATCTACAGCGTGCTGCTCGGAGCCACGGCGGCATAAAACTCGCGGAGTGCCGCCTTACTTGGATCGAGAGCCAGAATGAACTCGCAGACCTGCTTGCAAATCCAAAGTTGGTTGGTCTTAAGTGCGGCCTCGTAAAGTTTGACGACGCGCCCTTCGTGGTCAAAATCGATGGGTTGGTCCGCAACAGGTTCAGGTTCAGGCGTGCCGATGGTCTGTGCTACAATGAGGAATTCATTTGCTGTTTCCAAGTCCAGTTTGGTGAGACACTGGTCGAATAGCTGAGCTGGGCTCTTGCCTACGGCCTCGAACAGGCGCGTCCAGTACTTCATCTCCACCTTACGGGCACATCCCGCCACAATAGCTTCAAAATTCTGATCCGGGAACTGTCTCAGCAGACGCACTGCTGATGCAAGCATTTTTTGTTTCGCAGATTTATCTTCCTCATCGTTTGTTACCACACGATACATTAAGGATTCTAGGATCCCAGCAAAGTATGGGGCCTTAGCGTATTTTCGTGCTACTGCTACTGCGTCATTGTACGCAGGCACAAGCGCCGACTCAAGGATGTATTGGACATATACTTCATGCGACGTTGAGAGGCGCGCCACACTGTACGAAGCATCAAAACTACGCACCGGCTCCGACTCCACAAGCGTCACTACGCCGCGGTTCGCACTGAAGTGGACCGGGTACGCGTCAAGTGAGATGTTGGCGTAGAATTTGTCGCTGGCTCGGTCATCAGCTTTCGCAGCGGCTTTAGCGCTGACACAGCCAGTAGCATCTTGCTCATCCTCCATGGCTTCTAGTTCAGGGGTAGTGCTTTCGGGAGTGTTACTTTCTGGCGTGGTGCAGTTGGGGTTCCATTTCATAACCACGGCATCCTGACCGTCGAAGACCCACAGCTGGTCCTCGTGCGGCAGGTACTCGTATTGCTCGATGGGCTCGGCGAGTATGCGGCGCTCGAATTGGCGCTCGTCGAGACTGGACACGAGGAATAGCGTCGACGACGCAAGCACGAGCAGCTGTGTTTCTGACAGGATTGTGAAAGCGCGGATGGCGGGCGGCGGCACGCCCGGACCAGCCAAGATCTCTGCGAGCGGTAAGTCGCGCACCAGATCGAACTCAAGAGAGCTCAGGTCGTACACTAGCAGGCGCTGGCCTTCAGCCCCGGTGAGTACGCCCAGTAGACCCTGAGGACCCACAGCCATCAGGCTGACGGTGCTGGCGACACCGCGTCCAAGTACGTCTGTTGCAATGACCTGTTGCTCCGTTGTGTTGCCAAGCCCAGCAATGTTTATGGTGCTAGATGCCGCAGTACCGGGGCTTGACGGCGTGCCGGGTGAATCGAGGCCATGAAGTACGTCTTGCGTGGATCTCCTGCGGTGGCCGAGGCCGCTGGTGCCAGGGCTGAGGTGTCCTGTACTAGCATGTGTGGTCGTGCCTCCAGGTGCGTGGGCCTCACCATGAGCAGCTCCAGCGTGGGCACCGGCGGCTTGACCAGCACTTCCGATAACGCTGCTAGAATGAACGCTAGTAGTACTGCCGTGTATTGAAGCCGGCGCGCGGGGCAGGCCAGCAGATCCCGCGCGATGGTCGCCCGGCATGGGCAGCAGCGGTTGGTTCACCGGCGGGCGGCCCGGCCACAAGCTCTTGAGCAGGTTTGCAGAGGAGTTCTTCGTGTTGCTGCCTATGATCGGCGAGTACATCTTGAGCACGATGGTGCCACTGTCGGCACTGACTGTGGCGGCGACGAGGCGGCGGCCGTGCCACGCGAGGCCACCACGCACCATGAAGTCGTGGCCACCGACTTCCTTCCACTGCCGTGACGCGACGCTGAACATCATGATACCGATGGCACCACTAACAGCGACAAACTTGCCGTCAGGGCTGCTGCAGATGTGTGCGATCGGCCAGTTCTGCGCCATGTACCAGGTCGGCAGCGGGATCGTCAGCCATGTCTGACCCGCCGTGCTGGTGCTGCCGACGCCGGCAGCGTCGCGCTGGCTCTGGCTGAGACCACGTGCACTCGGGTCGTGATAGAGCATAAGACGCCCGTTGCCGTGCAACACGGGCCGGCTGCGGGCCGTGTTCGATAGGCCGTTCCACCGCAGCATGTTCTGGATGCGCAGACGGCCGTCCGTGCCTAGCAGTACGACAGCCTCTGCGCCAACGAGCCACTGTGCCTTGCAGACACCTAGAGACTCACTCACTGTCGAGCTCTCACTGTAGTTGTATAGCGACAGCCCGAGCATGGTCAGAAGCTGCCATCCGTCCGCAAAACCAACCAGCACAGCCGTGCCGGCGGGGGTCCACTGTACAGTCTGAGCCGTTCGCCGGCCTTCCAGTGGCAGCTCATGCGCATCGTCGGAGCTGAACACATCACTCTTTACGAGCACCTTACCTTCCTGTGTGACGTAGACGAGCTGGCGCATGCGCGCGTTATAGTCGATGGCAACCACACCAGGCTGCACAATTGTCGCGGTGGCGAGCGGCACGGCGCTGAGGGTAGACGACCAGCGCTGCACAAACACGTGTTCCGCAGTGATCAGAGAGCTCAGCCACTCGTCTTTGCAGAGCACGGCTACACAGCCGCCCAGAATGTCGGCGTCGAAAGTGCTGGCGTGACCAGTCTGAGGATCATCAGTTTGCGTAGCATCTTTCTCGGTTGGCTCGGCCGTGTGTGCCTCTTCGGCCGTAGGTGTAGCGTCTTTGTCACTTGCTGCATCTTCTTCGCTCTGCGGAGGCCCGCCCGTATATTTGAAGTGCTGGAGCGGCGCAAGTACGTCACTGTTGTCCAGAGCGCTCCATGGCGCGAAGTAGATACCGTGCCGGCCGTAGCCGACCAGTACTGTGCCGGCGGAGTCGAGACTAACCATATCGTCCTCAAGATACATGGAACGGGAGGCTTCGAGCCACAGCTCACGCACTCCAATGGCCTCACCCGGGCCGGGAGTTACGGCATATGTGGTTTTGAGCACCTCCTCGATGTCGTGCCGGGGGCGCACTGCGAACGTCGTGACGCGGTTGTCGGCAGTAAGCACCGCGAGGTGGCTTCCGGAGGGGCTGGCAATCACGTCTTTAATTTCTGTTGACTGGAAAAGATCGGGGTAGATGGCGAGTGGACTGAGCGGGCGCGCGCGGAACATCGCCAGCACGCGAGGCGTGGCCACGGCGATGTAAGCGCCAGCCCGCGACACGCAGAACGAACACGCGCGCTCATCGGGGAGCGGAGGCTCTAGATATCCCCCAATGTCTGCCAGTGTGGCCATAGATCCTTCGGGCCATAGCATTGTCGGCGATGGACTTCTCCTAACGGATTCTGGCCAATGCTTGGTATTGCAGTGTGGAACGGCCAGGATCAGGGGAAGGGCGAGGGGCGTGAATGGACGCTCAGATATGGATGAGGGAGTTGGGCTCAGATCAGCAGGATACGCCTCGAATCGATGATAAGTACCTGAATATGGACTATTTGGCTAACGAAGATCGTAGAAACTATAATGTGTTTATTAATCAGTATTGGGCGACGTGACCATGAGGTATTGCTATTTGGTGTGGCCCTTAGACCCAGAGATGCTTCGAAATCCATACCAGTGAAGTGTGCTCGTCATATTACACTCTATTTCATTAGTCTGATCCAACAGAGTCCGAACAACATCCGTATTAGGAGTGCACAGTTGACGTAGAATGACCGCGAGGTCTCCTCACAGATCTGTGGATCACCGGCTCACAGTGCGGCCAATTAGACTCACATCAGCTATCTATTAACTAAACCGAAGCAATACACAGAATGTAGCTGATTACCGGGTTGGCCGCTGACACTCGTATATCCTTATGCAGCCTGAGGGTTGGGGTAGCCTCGATGATATCCAGAATTTGGGTGCGTCCTGCTGCTATAGCGTGGTGAGCTATGAGTGGTACACCACAGGAAAAAACCAGATTTGACGCAGTGGTAGATATATCTCAGGGAGATAAGATTAATCTAAGTGCTCGTACTTGAGGTTGGAAAATTTTTTGGACTGAACCACTTTGCCAAAACATGTTACTGCTAGGATCCGCTTGTGGTGGTGAGTCATGGCGTTGGTGGGGTGTGTAAGACGGAGTCGTTATCCTCCTGCAGGGTAGCTACCCCGCCCTACTGTGTGTTCGGTGAAAAACAACCATTGTTAGGGTTTTTTTCACCGATGCTAAATCTGTTCCGCAACGGTCGCCAGAGCGTGCGAGCATTTCACAGCTCTCGAACTAGAGCATCTAAGTTTCTGGATGCCGACGGACACCCTGACTACCTGCGCATGATCCTGCGCTCGCGGGTCTACGGCGCCGTGAAAGAGACCCCGCTCGATCATGGCGTAGGTTTGTCCGCGAAAACGGGTTCCAAGTTTCTTCTAAAGCGTGAAGATTTGCTACCAGTGTTTAGTTTCAAGCTGCGTGGTGCTTACAACATGATGGCGCAGTTGACTGAGGCAGAGCGCGCAAAAGGTGTGATCACCGCATCGGCGGGCAACCACGCACAAGGCGTGGCCTACTCCTCAGCGAAGCTCGGCATCCCCGCTACAATTGTGATGCCTACCGCTACACCAAAAATCAAATACGAGAATGTATCACGCCTCGGTGCGAATGTCGTGTTGTTCGGTGCCGATTTCGATGTTGCGAAAGCCGAGTGTCTAAGGCTGGCCGCCGAGAACGGCATGACTTACGTACCCCCCTTCGACGATCCGTACGTGATTGCCGGCCAGGGTACTATTGCGATGGAGATTTCACGCCAAACGGATCTGTCGAACGTCAAGGCTGTGTTCTGCTGCGTTGGCGGCGGCGGCTTGATCGCAGGCATGTCCACGTACCTGAAGCGGGTCGCGCCGCACGTGAAGGTCATTGGCGTCGAGACTTATGATGCTGACGCGATGTACCAGAGCTTGAAGGCTGGGAAGCGCGTGCTGCTGCACACTGTCGGCCTGTTTGCTGATGGTGCCGCCGTGAAGGAGGTTGGTGTCGAAACGTTCCGTATTGCCCAGCAGTACGTAGACGAGGTCATCCATGTGAACACTGATGAAATCTGTGCGGCCATCAACGACGTTTTTGACGACACACGCAGCATCTCGGAGCCGTCCGGTGCGCTGAGTGTAGCGGGTGCCAAGAAATGGCTGGCGCAGAACCCTGTGAACAGCGCTGGAATTGAGGGTGAGCCCAACGAGGTTGTCTGCATTGTGAGCGGTGCCAACATGAATTTTGACCGTCTCCGATTCGTGTCTGAGCGCAGCCGTCTTGGTGCCGGTAAAGAAGTCTTCCTGACGGTCGAAATGCCGGAGTCACCGGGCTCCTTCCGCAAACTTGTGAATGTCATTGCACCGCGGCCAGTAACAGAATTCTCATACCGATACAACCACAGTTCGCCGAGCGCGCGCGTCTACATCTCGTTCAGCGTGCACGACCGCAGCGAGATTGAGTCCATTATGCAGGAGATCTCTTCTCACGGCATGGTCCCGCACGATTTGAGTGACAATGAGCTTGCGAAAAACCACGCTCGTTATCTTGTTGGTGGCACGCCGAAGCTTGAGGATGAGCGCGTGTATCGCTTTGAATTCCCGGAACGACCGGGCGCTTTGCACCATTTCCTTGAAGAGATGAACATCGGCTGGAATGTCAGTCTCTTCCACTACCGTAATAATGGCTCCGATGTTGGCCGTGTGCTCACGGGTATTCAGATCCCGGAGGGCAAAGAAAAGGAGACTCAGGAATTCTTGGACAAGGTCGGTTTCGACTACATTAACGAAAATGACAATCTCGCTTACAAGCTCTTTTTGCATTAGTATACCATAGCACATACACGAACACTAAATTACACTATTATACTACAGACATGTATGTACTTCCTTGGGCAAGTGCCTTGTTGATTCTGACATGCCAGAGACCGACTGGTCTACTAATCACAATGATTCATTTCAAACATAAAATATATTGATGACAAAAAAAATAAGACTCTACGGAAATCAAGCTTGACTCGTGCAGCAGAGTTTTATCGAACCAATTTATTGCGGCCAGGTTCTAGACTCGAGCTAAATTTAATGAAATACGCCTGGTTCCCATTTTACACCTTTACTGCGCGACAATAACGAGATCTGATATTTCACTACATTAAAGTTTGATTGACGCTTGAAGCAATTACCGCCCAGGCAGTCTAGACCGGGGAGCTGGTGGCAATTTCCAAGAATATAAAAAGGATTCACCTCCGCCTCCAGATATCATCATCATCACTCACAGAGTCTCTTCAATCCACTTACCTAAACAATGATTCCTTCGTTCTTCCTCGTTGCCGGCTCCGCCATTGCTGCTTCGCAGCCTGCTCCCAGCACCCCTTATGCCGTTGCCAAGGCCAGCGACCTTATGGTGAACTACGCCGTTAAGAACCGCGCCTCTGGTGTTCCCGAGAACGTTGCTCGCTCTGCTGCCGTGGAGATTGTCAACAGCGCTCTTGCTCCTCCTCAGGCCACCAAGTTGGTTAACTCTGCCGTCAGCTACGCCGCTGTGAACGGCTTCAATGTCAACGGTGAGCAGGCCAAGACCCTTGTTAGCAAGGCCTCGTCGTACTACGACAACCTTGCTACTCAGCCCGCTTACAAGGGCTTCGCTGACCTGGTTCACGAGAAGTCTTCTCTGTTCGATGTCAGCGGTGCCTACAACCAGGCTCAGGCCAACCTCCTGAACCTCGGTAGCCAGCACGGTAACAGTGCCAACAAGATTGCTAACGCAATCGTTGGTAAGTACCAGAACGTCAAGTCTGACTCCACCGGTGCTCAGGCTATCGTTGACGCTCGCGCTCTTGGCCGCAAGGTTGCCGGCGACTTCCAGGTTGATGCCGACAAGGTCAAGGCTGTGGCCAAGGACTCCAAGTCTAAGTTCGCCAACATGCTTGCTCTCAACTAAGCAGCGTAAAGCATTTGGTAAGATACGAGTGCTTTCCAACTCTCGTATCATTCATTTTCTCTCAACGGTTCTGTTGTCGGTGCGCATAACCCTTTCATCTCTACTCTCGATATCCCCGATACGGAAATGAAACGAGTTTTACCACTGGCAGCGAGCTCCCGCCATTTTAGATAGATTTAGAGACTGATAGATTTTGATACCAGCAAAACGGACCTCCACTACTACTGTTGCTGTTAATAACAGCAGCTATACATCTCTTTCATCATTGTGTCAGTGATCCATCGCAATGATACAGATGAAGAATCCAGTCGCAATGATATTCCAAACTAACTAAATCTTTATCAGGCACGAGCCAGAATAACTGGATCCGCTCTCACTGACATTAGGGACCGCGGGATTGGCTGCTGGACCAGACACGCGGTGAGGGTAAGCCATCAGCACCGTCTTGGATTGCCTGCCATTGTGTCCCAAGTGTGCCCTCGCCCACGAAGGTATTCCGAGCGAATCCGACCCGCAGCAGCCTTTGATTAGCAGCTCTAGCCTGGATACTTAGAAATGATTTCGGCGTGGAGAACTCTCGGCAACATTATCAAGGTAGGTCCCCGTGACTATCTCCGCCAACTGAACCGTATTGGTGACACGAAGGTCGGCACGCTGATGGGCACCGACTCGTTCGGCAATAAGTACTATGAGAACATCGAGGACGAAATCATTATGCGCACGCGATGGGTCCAGTTCCAGAGTTACCACCACCAGATGGACCGCGTTGAGCCCGGCTGGCGTGCGTGGTTAGTCTACACCGTGGACACCCCGCCGTCTCAGATGGATCCGATCCACGCTGCGCACAAGGCTGTACCGAAGTCTACTCCGGCGCAGATCCGCGCGTACACGGGCACCAAGGGCAACTACGTGCCGTACAGCACTGTGCGACCAAGGCTGGAGAGCTGGACCTGGCAGCCGGTTGCCAAGGAGCGCGTCTAAGCGACACACTTTTTATACTTAATAAAAATTATCTACTGTACGTCATTAAGATCTACTGGGTAAAAAATCAAAGATCAAATATTAAATCGGTTGCTGAGAAGCGTTGATTAATGGTATTTTACCGCTCAATAGTCTTTAGTGCAGATATTCATTGTCTCGGGTTGTTGTCATGTACGTCATTTAATCTTTCGAAGCAAACGTAGCTGCGACCATTAGCGGGAACACCGCCGTGACCTCGCAGTAGAGCTTGACGTGCTTGGCGTCGGCCTTGATCTTGCCCCAACTCACGGCCTCATCAGGACGCGCACCGGCATCACTACCATCGAATTCCTGTGCTGTGTTGATGTAAACGGCGTAGTCAGCACCATTTCGCATGAGACATGCGTTGGCAATGTGGTGTTTCACAAGACCACCGCCCAGAATGATCATGCCCGCCTGAGGCGCGTTGATGGACATCATGTTGAGTTTCCGAATGTCCTCCACGATATCCACACGCATCGAATTCTTGAAGGACTGGAAGAAAAGCATGTCGCCCAACGAGCCGTCGGTGAGAGCCGGGCAGAAAACAGGAATCTGGTTCTTGTGAGCCCAGTATAGAACAGAGTCCTCGTGGTTGATCTCCTTGCCGAGACGGTCAATCACCTTTGAAGGAGTCCAGTTAAGCTCAGGGTCGGCTTCTTGTTCTTTAGCCATCTGGGACAGAATTGGCACCACCCAGTCCTCGAACTTAGTGTAGTTGTCGTTCGGCACGATCAAGTTGCCAATGCGGTTGAGACCACGCTCACGGAGCTGGGCACCGTTGAGGAAGAAGTCTCCAACCTGGGTAGGCGCCAGACATTTGATCAGGTCTTCTTCAATGCCGCCGCCGGTGGTTACGATTGCGCTCACATGCTTGTGCTTCACCAGATGCTTCAACGTCGAACGCAGGCCTGAGCTAATGAGGTTGGAAGTATAGCCGAGAAAGACGGTAGTCTTCTGCTTATTGCCTTCTTCGTCGACGCCTTCCCAATTGCGCATTTCATCAATGATCTCGCAAGCCTGGGACAGGTTACTTGCCTGGAAACCCATATGACGCATCTGCTTCACCAGGCTCTTGGCACTGACGTTGGCGTTCTCAGGCTTGTCAAAATCAATGCCATCTACATTGGGGCCATCCCAATCGTCGCTGTGCTTGAGGACGGCATCGGCGGCAATCTGGGGTCGTTCGTCGGCCATTAGTGAAATATTCGTGGATCGAACCCTGAGATTTTCACTTTATGTATACATATGTCAGCGATTAGGTCCAGTGATAGAAGAAGACAGGGCCGCGGAGAAATTGGCCGACTTATAATAAATATAAAATGGACAAGACAACTTTTTTTTTTTTTTTTTAAACTTTTACATGTCGAAATGCCTTCGTGGAAGTGACTACAGAATAGCCATTAATTCCCATTAGATGATAAATTGCATATATGCATGTTGTTATGTACACTAGCGTTTCCAGCGACCCTGCTGGACCTCCTCGGCAATACTGCGGTTAGCAATCGCTGCCTTGTGGATCGCATCACGCTTACCGTAACCCGGTCCACGACCTGCGATCGCGTCCATGATCTCGTCGCTCAGACGCACAGCGAAGTCTCGACTCGGGCGGTTATGGCTCGCCTCGATGACCCACTTCCATGCGAGTCCAATGCGCTGCATCTCCGAATACGGCACAGGGAACACTTCTACACGAGCACCACCGTCGCCGATACGGTGCAGCTGCGCAAGCGGTGCCATACGGTCGAGCGCGGCCAACAGTGCTTCCACGGGGTCCTGACGCGTGCGGAGCAGCACGATGTAGAGCGCGCGGTTCACGCATTTGTACGCCTTGGCCTTCTCGCCATGGCGCATCACCAGATTTACCAGCATGTTCATCCAGCGGTTACGCTTCTCGGGGATTGGCACGCCTTTCAGCGCCTCTGCCTCGGCAATCTGCTCGGGCGTCGCACTGATCTGCGCTGACCGTCGTTGCAGCGCGACCTCCGCCTCGGCTGCAGCCCAAAAATCGAAGTCGTCGTCCATGCCCTCGGGCGCAAACGCCTTGTTCACGTCGAAGGGCGTACCGTCAGGGCGCCACTTTTGACGCAGCGCCTTGATCGCGTCCAGCCAACGCTGGGCATCATCATCACTGTCTACCGAATCAGAACTCACATCCGCGGCCTCAGAAATTACGCTGAGGTCTTCTTCTTCAGTTTTGGGGGCACTTTCAAGGTTACGTGATCTGAGATTGAGCAGCCAGTCAGCGCTGTTTCCTGTCGGAAGGTTTCCAGCCGAGCTTTTTGCATCCGAGTAGAGGCGCAGCGCAGCACGCTGGTTTGGCCTCAAGGACACAGCCCGGACACTACCTAAGCGAGCGAGTCTCAACATCACCACTGGCAAATTTTGGATCAACGCTGATAATCAGGTAGAGGGTTAAAGCACCGCCCAAGTCGCCGTGGATATGAATCTCACCAACCCACAACGTAATTCACGGTTGTGGAAAAATACTATACATTTCGGTGGAATTGTTTAAAATCAATAACGAATTCAGTATATATTCATACAGTTTACAGCTACTGGCTCGCATGATCAACGGATATATTCCTCTTAGTCAGGGTTCGGAGCGCTTGACCACCTGCCATTGAAATTTCACCGACGATTCGTTTTTGCCGGCAATGACGGCAGCCACTAGCCTGAAACAGTCTCTTAAACGAGTAATCGAAACGCGCGGGCCGCTTTCGATCTCTTCATACATGCACCAAAGTCTGGTTCATCCCACGGAGGGATATTACGTCAAGCGTGACCCGTTCGGCACGAAAGGCGACTTCATCACATCACCTGAGATCTCGCAGATGTTCGGAGAATTGATCGGAATAAACCTCATCACTCAATGGTATGCTCATAAAAAGCCGGAAAAAATTAGATTGGTTGAACTGGGACCTGGTAGAGGCACCTTGATGGCCGACCTATTGCGAGCGTCCAAGATTGTGAAGCCATTCCACGAAAGTATAGAGCACATTGACTTAATCGAGGCAAGTCCTACACTACAGCAGAAGCAAGACGAAGCACTCTCATCTCACACTAGCCCGAACACAAAACTGAATTGGTTGTCCGCCGTGTCAGAGATCCCGAAAGACGGTACGCCGACCTTTATTGTGGCCCACGAGTTTCTCGACGCCCTGCCGATCAACCAGTATAGAAAAACCAGCGATGGAAAAAGTTGGATCGAGAGACTTGTGAACTATAATGCAGCCTCTGATTCGTTCCAGTTCATCTGGGAAAACGAGCCACGGAAAACGATCAGCTCGGCCTTGCAGCAAGAACCTCGGTTTCGCAACTTGCCGGGAGATGCTGAAATTGAAGTATCGTACGACTCATGGGAAGTGGCCAAGCAGATTGCCGCAGTCCTCAAGAAAAACCAGGGTACAGCGCTGATCATTGACTACGGCCCGATGGCTACTATTCCTGTAAACACATTTCGAGCTTTTAAGGAACATCGTCAAGTGGATCCCCTCTCTGTCGATCCTGGTGACGCAGATTTGACTGCGGATGTTGATTTCCGGGCCCTGCAGGACATTTTCGTGAGCCAGAGGCTTCATGTTAGCGGACCAGTCAAACAAGCTGACTGGCTGCACCGCATGGGTATTGGTGCCAGAGCTACGGTTCTTGTCAACAACCAAAAGACCGAGGAGGGTAAGAAGCGCATTGCTGATGCCTACAACCGTCTTGTGGATCCCAGTCATATGGGTAAGACGTACAAGTTCCAGGCAATAAGCACCCTGCCCGGTCTCGTCGCTGGTTTCGACGCTTAGGATATCTCATATAGTGACTGTTTAATTACTTATTCCCTAACACACCTTTAATTTACTGATGGTGATAGTTGTATTTGAATGCAAATTAGTGTCAGTTCACTCTATGTTTATTGATACTGGAGGCCCTTAGATCCCCAGGCTATGCAGTAATGGTTCATTAGCAAGTGCATCTCCTCTACCTCGTCTAGGAACTCCAGCCTCGCAATTCGTTCCCGATCTACCTTGGTGAGCCACTTAGTATAGACTTCGTAGATGTCCACAGCTTCCGCCGTATCGAGACCTGCTCCGTCTCGGAATCGCTTCTGCTGAGCATTCTTGGTAGAATAGTGCATGAGTGTGGGAATTACTAGGCCCCGAGATGCCATGTTCTGAGCCATAACGCGGCCAAATTCATCATTTAGGCTCATAGGTTCATAAGCAGCAATCGCTAGTTTAGAAACGCGTTCCCCGAAAAAGTGTAAGACTCGGTCGGAGTCGGGAACTGGTAGGTAACAAAGGCAGCATTCACTGATCACTAAGACCGGTTCGTCGTCATTGCCCACATCGCTCAATGGTCCTCCGTTTTCGGCCAGATCGGTAAGTTTTCTCAGATCAGCAGAGATCAGGTTGTAGCGACCAGTTTCCTGCACTTGTTTCAGCCTTGGGTTGCGATCAATAGTCGATTGTTTGGCTCGAGTCTTTACTGGGAAGTCCAGCTCATAGTAATGGAGATTAGAATAACTGGGAAGCAAATGGAACGGTCTCGTGTCGGATCCAGCACCCAAAGATACAATTTTCCGGATTTTTGCATCCTTCGTGGCATCTAAAAACCGAGTTATTTCACGATTGATCGCCTGTACACGGCAGTATGTGCCTATATTGATCAATGGCAGCCGGAACGTTGGTGGTTTCGTATAGACGAGATTCAAGAGGTCATCCGAATAATAACCGCGAAGGACTGCCGATACCTTTGAACTTGCAGCGTCATCATCTGTCTTTTGGACAGCTCGATCGGCCATCGCCGCGGCTCGCGCGTGTAAAGTGTCAGCCATCGGCTAACAAAGTGTGGATCCTCGCCCTTCCTTATGATACATAAGCGCGACCGTGGAAATCATAGATGCTAAATTATGTAGAGTCTGCTCTAAAACTTTGATCCTCAATCAAAATACTTAGAGTATAGCAACTAATGTATGGATGTTTATAGTCTGCATTTATTGCAATTGCCTATGGAGGTTCAGCGGTTTACCATTTAACTCACCGGCTTAAGCACCCCAGATTAGCCTGACCCAAGAACCTGACCTGAGCCATATAAGACGGAGCCGAGCTAGACGTATTTGGAATGTTCTTCCGGCAGGTGACGTCATGTGACCCTGTGGTCATATGCTTGACTCATATACTGGTTAGGCTTAGGAATTTCAGAACGATCTAATTTCAAAGCTATCAATCAACAATGGCAGGTAAATTGAAGGCAGGAGTACTAGGCGCCACCGGTAGCGTCGGTCAGCGTTTCATTCTACTTCTTCAGGATCACCCCGATTTCGAACTTGTGGCGCTTGGCGCCAGCTCTCGCAGTGCCGGGCAGAAGTACGCTGAAGTCACGGCGTGGAAGCAATCCTCGCAGATCCCCGAACATGCAGGTGATCTCATGGTGCACGAATGTGATCCTGTCCATTTCGCACAGTGTGATGTCGTGTTCAGTGGTCTGGACAGCAGCGTTGCTGGTGCAGTTGAGCGTGCCTTCGTAGACGCCAAGCTCAACATTGTATCAAACGCCAAGAACTACCGCATGGACCCTAGAGTCCCATTGGTTGTGCCTACCGCCAACCCCGAGCATCTGGATGCGCTTGAGTACCGCGACAAGTCTAAGGGTGTCCACGTGTGCATCTCCAACTGCTCGACGGCTGGTATCGTGGTAGTGTTGCGTGCTCTGCAGGACAAGTTTGGTCCTATTTCGGAGATGATCACAACTACGCTGCAGGCTATTAGCGGCGCCGGCTTCTCTCCCGGTGTGAGCGGCATGGACATCCTCGATAACATCGTACCCTACATCTCTGGCGAGGAAGACAAGCTCGAACAGGAGCCGCTAAAGATTCTCGGCTCTGTAGACCACAAGACCGGTGAGTTCGTGCAGATTCGACCGGAGGACTTGAAGGTATCCGCCACAACGACTCGTGTTCCTGTCATTGACGGACACACGGCCAGCGTCGCGATCAAGTTCGCTACCAAGTCCAAGCCCAGCCTCGCGAGTGTCAAGGCCGTTCTTGGCGACTACGAATCCCAATGCCAGTCCCTCCGTTGCGACTCTGCGCCAGAAAAGCCCATTGTATACCTCGATCACCCCGACCGGCCTCAGCCGCGCTTGGACCGTGATACGGGTAATGGCTACACAGTCAGCGTTGGCCGCCTAAGAGAGGACGCGGTCATGGACTTCAAGTTCGTGTGTCTGTCCCATAACACGGTTCTTGGTGCTGCGGGCTCCGGCATCCTGATCGCTGAGCTGCTGAAGGCGAAGAAGTTGATTGGCCCCGACGCCAAATAAATTGTACGCTACTTAATCCGCATATGTACATTTAAAGCACCTATCATCACATTATTGAGCAGAGCAGAATAGCTGATACCAAAAAGAGCTGATGGAATCGGATCTAGCAAAATTATACACGGCACTCGCAGAGAACCACATCCCTGCCCGGCTGAAGACCGAGTCTGTGGAAATATGGCAGGAGAATGAGGATCAAGCTTATACCATCTACGAAGTAGTGCCCTGGCGCGCTGATGAAACGGTACCGGTACTCTATTTCCGCAGTTTTCGGGAGACCCAAGAGGGTGACGAGACGGTGGTAAGACCTCAAGGCCTGGCCGAGTTCAAAGACGAGGCCGGTGTGTCGCCTTTCATCGCTCAGTGGATCTCACCCACAGAGCACCCACTCACTAACCTGCCTACGTGGTTTCTGCACCCATGTCACTCAAAAGACTGGCTCGATGAAACAGGAGGCTCCTGGTGGCTGTGGCTGCAATATTTCGGCGGGTCAGTGGGCATGCGACTCGCGGCCGACGAGGTAGCGGCGAACTAGCGAGCGGCAATACCTACGGGGATCTTCGGTTTCTGGAGCGCCCATTCACCACGGTGAGACTCCGTGCGTGCAAACTCTGCCTGGATTGGTTTCCCGAAGAACGGCTTGTTGTGTATTGCGCGGAGCGCAAGCTGGGCACTTTGAGCGCTTTCGAAGGCGACGTGGGCCTGGCCCCGCATTTTCGGCGACTTATGGGCGTTTATTGCTGTTACCTCACCATATATACTGCAAAGGAGGTAAAGGGAGTGGCGAAGGTCGTCAATGGGGAGGTTCGAGTTCAAGTTGGACAGATACAGCGTCCGCGATCCCATTTCATTGACTGATTGACCCTTCTCAGGCTGTGGGTTCTGTTCTGCGCTCTTAGATTTCCCATCCTGCTTTTCGTCTCGCGAAGACCATGAGCGTTTTGCCATCTCCCGGGCAAAACCACCTCAAGGACGGATTTGCACCTCAGTTTATGTCAGATGGTGTGGGTTGGTGTTGAGGCAGGGCTAACGGTGTGGTGCTCCAAATAGGGCGTGTACCCACAACCCGTGAACCAACACCACGTAAACACCACATAAATATCACACCCCCCAGCGAACGACCAGAACCTCTCACCACCCGCTGAGAAAACTGCCGCAAGTATATGTCCGATTTTGTGACAGTTCGGCAGACCGTGCGGGCGTCTGAGACGGACGGCGAGGCACTGCTGGTGCAATTGGCCGACCTCGTGCAGAACCCCGCGGAGTCCACCACCGTCGAGACGCAGATCGACACCAATCTCGGCGAGCGCGGCGCTTTGATCCAGACTCTATTCGGCCTAGCGCATGGTACCGGCGCGCTGCTGGCGTGGCTGCACCAGGCGCAGCGCCACTCCGAGACACTCGACGACCACCGCCGCACAGCCAAGCGGCTCCGCTCTGCCGTGTCGCAGGAGCGCAGCCGGCGCACTCTGCTCTCTTCGGTGCGGCAAGACATCCAGACGCACCGCTCGGGCAGCGGCCAGCGCTCGATGACGACGTCCGCTGAGGGATCGGCCGACGCGGACGCATACTACGGCGACGAGCGCCAGCGCGTGAATGCGTCGCACTCCATCGCCGACACGCTGCTGGCCAGCGCTTACGAAGCGCGTGCAGAGCTGATGAACCAGCAGAACACGCTGCGCGATGCTCAGCGACGCCTGATGAAGGCGGCGAGCCAGATCCCGGGCATCAACACCCTTATATCGAAGATTAACTCGCGGCAAAAGCGGAATAGTCTGATATTGGCCACAGTGATAGTGCTGTGTGTTTTGTTCATTGTATTTGTAAGATAAGGCGGGTCTTGCCGGCTGCCCACAGGAAAACCACCCACCGAAAAATCATATACAAGCAACCAATCACAGACATATCCTTCTTTCCGACTCAGATCGGCACCTTAGATAGATTTACAGATATGTGTTGGACTCTAGTATAAAAGTGTTTTAGCGAATTATGTTCATCATGCAAAATACTCGGGCCGCGTGACGCTCCACCAGTGGTTGAAGTAGAATTGCGGATAGAGGAGCTTGCGCTGCTCGGCGAAGCGCGACGACAAGGTAAGCGCGTCCACTACACAGTCGCTGACGCCACAACCGCGGCCGAACGCCATGCCGACGAGTGCGACGCGATTGCGGTAGTCGCGCTGAAGTGCTGCGTGTACTGCATGCTGCCGCGCCGTGTGGCCCACAGCATAGAGAGGGATCGCGTTGGTTTGCAAGGCCACATGCGTTTTCACCGCGTCTGCCTGGCCCGGCTCGAGTATGCCGAGTTTCGTGAGGAATTTCAGTGCACGCGTCTCGGCTTCGGCGGCCGTGAGTCCACCCTCCGGCCAGAGGTCGCCACCGACCATCACAGTCATACTGCTGCCCTCTGTAGTTGGTGAGGCGTTCTTGTCGATGCTTTCGATGGCATCGGCCGGAGAGGCAGCCGCACCCTCATTCGCCGCACTCTCCTTCGACACATCCTCCGGCGCATCCTTCTTCGCACCCTCAGCTGGCTTCACCGGACGCATGGCATTGCGCACATGTGAGTCAAATACCACGCCGAGCACGCCTTCCGAATTCCATTTATCCTCGGTCCGCGGCACCAACACGCCAAACCAGTCTGGGGCGGCCGACGCGGGTACCCACACGTTGACCACCGCAACGCTGCTGTACTTCTGTGCTCCGAGCAGCGCCTGCGCGTCCGGGCTCGACGTGAACAGCTGCGGATGCGCCATGGTGCTCACAAGGAGGTGGGTGTGTACATCTTGGGCCGTGCCGTCTTCCCCGGCGACCCGGAGCGTGAGGCCACCCTTTGCGCGCTCGGCGCTCTCTACGCGGCTGCCGAGTCTGATCTGCACGTTCTTGCGCTTGCGCAGATCAGCAGCGATGGCGCGCGCCATGCCCTGGATTCCCCCAGGGAAGCCGTAGAGGCTGGCGGTTGGCTGGGCGTCAGGCGTCACGAGCTGGCGCGAGTGTGTGGTGATCCGACGGTCAGCGGGCGGCGCGAGCGCATCAAATAACACCGGCAGCGCCTCGCGCGTATGTGCGTCCAGGTAGCGCAGGCTGCCCGAGAACATTGCGCCCAGCACGCCCATCTGCTCGGTGCGTTCGAGATAGTACAGACGGCCAAGACGGGCCACGGAGCGTGCGCTCAGCTGGCGTGAATCGGCTGCGTAGATGCCACGCATGACTGCGGACGCCATGCGCTCGGCAAGCGGCCGGCCGATACGCCTCGTCAGGAACGAGTCGACGGACTCGTCGTTCACACGCGTAGGGCGCGCACGGCGCCACAGATCGCCAAGGAGCGGCCACCGCGCGCCCCGCAGCAGCGGGCTGCGTGTCAGGAAGCCCATCGTATCGCGCAGCGACGCCGGCAGCGCCTCAATGCGGCCGCCGAACACCAGGCCCTTCCGGTTGGTCGGCGAGTCGCGCGGCACACCGCCCATCAGAGTGTCGCGCGCCTTGATCTCCGCTAACAAACGGGCCAGCACCTCCGTACCAGGGTGCGACGGCAGTAGCGTGCGCGGGCCGGACTCGAATATGCCGGCGGTGGGGTCGTTGGTTGACTTCATCCAGCCTCCGACGTCGCTGTTGGTGTCGTAGACCACTATATGGACGTCCGGACGCGCCCGGTTCACGATCCATGCAGTCACAAGGCCGGTGATACCGGCACCTACGATGGACAGCGTCTCGCCGGGACCCAGTTGCTCCAGCCCGAGATACTCCACCTCAGTGTCCGTCGACAACTCCGTCCAGTCGGGGATAGTGGGCACGACAGGTGCATCTTGAGAAGTTTTGGAGGTGAGCTTGGCAGCGGGCGGCGAAGGATTGGACGACGGGGACCCGGTCGAGTTGGACTTGGTCGGGCCAGAATTTTCTCCCGGCTGGATTTTTCGGACCGCCGACAGCGGCGTTTCGCCGAGAGGACCTCGATTGCGTTCGCTGCGGGCCGCGGCACGCTCCTGCTCAACCATGAACTCCGCGATACGGTAGATCCATCCCTTCTTTTTTGGTTTGTCCTTCCCGGGCTTCTGCGGCAGAACAGCTCTTCTTGGCACGAAGGCCCCATCCTCGGGTGGTGGATCGAGTTTCAGCACCCGCAGCCAGTTCATGTCATCGAGCCGGTTACGAGGGATCGTTCGACCAGCGAACACTCCCCCTTTCGGCTGCCGGAGCGGTGCGATCGGCAGCTTCCCCAGCTTCCCGAACTTCGACATGCCGTGTAGGGTACGAGCCAGAACCCACAACACTGAACAAGCGGCTTGGGCCAAGACCACGGACACACAGGAATGAGTACGAGCTAGCTAGCGTAAGAAGTTTTTGCGGAAATTAATATCCGTAATCTGTGCTCGAATTAAGATATGGCTGGCATCATAACTGCGCCCAGGATGATATATCTGTGTATGCTTTATCCAGATCACGCGTCAATGTTCGGTAATCCCAGTTGCCTAATGAATCAAGGACCCATAGTATATTTGATTGGCCTGTCAGATATCAATCCCAGTATAATCCGGACGCCATATGTGGCAGGTCATCACTCGCACCGCTTAATTGATTGCATGTCAGGCATAGGGTTGACGCGTCGCGATATATAACCCCCGTCAATCAATCAACACAGATCAGCTGCCATGACTCTGGACACCTGGCTCAAGCGGACAAATGATCTTCCGCCGGCAAAGCGTGCCAGGTGCGAATGTAATGACATCTCTGAAGGGAGTACTCCCCGATCCAATGGAAGTCCTCCAATCATCATGCAGCCCGCCAAGAGATCAGTTCGATTCGCCCCGCCGCCTTTCCACTTGCAAGGCCACGATCTGAGCGACATGCCCCCTGAAATCTTGATTGGCAACCAGGCACTGCGCAATTGGCGCCCCAGTCCCCACTTCGTGCTGGGCGAAACGCCCACGTGCATAGAAACGTTTCCACAGCACCCCTTCGCGGCCGTCGCGGCGAACGGCGCCCAAACGGCCGTGCATATCGTGGACTGCCGCCCCGACAGCGACACTATGGGCAGGACCCAGACCTCTGTGGCGCTGCCACTGGACTGGCCTGTGAACTCGATGACGCGGCTTGGCGACACGACGCTGTTGTGCGGCTCGCAGCGCGGCATTTCGAAGGTCGATCTGGTCAAAGAAGGTGCCGAGGCCGTCGCCTCGCGCTTTGACGTCGACTTTGTCGACGAAATCACTGTCGTGCGTGCGCTGCCGCGCGATCTTGGCGCCGAGCAGACGCCTGTCGTAGCGGTCGGCACGTCCTCGGGGTCGCTGCGCCTGTGGGACCTGCGCGAGCGCTTGTGGCAACGCAGCTGGGCTCAGACACACGCCGTGACGGCTGGACCGCGCGCCGGGCGTCTGAACCCTGCCGTCGCACACGTTGCGTGGCTCGCTGAGTCCACGCTTGCCACGGCCAGTCGCTTCAACGAGTCCGTGAAGTTCTGGGACGTGCGCGGCCGCACAAAGGCGCCAATTATGACGACCCAAGCCGAGACGCGCTACTCGGTGCCCCGGGTTCAGCGGCAAGCTTCGACAAAGCCATCAGACTCCTGGTCGCAGCCTCCATCTTCATCACACTTTCCACCCCCAGCACGACCGTCCTCAGCATCCCTCCCGTCTCCGCCGGCATCCCAAGACTCTGCACGCTCGCGCTCGCGAACACCGCCAGCCGGAGCATCGCTGCGACGGCCATATATCAACGGCCTGGTGAGCGACGGCTCGCGAAACCTATGGGCGCTCAGCTCAAGCGGCGCGCTGCTGCAGCTCAACTCCATGCAGGCCGCACCGGAGTCGCGCATTGTCGTAACAGGACTCGCACTCACCGCGCCTGATCAAACACTCACGCATTTCGAGCACATGGGCTACCCGATGCTGGCCTGTGGTGGCCGCGGTGGCCCTACTCTCGTCACGGAGCCCAGCCGTCGTGCACGCGAGTTGGGTGTCGACGCAGTGCGTGCTATGCGGCTGACGATGCCGATGAGCGCGGTCTCGGCGCTCGCGTGGCAGCCGTACTCGCGACAGCTCGTCGCTCTGTGCAACGGCGCATGGATGCTGTGGGACGGTTCGACGGCCCGGGCAGAGCTGCGCTTACAGCGCGATCCAGCTCCGCCGCTACGATCACTGCGTGCCAGACAGCAGCCAGTCGCCTACTGAGTCCCGTCCCAATCGGCTGGCCGGCGGACTGCATAAAAATTAGCTCAGGGCAAATCCGATCGGGCAGGTCCCGATTCGGAAAGTCGGCTGGAATGCCGTTCAATCAGGTCATTTATGTGCTAAATTCTGAAAGGAGTTAAGTAGCCTGACCAAATAAAACCGCTTAGTGTTTAGTGCCCCTATATAATGCGACACTTCCATCTTCAACCAAACCTCTCGCTTTCACACATCTTTGTGATACATCCTCATTCCTGCTCATTGTACTTCTTCTCTCGACATGGTAGACGGAATCCAACCTACTCTTGAGTTCGAAACAAGAGAATTCGGAGAGATCTCAGAGCAGGTCCAAAGCATACTTAACGGCGGATATATCTCACGCGAATTACGCAGAGAGTTCCTGGAGGCTGGCACCGACCTATTCGAGCGTAGTCTGAAGATGAAAGGCTCGCCATCGTTCTTCTTCTACGACTCGCCGCTCGAACACCACACCGGCATGGGCCCTCTGCCGAACATGCTCGATGAGCTTGTCCTCTACTATACGCAGAGGGGCCGTGCTGATTTCATCCTCATCACTGCCGGTGATGAGGAGTCCCTCAAAATAACGGTCAATGCACCAAACGTGCACCGGATCACCATGGGCATCTCACCGATACTCTCTCTCAACGACCTTAAAGAGCAGCTCAGTAGCTTCGCCGCGAAGGAAGCATGTGTTGTCATCCCTGCGCTTCCGGTGGTGTCGACCTTCCAGTTCCCGTGGAAAGAGCTCAACGAGCATGCCCAATCGCTCGGCTTCGCTACTATCCTGGACTGCCGCGGTGCCCTAGGCCGGATCTCGATGGAAGAAGTGCGTAACAACCCCAGTGTAATACTCTGCGATACTCCGGTGGTGGTGTCCGGCCAGCAGAGCGTATGTCACTGTGTTGCCACGAGTCACGAAGATCTGCAAAAATATCTCCTCCCAAACCACCTGCTGCGGCTTAATGAAGCGACAACCCATTCTGATTCAAGTTATGCCCAACGTGAAGGGCTCAATCTAAGCCGGGCCACGCTTTCCACTATATGCGAGCTCGCCAAGAAGGACTACTTAAAACGCTCCCAGACTGTCGCGGAGCAGGACACCGACCGCGCCTCGGAGCTCAGCCTTTACCTGCAGCGCTCCCTGAGGGTGCCTGAGTTCAAGTTGCTGTCAGACTTAACCGAGCGAACAGACCAGGTGACGCTGTACAGTCCGTACCAACCTCTGCAGCGGTGTGGACGATACGGTAAGCTGGCATTCGTGAAATACCTGCGCACCGAGCTGCGCGGAATTAGCGTCAACATGATTGACGGGACTATCCTGCTATCAGTCGTCGCGCCCCACTATGGTCTGCTGTTCGCTGATTTCGAGCCTTCGCACGTGAAGGCAGTCATCGACAAGTGGGTCTACAATCGCGTGGTGCGCCGGGCAGTTGCCGAAAAACTCCTGGGATACAAATGCATCGAGCAAGCCCGTGAGATCCTCACCAACCTGCGTGAACGCGCCTTCTATTAGCATGTGTGTGAACAATTATAAGCCAATATAGCATCGCAAAATAGTAATGATGGTAATAACAATAAAAAATTATAATAGTTATGCTGATTTCTCAACGCTTTCTCGTGCGCTAATGAAATCGGTCTATGTAGGGTGCATAAGATTACAGGTATAATAATTAAAACACGATGGTCTTCCCCTCGAGGCTGTTGAGCCAGGCAATGGTGTCGGCGCCGACCTCAGACAGGCTCTTGCAGCGCAGCGCCACGAGGTGCGGTAGGTCTGTGAACAGTGTGACGAGCTGCGGCCCGGTCACGTTCGTGCCGTCGAGGTTGAGCTTTCGCAGCTTCGGGCAGTTTGTGCGGATCCACGCGACCGCGCGCTCGTCGAGCGTCCCCATGTTCGTGTACTGCAGCGTCGCGAGCCGTGGCAGCGCGGTGCTCGGCCACTGACCCGTGTGCACCGGCGTGCCGTCGGGCCCACCGCTGTGCACGGCGTGCAGTACAAGTGTCTCGATGCTGTCTGTGGCGCCCCAGTCGGCAAGCAGCGCAGGCGGTGTGGTGTCGTGCAGAGTGACACGTTTGAGCTCGAGGTATTTCAGCTGCGTCTGTGCGCCGAACGCACCACGGAACCACGAGATGTCCGGGAGAGCCACCGCTTGCAGGCGGCGAAGGACGCGCACGTCGTTGAGCGTGAACGCCGTGAGCACGCGGGAGTTTGCGTTCGGCAGGGGCAATGGCACACTGCCGACACCCAGCGCCGTGTTGCCCACGGTCACGGGGTCACCGCCCGTCGTGATCGCCGCCGTGAAGCCGAACTTCTCGAGGCGCTCGCTCGCGAACGCCGCATGCAGCGCTGGCCAGAACTGCGCCACCACGCGGTGCAGCTCGAGCGTCGTCAGGTGCTCTAGCTGCGAGAGCGCCTGGTGGATCGTAGATTCGGCAACCACGGCCTGTGCGGAGCCGCCGAGCATGCGCAACGTGGCGAGCTGTGGACACGCAACCTTGAGCATTGCGGCGTCGGCGGCCGCGGTCGGTGGCGCGGCAGTCGCGTGAGGCCGAGTCGCGATGTCGAGCTCCTCGAGCGCCGGCAGCATCGTGAGGCACCACCGTAGGTCGCGGTCAGGACAGTCCGACGCGATGCGCAGGCGTGTGAGGACGGGCCACTCTGCACTAGCGTGTCGCATAAGGCGCAACGTCGGGATCGGCGTGACCGCAGCCACATGGTCGAGCTCTAGCGTCTCTATACGCTCTGATAACCGGCTCAGTGTATCAAACAGCTGCTCAGGCGCTGCCACGAGGACCTGTCGAAGGTCGATGGATAGCCGGCCTCGTTTGGCCAGACCGAGGCACCGCGAAACCACGGCGGGGCCAATGACTCGTGGTGTTCGTGTTCGTGGTGTGAGCAGTGATATTGAGGGCACTG
Organism: Starmerella ratchasimensis; assembly: GCA_030562965.1. Taxonomy (NCBI): domain Eukaryota; kingdom Fungi; phylum Ascomycota; class Dipodascomycetes; order Dipodascales; family Trichomonascaceae; genus Starmerella; species Starmerella ratchasimensis. The sequence continues at coordinate 629,135 of JAKUAQ010000001.1, forward strand.
CGGGGTCGGGGACGTCAAACTTCAGCTTCAGCCACAAAGCAGGCTGTGATTCGAGGAACGACCGCCAAATCTTGCTAACGCCGCAGCACTTCAGCAACTCGCTTGTACTCATTCTGGAGAATATCTGCAGCAAAATGTCGGTGGACAGCTCGTACAATGGGTCGCGGCGGCTCATAGCCACGCTCGCGAGCGGGCTCGCGAGGTGCGCCGGGGTTGTGGATGTGGTTAATGTTCTCTGGCGACAGACCTTCATCTGGCGATCCACAAAATTACGCTGGTCGTCGCTGGCGAATTGAGCTTTGGTAACGGCCCTTTCGTAAATTCGCAGGGCCTGGTCCGGTTTATTCAGCGCCTGTAAGATCTTGCCCAGGCGCAGGTAGCCCCTGAGATCCCTAACATCGGCCTTAACGGTTTTGACCGCGTAAGTTTGGGCTTTAGTGAGTAAACCTTGTTTCTCGCTCAGAGCCGCCAGCAGATCGAAAACTTGGAACCGCTCCGGAGAGCGCAGAGTCTCCCACTCGTGGAGACGCGACTCCAGAATCTCCAGACCCAGCCGATAATTTTGGCGCTGATACAGCGATCTCGCGCGGGCCAACGAGTCGTTCATCCAATATGCATCGCGGCTTTCGGCTCGCCTCCGAAATGTGATCAGTAGTAACCCTTGAATATCAGGTCCCGAGTACAATCAAAAAACCGTGTACAAAAACCCTGCGGTCTTACCGGGGTAACCCTGTGCGCGTCGTTTAGAATTCATATGCCCTATCTCGTGATTAACCCCACAGTCCACCCCAAACCGCACCGCTCAGGACCAATAAAACTAGTCGGCTCTGAGTACCGCACGTTAACCCGGGCCTGCAGATGCGCCGTGCTGTCCCCAATCCGTTATCGCCTGTGCTAATTGATTGTAAGACTGCATATATCGGTCAAGTATTACATCACGTTGCATAGGTCAATTGGTAACGGCTACAGTTGCCTCGTTGAAATATATTTAACCCGCGTGCAATTGAATAAGGAATGAGAGAATATAGTTCTTCCGATGGGATGATAGAATACTAATTGGATCAATTAAATAAATGAACAATAATTATGATATATGCAAATAAGTATGGGATATGAGATTTCTGTCACGGCAGGCTATACTTGCCGTCATCTGTCAAGAGCTTCCCTTCGTCTACCATGGCCAACAGGTATGTTTCTAACTCTGGCTTCGATTTAACATACGGGTCTTCGCTCGGCACAAACATTAATAAGAACGAGTGAATTTTGTCGATCGGAAGCGCACCGAGATTCGTCAGCATTCCATTTATATAGCTCCAGAATCGATGCATGTCGGCAAATTGGTCATGCGGCTGTTTTGATACCTGGTCAGCTGTGATGTCACCAAGAGTGACAACGTGAGCCGGCTCACGTTTTCGGGCGGCCACATCAGCATTGGTTTCCAAAACACGATAGCCACCGCTTTCAGGCGCTAGAACCCATTGATCAACCCAGAACTGGACTGCTTCGAGCACTTGTGACTTCTCGAAGCCTGTTTTCGTGACAATATCCGTGATGCTGAGGACGTTATTAGGTCTTTTATCATTCGAAGTATCGCCGTTACTGTCTTCAGAATCATCGAAAGCATATATGACCTCAGCTTCATGTGGTTTTACCTTCATCGATTTCCTGCGGTCTGCCAACTCCAGGGTGACTTCCACCAGTCCTCGACCAGTGAAAGCTAATTCAAGTCCATCTGTAGCGAATGAATTCTTGAAAAGCGCAGCATATTGCTGGTTTCTTTTGGCGAATCGTTCAGAAAGCGCCGGCTCATCAGTTGCTGGGTTAATGGCGTCACTTGGCCAGTACAAGCGGCTCAATACAAGAGCACTGGTAAGCTCATTCCGGCGCAACTTCGAAAGTTCCTCGCTCTTTCGTACATCATCAAGCATGATGCCAATCTTGAGCAGCGGAAGTTTTCCAAACCGATTGCCGAGCTGCTCGTATAAAATTTGGAGTTCGTCGACTTTCATGAAAGGAGAGAGCGTCGTATTCGCAGACTCAATTAGACTATTGCTGAAGAGACGAGTGAACTGTTGAAGGATGACCTCCTTGTTGTCATAGAGACTAACCAGCTCAGAAATAGGGTCTATGGGACCCCTGCTATCACTATTAGCGTCTGTTACGCCCGGAGCCGGTGGTCTCCAGAGGATGAATTCATTAAGGTATGAGACTGGATCGCTGTTAGAAGCAACTGAGTCCAGCGCAGACTTGTAGTCGATATCGCGTTTAGGCGTAGCTCGCTTCTGTGATAGGCTGAAAAGCTTGAGACGTTCCTGACCTTTGTCTTGCTCGTTGGACAGGTGATCTTGACGCATCAGAGTCTTATGCAATACTGTGAGAGCGGAATTTGGGAGACCAAATAAACCCTCAGCTAGCATTGCTGGAGTGTCAGAGCGTTCCTTCAACAACGCTCGTATCGGTGCTGTAACCTCGGCTTCCATACCCCTGGTAGGGTCAATGATTCGGAACGAGCGAGTTGTTCTCAAGAGGAAAAGCATAAGTTTGCTCGTATGTGTTCCATTATGGAGCAACAGCTTTTTGGCACGGCGGAGGAATTCAGCGGTAATAAGAGGTCTGACGTCGGGTATTTCCCTTACTGCCGTCTCCAGTTCTGACAGAACACTTTGCTCCTCGGTCTCAATCACCTCGACGATATGTGAAAGAATTTTCAGAACATATCCACGCAAAGTAAGGTGAGAGAGTGTCTTTTTGAGCGCGGAACCGAGCTGACGCTGTCGAATGTTCCTGAACTTCTGGAAGACATCTTGCTCAAGCCAATTCTCAAGTAACTGCAACCGGTCAGTGTTTCTATCAAAGATAGTTCGGGTAATGTGCTTTAGTTTGCCATCCAGAACGTGCAGAAATAGAAGTGGGAGCAGTGCGCTGCACTCTTCGTCCAGTCCCATCACTACCAGCCGAGATAGTTCGAAGTCGTGCGGCACTCGAAATCCGCCATGATCGCGTGTGAGAACACGCATAAGGTCTTGTGTTCCAATGGCTTCCCGCACAATGGAGGCGAAAATTGTTCCCAGGTAGGCCTTTCCAGTTGGCGATAGCAGCTTCACCTGAATGAGAGTGGGTGTCATCACAAAGCACTCCCAGATTTTCCAGAGGTCGCCAGTTATATCGATAATATCTACCCCGGTGGATTCAGTGGACAATGGGCCTTGAATTTTGGTACGTAGCTCACTGAGGGCTGGAGAAGCACGTTCACGAATATGGTTCACGTAAAGGTTAATAAATTCCGCTTCCTTGGACGAAAAGTCGGAGTTGTTGAGAACCATATCGACCTCCGACGCTGTCATCTCCGCTTCCAGAGCATATTTCACCAGAATCTCGGCAACACACATGCTAAGGACGCGCTTGTGTCCAGTGTTGCTAGGGTGAGGGCAAACCCCCGTCGTGAATCGAAACCACTCATACCCACCGACCCCAGACCACAACAACCCCCACACACTGTTTCTGTCAAGCTCACTGCGGGGATCTGCTAAGGTGGTTCACGACTTGTTACACATGAGATAACATGATCTAATAAATAATAAATATAATGATTAGTTTCTTAGAGAAGAACCATGGCGGCGGCCGGAAGCAGCACCATGAGGGGAAGTGCATTCTTCACACCCGCGTTCGAGTTCGAACCCGCAGTGGGAGATGCACTTCCACGGGTACGGTTTGTTGTCGAAGCGATAGTGGTGTTGTCGGCAGCGGTACTGTTCTTGTTCTTCACTGTGTGAATAGTCAGCCGGTTGCGGACACGCTCACGAATGCCGAAATAGCCAGCCTTAGGCTTGGCAGCCGCATCGGGAACATCCTCATCCTGGTAAAAAGTAACCCACTCGTTGTCACGGTTACGAGAAATATCCGAAGTCGCAAGCACGGAAGAATCAACCGCATCGTACTGATTGCCATTGTAGCGTTGGTCAATAGTGTAGGGATCATTCGAGGGGTACGCATCAGCAGGAGAATAGGCATCGGAGTTAGCTGAAGTAGGAATGTATGCATCACCCGAGTAGTTGGGGTCTTCTGATGAGATGTAAGGCGTGTAGTCATCAGGAATATCCAGATACTGACCGAGCTGAGGGTCTCTCAGCAATGCCGCATTTGGCTTCTCAGCCGGGTCTGAGCGCTTCTCCTTGGGTGAAGCAAGCCGTCTTGCGTACAGCTCTACAGTCACATCCGGCACATTATGGCGGGTATCAACGAGAAACGAACGAGTGTCAGCGGACATGTACTCTGCGTTCTGGCACAGCGAGTGGCAGAACTGATAGGCCTCCACCACCTTGTCAGCCTGGCAAGTTACATCGTAAGGACCACACGAAGCGTGAGCTTGGATAGCATAGTTCTTGCACTCGTCGTGTACATCACCCGAGACACACTTGTCGGCGATTGCATGGATTGCGTCCATGACGGATTTTTCAGGAGCAGGCACATAAAGGCCGTGGACACGAGTGGCGAGGAAGAGAGATGTAGCGGTAAGAAGATTCATTACCAATGCTTTGATCGAAGGGATGTGTACAAGCGAATTGAAGATAGTCGTTTTTGGGTGACTTCGAGGCTTATTTATACTACTGTGTGGGCACTGTGGATCAAGCGGTCAGTACCATAAGCTTCATGAATGACAGAATCGTTAAAGGTTTATCTGCCATCTTAAAAGAAACGGTACTTCATTGCAGCTTCATTTTGTGCCAATTGACCTGCTAAAACAAGCTCCATGGTGGAATCATATAAATCTGGTAAGTATAAACCTAATACAGCAGGGTGTAGTGAATCCAAGTGGACAGAATTCGCGTGGCTATGGTCACGATACGATATATTATATGTTTTATGGCACCGCGTCTACCAAAATATTTAGATCTGGCCTTTTATGCGATTTCTACGCGCTATTTCAGGATATTCGTCCATTTGTTCTAAGTGTCACCCTAAACCCCGATATGTATTCCTCTATCGCGGGTTGGCCAACTCTACAGCGCTGGCTGCTGTGACCTTATGCAGATCGTGATAATTGGGGCTGGAGTTTCAGGATTAAGCGCTGCAATGCGGCTCAGCCAAAATGCAGGGTATAGCATCGTAATTCTCGAGGCTACAGACCGTATTGGTGGCAGAATCAAGCCCGAAGGCCCGATCGGTGGGAAAATAGTGGATCTCGGGGCTTCATGGATGCACGAAACAAGACACAATATCCTTTTCCAGACGGCTCTTCGTGAAAAATGGCCAATGAAATACACGGACAGTAATATGAAGTCGTTTACTCAGCATGGCGAGATTAGACCTGAGGAAGGGATCGAACCGATCCGGCAAGATATCGACCATAGGATAGCCGAGAAGATACACGATAGCCTTGACCCGCTGGGGAATGAGCCATCACTCGAAGATTTCATCGACGCAGAATTAGGTTCAATGCCCCTCATCACCAAGCGTCAGGCTCAGTTGGCTAAACTACTCACTCGAGAATATGAGCATTTTGTAGGGCTTCCACTGAGTAAAACACCAGCTAATGATGGTGGGGTTCACAATTTGCTCGGAAGAGATGCGTTTGTGTTAGGAAGCGGCTACCAGGTTGTTGTTGACTGGCTGAAGAGCCAAATAAACTGGGACAACGTAGTGCTGTGCACCGAGTCACCGGTGGAAGCCGTGATAAAGAGCTCTGAGTCGAAAAGTGGAAAATACACGGTATTAACAACCGAAATGGCTGAGCACTTTGCGGACTACGTCATTTGCACGATTCCACTCGGAGCCCTAAAAACCAGTTTTAACTCGATCTTCTCGACGCTTCTGGTCTCAGATACTCACTTATCAGCTGTCCGTAAGACTATAGAGCAGAGTGATGTTGCAAGCTTGGGGAAAATCGTGATTGAGTTTGCTGAGCCTTTCTGGGACACCACAGTTGATAGCTTTTTTGTTTCACACGACTCTACCGGCGAGAGCTTCTCTATCATCAATCCCTTCCAGAATAATGTGTTAGTGTTCCTAACGGGACCCCCTTTTACTGAACAGATTGAACGAGAACCACAGACTGCTTTTGATCGCATAGCCTGGACACTACTAGCCATACAGTTGCCTGGCAAGCGGGTATCAGACGCTCGGAAGGTGCTGGTCACCAACTGGACACAATCGCCATATTTCCGAGGAAGCTACTCAGCGCGAGCGCTCGGGCAGAGCTTTGATGAATTGGTGGCGGGTTATGTTCACAACGACGGAGCAATTCGCTTCGCTGGCGAACACACTATTATCGAAGGGAACGGTTGCGTACACGGAGCCCATAATTCTGGTCTTCGTGAAGCCGAATATATTATAGAAAACAAGCATTAGTTAGTATCTAATTCAAACATTACAATATTTCGTAATTAAACTGTTCATTTACAGCGATTCAAGCAGCACGGCCGATTTCTCCTGCAGTATTCTGGTAGTTTTACTGGATGCTAACCTTCTGATCCTTCTCAACGGCCTCGACGTGGGGAGAAGCCTCGAACGTAGAGATCTTATCCGTAGGAATCTCACCGGTGAAGCCCTTGAAAAGCGAGTGGTGATGAGTGATGGTACCGCCTTGCTTCTCGAAATCAGCGGCAGTGGACTTGAGGTCGTCTTCAGTAGCGGAATCCTTCAGTCTGATGATGAATTTAGAAGACATTGTTGATTTGATCGAATTGGTTGTATACAATCTTCGTAGCATACAACCGCTGGGGTATCTATATATAATGGCTGGATCAGGGCGGGGTAACCTTGGCATCAACACGTTACGCCCCCTGCTTGCTAGGGTACGTCCAATGTTGCGTAGTGTGCCACGTTTATGAAATGAGTATGAAGCCTTCCATTATACACATATCACAAAGCAATTTTTCAAATGATATCTTGTCCTTGGTATATGGAACCAAATGGCTTAGCAGATTTTCAGTTGAGTAGATGGCCTATACCGATCCCGTGATCTGGGGTTCTAACGGCGATAAGAAGATGGGTAAGGCACACACCTCTGATGTCACGATGGTGCCTTTCTGTCTGTTATGTACGCCATTGTTTCAGAGATCACTTCGATATGCCAGCTGCGAAGCTATTATTGTAATGCTCGTCATATTATAAAGGGTACATTTTTTTTTACTTACTTAACGCTCGCAGATGTCTACACTTTATCGCTTCGGGTTAGCTTGGCAGGAACCACGCTCCTCCTGCCGTTCCAAGTCATGTGGTCTAAGCCATGGCTGAAGGTGAGGTGGAACAGAACGGCTGGGTCGATCCCAAAAACCACACACATCGCCCTCCCCTAATCCCTAACGCGCGGCCGAGTGGTAACGCTTGTTTATGGAGTAAACACGTATTTCTTACCGAAAATGCTATGGGTCCCTGCGTTTGAGGTGCCCCTCAGTAGCGTTGAAGCTAGGGAGGAACTTGTTATCAAAGACAAAACCCAGGTCGAATGGCGTAAAAACGGCCTGGTGATGCGAATTTTCGAGATGGACAATCCCGTGGAACATGCGCTTGTCGCGCGTTTCAGCGAATGGGACGCCGGCGGTGTATGGATTGTTATTGTGCTGTCTGATAAGACGTTGGTGAGCTTTGACTGCGCCAGTGGCACCACCAAGACGATGGGCCTTAGCATTATTCCGATTCATGTGCTTCCCTGTGGTGATTTGGGCGTAGTGATAACATCAGATTATGCCGGAGAACTTCATCTGCAGCTCTTGCTTGGCCCGCAGGAGCTTATGCAAGCGGTAGTGCCCTCGGCGATTCTGGAAAACTTCAAGACCGGGCTAGACGAGCTGAGGTTCATGGACCGCAATGTGGCTGCCGTGTGGTCGCCGTTGACCGCAAGACTGAGGCTTTTCTCGGTGCGCCTGCTAAGCCGTGAACTGCGAATGTCGGCCGCTTTGGTCGATGATATTGGCGGCTGTGATTTTGGGTGTCGTCAGAAAGCCGCTATCTTATCTCCGATGCGCGACTGGGAGATGGGTGAACCCGGGGCGATTTTTACACAGAAGCTGCAGATGTCAGATCATTCCACGAGAAAACCGGTTACTAATTCGCTGCTTGCCATACACGACACTCTGGACCAAAGGTTATTTATCCTTTCCGGGCCAGATCTGATATGCCATGACGATATCGAGGTGGTGGTTCCGATTGCAGGATTCCTCGACATTCCTTATGTAGCCACGCAAAGCAGCGTTGGCATTGAACTGCATTCGCTCTTTTTCCCCCAGCTCGAAGCGCTGGGAATCCCGGTACAGATTCCTGGATACTTGCTCAGTTTGAAGGCGAATCCCAAACGCAACTATCTCGCCATATCCTACATCAAAACTAGGGAGAATGTTACCACTAAAGCTACCGGAGGTGGTGGCATTGCGGCCGAAAAAGAGGACATCTATAGAACGGCGGCCAAAGCATCTACTACCACCACTAAGAAGAAGGTTGGCAAGTACGAAGGCAACATGTGTATTGCAATCTACGACGCTTTCGACGCCGATGTGCTCAGCTGTTTTGCGCTGGTTCGTGAAATATGCGGCGTCGAGGTCCTCGGAATGTGGGTTTATCGTTTCCTGGCGAGCCGGATCGACACCGACGACGACTGGGAGGCGTTCGACCAGGCGCTCAATGCCGGGATTGCCGAGCTAGACGAGCCCGCGATTTTGGTACTCGCGATGAGCCTACATATGCTCAGCGAAGAGTTCTCCCTGTATGAAACCAAGCTGTACAGTGCTGGTATGCTCCACCGCTTGTTGACGCCCATTGTGCGGGGCTGGCCCGGATGGGCGGCGTATAACGAAGATTCGGATAGTGAACTGGTCTTTGAGAGTAACGTCGATAGCAATTACGCCGAGTACAGCTCTCGAGTCAAACGGACTGGGGACCTCAAGGCTTCCGGCACTGAGAGCGCCAAGAGCAGCCCCAAAAATGATAACGACACGCCCAGAGCGACGACAAACCGAAGCCACGCGACAGCTGATAACACCGGCTCGTCCCGCATCGGCAATGTCAACCTTGAAATGGGCCGTCCGCCCTGCGTGCTCGAGATGCTCGCAGCGGTGATTGCGCGCCAGACGGTGGTACCGACGGTTCTGCTCGCACGTGAGCGTGCGCCGGTGACGTGGGCGCTGTTCGAGGCCTGCAGCCGCCTTCACACGAGCGGCACGGGGCTGGGCGCTGTGCTGGACACCGTGCGCGACGTCTTCCCCGAACTGGTTGCGGGCGTGCAGGCATCCTTTATCCAGCTGGCATTCATGCAGCACCGCCTCGCCACCACTGGCAGCGTAGCGTCGCAACCCCCGCGCAGCGAGGCAGCAGCCGCTGGTGCCGACACGGGTCCCATGGACGCCAATGCCGCTGCCCGGCCGAGCGGGCTGGAGCTCTACGACGACAAGCGATTGGCCGAAGTACAGCGCCTGCTCAACTCGAGCATACCACAGGAGTGTATGTACCCCGTGGAGATCGACGACGACGCGTTTGCGGAGAAACTGCCGCGGTGGGCGTTGGCGCTGGGGAGCCGCGCGCTCTTGGCGAGCCACGGCCGCGCCGCGCTCGAGCTGTCGAGCAAGCAGCCGCACGTGTGGACGCAGCTCACCGAGCCCACGATCGAGTTTGGCGGCCTGCTATCGCGCCGGAGCTCCGGCACAGCACAGCTGCCCGTGACGATCACGCCGACGTGGCACAGCCTCGAGGAGGCGGAGGAACGTCAACCGTGGAGCGTATTCGCGACGGGCGTGGCGCTGGGCCTGAGCATTGAGCCCGGACTGGCGGGCATCAACACGATGTGGACGATGACGTCGGCGCAGCTCCAGCAATACGCCAACTCCGCGCTGTTCAGCGGCTTTTTGTACGCAATGGGCCTGCAGAACTACCTCGGCGAGCTGGCGGACTGGCAGTTCTTCGAGAAGCTCATGGCCGGCGACAACCTCGCTAAAGTCGCGTCGCTCGTCGGCGGCGCCGCCAGCCGCATGGGCTCGCGCGACGCGAAGCTGACGAAGCTGCTCGAGCTGCACGTGAGCGAGCTGCTGCCGCGCGAGATGAACGTGCGGGAGATCGTCGTGCCGTCCGTGGAGCACGGGGCGCTGATTGCGCTCGGCGTGCTGTACTTCGCGACCGGCGCGCGCAGCTACTCGTCGCGGCTGTTGCAGCGCTTGCGCGACCATGGCTCGACCACCGGCCCTGGGTCGTCGGCCGCGTCGTCGTCCTCGGCAGTCGGCACCGCTGGTGGTGCTCGCCGCAGCAAAAGCAAGGGCAGTGACGCCTCCTCGCGGGCGAGCAACGAGGAAAACAAATTCACTACCGGACTGGCACTGGGCCTGATGAACTGCGGCCAGGGAGACGCGACACGGGAGCTCGCCGAGCTGCTTGATTCGGTGGTGCGGCCGCACCAATTGACGTTCAGCGTGGCAGAGACGATGCACGCGGTGCTGGCGGCAGCGCTGGGCACGTTTGTGGGCACAAACGATGCGCGTGTGGCCGCGCGGCTTGCGTACTCGGCCGACATGCTTCTGCCAGCAGTGCCGTCGACGTGGTTTGGGCGCGCGCTCGTGCGGAACCTCGTGCTGTGGGACGGCGTGGGCACGACGCAGCAGTGGCTGAACGAGCAGCTCGCGAACTTCCCGGTGTGGGCAATGCGCGCGCACAAAACGGGCGAGCTCGGCGAGGACTCGACGATCCTCGAGTTTTACTACTACCGCACGGGCGTGCTAGTCGCGATGGCGATGCGGCACGCGGGGACGCTGAACGCGGACGTCATCGACACGCTCTGCGGACAGCTCGAGGACATTTACGTGCCGTTCTACCTGCGCCAGATCGCCACGTACAGCAGCGCACGGAGCGTGCTGTACCGCCAGTTCACGCGCGTGCTGGCCACGGTGATCGGCCATCTCGCGCTCGCCGTGGCCGCCGTGGCCGCCGGCTCGGGCAACCTGCGCGTGCTGCGGCTGCTGCGGCTGCTGTGGCAGATCGGGCCGCAGCTGCACACGCTGGCGTGGGCGGCCCACAGCGGGCGCGACCATGAGTTCGACGACAAGGACAGCAGCAAGGTGGAGATCGATTCCGCGCTCATCGCGCAGGCCATGGGCTGGCTGTTCATGAGCTCCGGCCAGCGCAGCTTCCGCAACGACCCCGAGAGCGTTGGGCTGCTGACGCTCACGAGCTTTGTGCCGCTGCTCGGCGGCAGCAACCTCAACCCCAGTGTCTGGACCTACTTGCGCTTCATGTGGGTGCGCTGCACCGAGCCACGCCTGCTGGCCGTCGCGGGTGCGCCGGGCGAGCGCGTGCACGTCGATGTCGTCTACACGTCGGGCACGGCGTCGGCCGAGGTGACGCCGCTGCTGCTGCCGCCTCTCGCCACCGTCGCGAGCATCGAGGTCACCGACGACCACTACGAGCCGGCCGCGGTGGAGGACGTTGCTGCGGCCGTGCGGGATGGGCTGCGCGTGACGCGCGCGCTGCCCGATCGGCTAAACGCGTCGCTGGAGCAGCTAGAGCAGCTCCAGACAGTCGACTGCCCTGTGCCCGACCTGACCAAGAGTTTTGAGACTATAATGGGTGGCTGCTACGGCGAAGACACCAGCAGCGCTGAAACCCGCCACTTAGCCTCGGAAATCTTCGACCTTGTGCCCGTAGCAAGCACCGCCGAGACGTTCTTCGACACGCCCATCGACGAGCTGCGCGTGCCGCTGGAGAAGCTGGCGCGGCACCCTGAGTCGCCACATGACAGCCGCCAAATCGCCGTGCTGCTGGCGCTCAGTGCACGCCTTGGGCAGATGGGGCTGGTCCCCACGGTGTTTGCGCCCGCCTGGCTCGAGCAGCTGCAGCTGCGGTACTGGCTGAGCACGCAAGAGGCCGTCCTATAGTTTAAGAGTAATGTGTAGTGCTTAGTGTGTAAATCTATCGCTAGGCTATGTATGCAAAATGGCAGGCGGCGGCTACTCGGGGTTCGCCACCTTGATGATCTCCTCCAAATCAAGGCTGTCTTGCAGGTATTGCTGGACGCGCTCGTTCTGCTCGATGGCTTGCGGCGTCAGCAGGCCAGAGTGCTTGATAGCCGTCTCGGGGTTGATCGTCTTGCGCTGCTGCTTCAGCACGTACTTGGACACGCCGTAGGCGTAGATAGTCTTCTTAGCACCGGTCGACTGGAACACGGAGAGCACAAAGAGCCACTTCTGGGTCCAGCCCACAATGCGCGACTTCACCTCGTACGGTGTGTAGGGCTTGATCTCCCTGCGGAACACCATCGAGGCCGAGCCCAGCGGGGAGTAAACCCACTGGTTCCACTTGAGTTTCGGCAGATCGGGGTCGTTGTAGCTGAGGTAGAAGTTCTTCAGCACAAGGCTGAGCAGATCAGTTCGGCTGATATCCATGTCGCTGAAGTACGTCGAGTTCGACTTATGCAGATTAAAGTCCATCTCCAGCAGCACCGTCATCGTGCGCATCGTGGTGGCCTGGAACACGCTCTTGGGCTGCTGCCAACGCAGTAGGAACATGTTCTTCAGCACATAGTAGTAAAAGCGGACGTGGAACACCAGGGGGAGCACCTTCAGATTGAGCAGCAGCCATACAGCGGCCCACGTTTTCCACGACGGCATCAAGGCAGCAGCAGGGAAGCACCAACAGAATCTACGCGACTCAGGCGCGAACGGAACTAGGTTTCCCCGGAGCCGAGGATGCAAGATTGGGGCTAGGTCCCAACGTCCCCGCCCGATCAGATAAGGCGATGAGTGGTTGGACCTTGGGACCGAAGGAGATTAAATTACCGTGAGGCCCCGAATATCCCTCATTCTGAAGTGATATATTTATGTGGATGTATATATACGTATATTGACTGGGTCATTAAGGACCGATGAGGCTTGTGTTAAGAGAGTGCTTCCGATGGTTGATGTTTTTTAGATGAGAGCACCGAGCTCGGGTATCACGGAGAGAAATAAAATACGGAGAGAAATAATCGGGTGAAATCAAAAATTAAGATAGGTAAAATAGGTATAAATTCATGAAATTAATTGAATTGAAAGTTGGTAAGGTTTAGTTGAATCCGCGTCGGATCTTGCTGAAGATCTTTGACGGCTTGCTGGATGTGGTGCTTGTGGTAGACTCAGCGGTAGACACATAGCTCGCGTTTCGCGTCGGTTTGGGTGCACTTCGTGCCGCCTGTTGTTGTTGCTGCTGCTGCTGCTGGCCTGAAGCCTGGCGGAGCTGCTGCGGCGATCCGGGCTGGGGCTCGTGGCCCGAGCGCTGGCGATGGAGCGAGATCGTGTGGTGGTGGTGGTGGCCGCTCGGCTGATCCTCCTTGTACTGACCGTTCTTGGCCGACTGCGGCTTCGAGTTAGCCGCCGACGAGTACGAGCGCTTGATTTCGCTCGGGTTCATCGTGGCCTCGCGGGTCAGCTCCTTGATGCGGCCCGGGTTCTCGATGGCGAGACGACGGTGGTTCGGAATGAGAACCATCTCGACGCTCTTCGGGAGTTCGTTGCGGTGCGGCTGCAGCTGCTTGCTCATCGCCGCCAGCGTGTCGCGGTCGCGCACCTCCTGGTTGATCAGCGCGGTCATCGTGTCGCTGATGGGCGCGCTGTTGAGGAGCACGTCGCGGTCGTCCTCGATGGTGTGGTGCTTGTGGCGCGTGAACATGTTACCGATGATAGATCCGGACTGGGAGAGCAGCATCTTGATCGCCAGCTTCTTGAGGCGCATGATAAGATCCAGCTTCGTCCAAGTCTTGTTGGCGACCTCGAATCCGGGGAACATCACATGCAGGTTCTGCACGTTCAGGACGCTGTGGTTCTTGCCCTTGTACGACACCACGAGCTCCGTGGGGTGAATCACGAGCGACCGAATCGACCAGTAGTTCGAGGCGCGGTTGATCATCTCGTCCACGTCCACGTTGGTCGTCAGCTCCTTGTCCTGGTTCTTGTGGTGGTGAGGACGCAGCATGCCGAATAGTCCGCCCCTCTTCTTCTTCTTGGACTTGCTTGCCTTCTTGACCTCCTCACCGCCACTCAGCGTCGTATGCAGCGTTGCCTCGTCGTCATCGTCGTCCTCATTAGAGTCGCTCGCCTCGGAGTCCTCGTAGTCCACAACATCGTCGGCCACATTGCCGTGGTCGTGGTCGTGCTTGGCCTCCTCCTTGCTCTCGGTGATGGGGAAGGCGAAGTCCAGCAGTTTCTCGAACATGCCGTGTTCGACCTGGATGTGCATCGGCTTGAGCTGGGCGTGGGCGTCCTGCAAGACAGGAATGCCGCCCACACGCTCGAGACGCGTCCACTTCAGCTTCACGGCCTCGGCAAACTCCTTGTCGTTGAGCGTGTTGTAGTTCGCCAGCATCTGCGGGTAGATCGACTCGCTGAGCAGGTTGCGCGCCGAGATGCCGCCAAGCGTAGCCCGGTTCACACTGCCCTCGTCGTCGTTGCTCAACTTCGAGAAGTGCGCGCGGCGCAACAGCATCTCCAGCATCGGCTGGCCCATCTCGTTGAGCAGGCGCATGTCGATGCCGTCCGCCATCAGCGACCACTTCGTCAGCTTGTCCGCGCCGGTGTTCATGTTGCGGCGCAGACTCGCCTTGAACGCGCGGATGAGCACAATCAGGCGTGTCTGGCGCACCAGAACCTCGCGGCGCAGCTTGATGAGATGCACCTCGGCGTTGCGGTCCATGTCCATGAGACGGGCGGAGTGGATCTGCAGCTGCTCCGTCATCGCGAACAGCGACCGAATGTCCTTCTGGAGGAGCTCGATCGTGTTCAGCGACAAGCGGTAGTCGCCCTCGAAGTCGCTCATCAGGAACACCCGGTTGATGGCCTGCTCGCGCTTCTTGATCAGCGGGTCGCGGTACGTCAGCAGATCTGTCGCAATCGTGTACACCGTGTAGAACTGCACGCTGTCCATGTCGATCTGCACCTTGGGCGCGTCCACGACGATAGACGTCAGGATGGCTTTGCCCTTGTGCTGACCGTGAGTCTTCAGCGTGTCCTGCAGCTGCTCGTCGATACCGGCGTCGTCGCAGGCGTTCTTCGACTTCGACTCCGTATCGCCGTCCTTGGGAAGACCCGTGTCGAACTCCGGCGCCGCCGTGCCATTCAGCTCGGCCTCGCGCTGCTCGCGCTCGTACTTCTCGATCGCACGCTCGGCAGCCAGGTAGGCTGCCTGCTCGGCTGCCGCTTGCTCGGTGGCAATCGCCTCGCGCATCTCGATCGAGTTGTTCTGCAGCTCGATCTCCTCCAAAGCCTTCATGTCCTTGCCTTGGTACTGCTTCTCGTCGCCACTCGCCACGTGCAAGTCGTTCGGCTTGTGCAGCATGATACCGAAGCTCATGTCCTTCACAACGTTGAAAGACTTCATGGGCTCCGGGTTGTAGCACAGCTCCACGGCCAGCCAGGGCGGCCACAGCTTCGCGTTATCCTCCTCCTCGCCGGAGTAGTTTTCAAGCGACAGCGCCTCAATGCCGGCCTGGTCCAGGTCGGACTCGCCCAGCACGTAGAAGCCGGCCGAGTCGAGCATCGCACCAATGCGTCGCTCGATCTTCGAGCTGGCTGCATCGAAGTTCGAGTTGCGCGGGTACGTGTCGACGACCTGCACCGAAACACTCTTCGAGATCATCTCCAAGCACTTGCTGGGGTTTTCCTCCGAGATCAGCTGGATGCGCGGCGTCGGCAGGTACACGAAGTGCGCCTTGCGCGCCACCTGGTGGTCGGGCACATCGCGAATGTCGTCGAACATCTTCACGAGGCGCTCCGAGCACACGTGGTCCACGCCCGACGGCCTTCCGGTCTCCTTGGGAGGGCCACGCTTCTCCTGCGCCTTCTGATCGGCCTTGGCCTTCTCTGACGCGCGCTTGTACTCCTCGAACCGCTCTTGAGCACGCTTGCGGATGTCCGCCTGCGTCTCCTGGGGGGCACCGGCCAGTCTGGAGTCCGCGAACAAGTCGCTCACATTGACCGTTCCAGGCTCCTGGGAGGCTTGCTTCGCGCTGTCCTTGTTCAGCGGCGTCGAGGGCTTGATTCCTTGCTGCTCCTCGACCATCTCCTCGGCCTTGGACACGAGCTCCTCGAGGTACTGCACAGCCGGGCGGCAGCGCACGTACTTTAGCTCCTTGTCCTCCGAAATCGAGTACTGAAGGCGGTAGATCAGGTTTCGCACCGAGTTGTTCCACTTCAGGTGCATCGCGTGAATGATGTACCGGTTGCGGAAGGATGTCAGCTCGGCCTCGAAGTTCGGCAGCTCGTCGTTCACCAGGCGCATGAACTCGTCGGGCTTGTCCGTGGCCTCGGCCAGTTCTCGGCTGTGCGAGTCGAGCTCCTTCATCGTCTCCATCAAATCCGCCTTCATGCGCGCCTTGTGAACCTTCACACGGTCGTCCTCGCGACCCGCAAACGCCTTGTAGTCGCGGATCTCCTTCAACAAAACCTCCTCGTTCTGGCGACCCACAATGAGCAGGCCCTTAAGCTCCTCGATACGCTTCTTCTGGCTGCTCGTGCCACCAGCACCACTGCTCAACGACTCGAGCGACGCCTTCATGTCCAGCAAACGCTCGCGCAGATGCTGCAGTCGCGTTTCGTAGAGGCGCGCCTGGATGTTCGCGGGCTGCACAACGTCGACGTGGTACGTCTGGACGTCGATCTCGCCGAACTTGGGGAAGCGGTTGCCGGTCTTCGGGTCCTTGTACACAGCCTTGTCGGTGAAGTCGGTGTTGCGCACAAAGCAGAACTCGGGCGTGTATGCGAAGGGCAGTACCTTGACGTCGGGGATCTTCGAGCGAAGCACACGCTGGGTGCCGATGTCCGAGAAATCGTCCAGATCGACCCAGTGGCTCTTACCGAGATAGCGCGGGCCGTAGGGGTGGCTCTCAGAGACACCGAACGGGCTCGTGCTGGCGCCGTACTTGGACGCCGAGCGGTGCGTCGACTGGCCTTCGAAGCTGGTGTCGCTGTCGCTCGTCGTCTGGTCCTCGTCCTCGCCGTCGTCGGTGGCGGAATCCTCCTCGTGTAGTGCATGGAGCGCCTGTTTCGCGCTCTGGGTGCGCAGTTTGACGTCAAGCGCACGCAAGTGCACGGCACGCAGGCGGACTTGGCCCTGGTAACTGCGCATGCGCCAGCGGCGCTGGCCGTTGAGCTCGACGTTGGTCTCGTCGCCCTGGGCGTTCTTGATTGTTGGCGGCTCGCGGCGCGTGTGCCAATCGAACGCAAACTCTTCCATCTTCGCCTTGAGACCGGTGCCGCGCTGGTGCGTCTGGGCACCGCGGTGGTCGGCGATCGGCTGGAAGAAGGACAGGTCGAGCGTGTCCAGCACGATCTGGTACGACGACGTACTCAGTGCCGTGCCGAACGTCTTCGTCGACGGCCGAATGCGCACGGGGTCGGGGAATAGCGAACCCGTACGGATCGGCGGCCACTGCTCGCTGCTGAACTGGCCCTTCCATGCCTTGAAGTGCTGGATCACACCCATGGTCAAGTGACACGCGTTGCTGTTCGCCGTCTCGACGTCCTCCGTGGGCTCCTGAGCATTCTCCACTTCGGTGCGCTCCTCCAAGTACTTGCTTCGCACGCTGATCGACATGTAGATGAAGTCGGAGCGGAAGCCGCGGTAGGCGTCGTACTTCTCGACGTTGTCGATGAACTCGGGCATCGAGAGCTCGACACCGTGGTGCGGGCGGAAGTCGGAATCGCGGACCTCGATAGAGCTGGTTAGGCGCTTCTCGGTGTCGAAGAACTTTTCCGAGTGGCCCTTCTCGAACTTCATTCCCAGCTGCCAAACCGTACGCTGGTTGAAGCTGAAGACCACCTTCTCGGCGTTCTGCGGCTTCTTGAGCGGAATCGTGCGCGGGAATGCGCGCTCGGCAGGCGTGGCGTTGAGGAACTCGGCCTCCCAGGACATATAGTTCGGCACCAAAAGCTCGAAGCGGTCGGACTCGAAGCGGAACAAGTTCTTCGGCTCGTCGTCGGGGTTGATCTGCACGTGCACATTGTCGCGCCACAGGAAAATGAAACCACTGTTGCTGTTCAGCAGCGCGTATGGCGACTTGCCGGCCTTCATCGTCAGACACAGCGGAGATTTCGGGAACTTGAAGTCGAAGCGCGCGTGCAGCACGAGACGAATCTTGTCCCAGAATCCCAGTGCAGGCGAGGGATCGATCGGCGGCTTCGAGAAACCGTGGAAACTCTCACCGACGCTGTGAAAGCCCGCCTTGTAGGCCATACACCAACACACACGCGTGGGCAGCGAAGAGCCCGCGTGGAATTTGAGGTCCGTGAACGTCTTGATCGGCGTCAGCGTACGATGCACCTCGATGACGTCACTACCTCGCTTCTCACGCAACTCCTTCGGCAACGGCCGCAGAGGCACGAACAGGCGGCGGATGTTCTTCTTGGTATGCATAAGCTGTTCCGTGATGATGAGGTTACCCTCGATCCGTAGCGCCAAGTTCGTGTTCGGGTCCTGTGTCCGTGACAATCCGGGGAAGTGCAGCACCGGCAGCGGGAAGTCCTTGATGTCGATACGCATACCGTCATGGGCCTTGAGATCGATGTACAAGGGGATGAGAATCGAGAACTCGGAGTCCATGGGCTGGCCCTTGCCGATGTCGTGCAGGAACTTGCCCAGCTTCTCGGGCGTGTCGTGCGTCGTCTTGCCGAACGTCCAATCGAGCTGGCGCATGTCAACACACATCAACAGCGGCTTCTGCGAGTAGTCGACAATCTGCTCCTCCCTACACGTGTCGTGGTCCAGCTTGTCGCTCACCTTCTCGTGGGCCTTCCGGCGCGCGCCGTAGTGCTGCGTCATGCGAGCGTGGCGCATCGTGTCGATCCACGCGCGGCTGAAGTCCTCCAGCAAGCTCTCGCGCGCCTCACTAACCGTCAGGACGCCAGGCTTGCCGTCGCTCAGCACAACGTTGAGCGCACGCACGCGCGCGAAGCGCGGGCTCGACCAGAAGTCCAGCCAGGGGTGGCCGTTCGTGAACGCTTCGTCGTGGTCGTCAGCAGGGCTGCCAAGCTCCATACCTTCGTGCAGCAAGGCCACAATCTGGTCGCGAGGGATCGTCGACAAAGCCTGAGCAATGCGGTAGTGGTAGGCCTCCACGCTGTTCTCGTCAGGGAGATCAGGGACGGCACTGCCCTTGCTGCTACCATGAGCACTCTTCGGGCTGCCAAACCGCTCGCCCTTTGAGCTGCCGGGGGACTTAGGCGCACCGGGACTGTGGACGGCGCCGTGGGTGTTGACCTTGAGGTGACCGTAGCCAGTGCTGCTAGGCGTGCCTTGACGAGATCCGTTGGCAACCTTGGCCGCTCCATTGGCCGCATGTCCGTTGGCCGCGTGGCCGTTAGGCGCGTGGCCGTTGGATGCGTGGCCGTTAGAGGCGATATCATTAGAGGCATGGCCATTGGCAACGCCATTCGCGGCATGACCGTGACCATTGGCAGCATGACCGTGAGAAGCCTTGATCTTGGTAGCATTGCTATCAGAGTGAACGCCAGATATACCGTTCTTAACGTCCGCAATGTTCCCGATCTCGTGGGGGTGGTTCGGGTGCTCATACACTCCCTCATCATCCAAAGCATGTCTCTTGACGTTCGAGAGCTCTGCTTCCTTCTCGGCCGCGGTCTTTCCGTCACCCGTGAAGTTGCGACCATGCTCAAGCATGTTGGACGCGCCCTTCTTGAAGTTCGCGGCCGCTTGCGCAACCTTCTCGGCCACACCGTCATCGAGTTGAGACATCTTGCCACCGAAACTGCCAAAGTAGTGATGGTTGCCACGACCCTGACCAATACGGGGGTCATCCAAAATACCTTCGTCAAGCGCCTTCAAGCCGACCTTCAGCATCTTCTTCACACGGCTGTCGAACATGTACATCTTGCGGCGACGCGTCTCGGCGACCTCCAGGTTCGTCAGCATGATCAGCGTGAGGTCAGACTCGAAGTAGTCGTCCTCGAGCGACAGCATGAACTGATTCGTCAAAACACGCACGCGGGGGATGTTGGGCACACCCTGGATCTTCTTCGGGTCGAGCGCGATCATGGTGTCGAGCTTGTCCGTCTGAAGCAGCAGGGTCTTGATGGCCTTCGCCAGCGTGATACCATTGTCGATGATACGGTACAGCTTGAACTTGTACGGCACGTTGATACGCATACCGTCAGCATTCACCAAAATCTTGTCCTTGATGTCCTTCTTGACCAGATTCACCTCCACCTTGAGAGCGATCAGCGACAACAAAATACACCACGCCTCGTGCTGGAACGGATGCTTCGAGTACATGCGCAGCGCCTTGGTATGCAGCACCGGGTTCGTACCCTTGACAAAGTCTAGCTTGGCCTGGTTGAGTTCAATCATCAACTGATCATCACTCGGCATGTCCACCTTGATGAGGACGCGGGGAAGCTCCACGTTGATGTGGTTGATCTCCTTGGCCTCGACAGGCGCACGCACCGACGGCTGCAACTGGGGCTCGTCACTGGGGTCGATTCTAGCGCTCTTGACACCGGGCTGGGGAGCAGGCTCCGCAACAGCACTGTTACGGCGCGAGTAAGGATCATCGCTGCACATAGACTCGTTCTCAGGCTTGTGGTGGCGCAGCAACGCAACGTTGACGTTTTCACGCAGCACGCTGAAAGCCAGAATCAGGTTGATGTTCAGAGCGATCTTGAGGCGGGGCTCAATGCGAACATCAACGAATGAGTGACATTCTTTCGAAGTCCACACTTCCAGACCCAGCTTAGGAAGATGCGCAACAGCAAGCTGCTCGGTTTCGCCGATCTTGCTGTCGAAGCGCTCGTTGTCAAGCAGGTCCTTGTCCGCCTTGTAAAGCACAAAGTCCGTACCAGTCACCGATAAGTGGCGGCCGTCCGAGCGCGACTTCAGCTCGACGTTCTCCGGCGCCTTGTCCGACGCAGAGTAGCGCACGCGCAGGTCGCGCGTAACGAACTGGTTGCCGAGAATGTCGTTGGTTTTGCCACGGAAGTGGTTCGATGCCAACGTCACGCTGAAGTCGGTGAAGTGGAAGTCCACCTTGGTCAGGAACACGGGAACGCCACGCAAAGCCGAGCCACGGTGGACCGGCGTGGTGTCGTCGTGCACCACGCGGTGGCCCGGGTGGCGAGCGTGCCACTGGCGGGCGGGGTTGCGCAGCGCAGCGTGCAGCTGGCCGATGGCAGCAAAGATCTCGTGGCGCAGACACGTCACGTGGAACTTGTCCTGCACACCACGCACCTGGACTTCGAGCTTCGGCTTTGTCGCAGCCTTGACCTCGAGCAACGTCTCCTTCGTCGATCCGAGATCGAAGAACGGCAGGTTCGAGCTGTGGTACCACGTCTTGCCGCCGGCCGTAGTGAACCGCGCCAGGGCATTGTAGCCGTGCTCGTCCGCAGAGTGACGGTGCTCGATCACACGGTGAGTGCCTTCGAGAACGATCATAATGCGGTCCGCCGAGGTCACGAACATCGCGTTCTGGTAAGACTTCGTCGGCTCGCACAGCGTGCGCATCGTCGAATCCGAGATCACGATCTCCAAGTCCAAGTTCGGCAACGCACTCAGAGCATCAGGGGCAACGGGTTCAGCGCCGGAACCACTGGAGTGAGCACTACCGGCGCTGCCATTGTGGTTGGCAGCCCGCTTCTGCTTGCTCTTCTGACCCAGACCCATAAACACCTTCACGATGTCCGGGATCTGGTGCTGACCGATAGAAATGGTCGGCGCATTCACGGCCCAACGGGAACGCCAGTGCGACTTGTTAACCTTGTTGGGGTCATTACTCTTGATGTACTTCAAGGTCTGCGAAAACACATTACCGCGGTTCAAGCCAGTGACGAGAGGGACATACAGAACTTCCTCCTGTTGGTCCCCATTGTCGAAGCCAATGTTCAGCGAAGCGAGCACAAACAACAGCTGGTGAGCCAGATCATCCTCGTCGTACATCAGACGGAAACCAGAACCCTTCGAGTTCATACGGCTGATGTCGAGATTCAGGTCCTTCATACCGGCCGCCATCATCACGCTGACGTCCTTCGGATTCTCGTCGGTGCCTTTGTGGTGCATTACAGGCAGTCGCACAATCTCCAGAACACCAATCGTGGCCTGCAGACGCGACACCAGGTGCAGGATAAGAGAGGCGCCCTTGAGAATCCGCTCACGGTCACGCTTGCCCAGAACAGCACGTTCGCTACGCTTGGCGCCCGAAGTGCCACCGGTAGAGTCCGCCTCAGAGCCCGCACTGTGGCCACCCTCGGCAGGAGCTCCTCCGGAGGGAATCTCAGTGCCGTAAGGGGTCGCCGGTTCGGGCTCCTCCAGCAGTGCGTTCGCGCTAGAGCCATGGGACATCGTGGGCGAGGCTAGAGGCGAGTCACTACCGCCGGGTTCCCCAGGATGTGCCGTTTCGTACTCCTTCTGAGCCTGGCGCAGGTCCGGCTTCGCGTGAAGCTCGCCCAGCACGACAGTAGGCGGCACGTTGCGCAGCTTGGCCGCCTTGCTGGCACGAATCTTAATAACCTTGTTCAAAGTCTCGAGGATATACGTAGCATCAAGTTGGACCTTGCCCGAATGAATCTGTGCACCAAGCTCCTTGAGTGACATGGTATCCAAGTTCAGCACACCGTTCACATCCAAGCGCATATCCTCAACAGCCTGCCAGGGACTCTCATCCTCGAGCGACTCAGCAGTGTAAACATCAGTGATATTGACACGAACTGAGACAGGCAGCTCGTTGTCAGCAAGCTTGTAAGAGTCAAGGGTTCCGACGAAGTTCGAGCGCTGGTAGTTCAGCGTTTTGCGAAGATCCACACGCAGATTCGCGGCAGTCATGACCGTAGTGGTGACCTCGTTGAACACAAACGAAATGGACTGCACGTTCAGGTTGAACACACGCACCTTCGTCACCAACCAACGGATGATGCTGAAGGCCTTGCTGTTCTTGGTCGGGAGCAGACGAATGCCTTTACGAAGCTCTTCCTCGTCCATTGCTTTGTCCTCACCGGTGTTCCTGCGCGCGGAGCGCGATGAACGGGTGGAGCGGGCACTGCGGGTGGAGCGAGTCGAGTTACGACGACTAGTCGGATCAGGAGCATCGAGAAAGTTGTCGCCATCGGAATCGTCGAATTCGGGTTCATTAGCTGCATCAACATCGGCCACGTATTCGGCCGCCGCTTCAGTCGGGGTGGACTTGCCCGACTGATTCGGATTGGCGCGAGCCAGTGCCTCCTCGTGCTCGATAATAGTCTCAGGATCCACGATAACCTCGAGGTTACTCACCACGAACGTCAGAAATCCCGGGCGAGCTACGGTAGGACGGTGAGGCATGATTCCAAGCTTACCAATGCGAAGCTCGACGCCCTGGCGGGGGTGGACAGAAATGTGGCGAAGACTAAGATAGCCCAGCCGCTTGATGCTGATACCAGTGAAAATGCGCAGGAGGGCGAAGCACACCAGTGAGCCGATGTACACCCAAGCCGCGTACCACACTACACGCGATAGAAGCCACATCTGCAGGCGCAGATACTGCTGGAACATCGTCACGCGAAGATCAGCCATATTGAAATTTGCAGTTCCGTGTAGGTATTAGTGAACTGCTTGCTTGTTCTTTAGTGTCTAAGTCGAATAGAGCAGATTAGCACTTGATAAAGTTGTTGTAGGATCCAATCCAATTAGTGGTCTTTGGTCGGTTTCGACCGGTCGGTGATACTTTCGACTACTACCAGTGGTTCGGAAGAAGTCTGAACCGCGTCACACTCGTCTTCTTCACTGATTTCGATATGAGCAACTGCAGCAGTACTCAATTAGTAACGTTCTAAAAGTGACAAACTGCTGATCAGGCCGGAATTATTAAGATGCCGTTGACCGTTGTGGGAAAAGAATAAATGCGAGTGCGGCCTTCATTCCAGTGCCCAGGGTTCGCCCAACGGTGTGGTAGGGGTTGCGGCTGGGGCTGCTGACCGGTGCGCACAATTTGGACCGAGTGGCTGCCAACGGCGTACGCATTTGATTTGTGGGTTTGGTTTAACGCTGATCCCAGCATAGGGGAAGAGGACCTGTATACCTTCATTACCAGGGTTACCCTATTTCCACAGTGCCCCCTCTCCATTTTTGCAGGTTAAAGCAGCTGTCGAGCGCCCTAGGGCCATCCGTGCACCCAACCACAGCGTTTAACGGCGCTCTGCCGGTGACCAGCAGCAAACCCTAAGAGAGAAGGGGCACACCCCTCTCAACGGTCAATGTATGTATGTAGATGTCTATCTTTTTACATGCACTCGCATTAGCACTGCTCGAGATATACAGATCGTGGTCGATGTGGACCTCGATCCTGCATGTACTGGGTGAAGGACCCCACCAAAATAAGCAACTCTGCAGCGAGGCTGAATTTCGCGATAAATCCAGCCATGTGCCTAGCCTTCGCGGCATATTGTTTGGGCCGATCGGGTTCGTGCAAGCCATACATCATAGTCTTCAAAGCATTAGTCAAATATAAGATTAAAAAAAACAAAGGATTAACAGGTTTCTTTTAAATCCTGTGGTTTGGACTTAATTCCCGCTCTAACAGTGGCTGCCTTTGCCGAGAGAATTAATAGACGCAATAGACTCTGTCAGACCAGTTCCAGAGACGCACATGAGGCTAGCCGGCTGATGGGTTTGGCTGTCAAATTTAGGGTTATATGCTCTCTCTATGTACATTATTACTACAAGCCCGCGAAACAATTGTCAATGATGAATGAGAAATAATAAAAGATAGAATTTACTATTTGAATAATTTATTATAGGGACCAAGGCACTTTATGCGAATAAAACCTTTACATTTACTACCCCTGTAGTCAGCACCTCGATAGCGCCACTCTATCATTATGACTAAGCTTTTAATACCATGAAAAGCATCGTGCATAGATGGCTCAGACTGCACCTGTCTTACCGATGCCCTCGGTTCGAGGTTGGGGCACTACCGACCATTGCATATGTAATTTGTACATGAAAAACAACGAGTTGGCGATAAGCACTAGCTCGAGTGACTTATTGAGCGGGTATGTGAGGCAATTTGGTAGAAAAGTACATCAATCGTAGAAAGTGTCTGACAGGCACAACTTTATGGGCTGAAGGACGCACACGCTGGTGACCAGATTGAAGTAGCCATCACCTGTCTAGAATTAATCGTAGGAACTGAGGGCTAATTACATACATCGATTTCGTTATGCCATTGCCTAACAAAAAACCTTGCGGTTATTTCTCAAGCGAGCATAGCATATAAGTGTATCACGGAGAGAAATATACTGGCGACGCTGGGAAAATATATATCATAATGGAGCGCTGAAATATGTGATATACTGGCGCGAGAGACTGATAATTCGCGAAACTGCATCATTCGAGTTGCTAACGGCATGTATAAGTATAATGTCTTCGAGGTTATTAAGTGCGACCGACTTTGAACATCACCGCGTCGCTTCAATATATATATATATATATATATATATATAGCCACTGTCTGGGGGATCTACTGATGCTTTCCACGACCCTACGCGACCGGTAACAATAGTTGCAGTACTCTCTCACCCTTCCCTCTAAAGTCCCAAAGTCCCAAATGGGTTGGACTCGCTGAACTCCTCCTTGAGACTACTTTGGTGTCAAAGCACGCCATAAGCACTGTGCCAAATAATTATCTGGCCGCGGCCGAACACACACCTAACCCCTAGATCTTCTTGGCACGGGGAGGGTGTGACAAAAATTTGGCACGAAAAACTGGGGCTGATACCAAACCAACCCATCGAAACAGATCAGGTTGTGATTATCAAACTCAAAGATGCCTCCCAAGAAGCAGAAGGAGACCCAGTTGTCTCTCCAGGACTTCGCCAACCAGCTGGCTGGCGGCAGTACCTCGGATTCGTGGGCCGACGATGAGGGTGACTTCCAGGTCTCGTCATTCCAGTCGCACCCCATTCCCGCTATGGGTGGTGCTGCTGCTACAGGTAGCTGGGTTTCTGGCGGCGCTAGTGCTGGAGGCTTTTCCTCGGGTGGTTTCAGCAGTGGTGGTTTCACCACCAGCGGCTCCCATGCTCCGATCCCTGACGCGCCTCCGTACACGGCGCGTGTCGGAAATGTCAGTTACGAAGTCACTGAAAAGTCTGTCAGCGATTTTTTCAGTCTGGAGCACAATATTCCTGTTGAAGCGGTGCGCTTGCCGCGTGATGATGAAGGACGCCCCCGTGGCTCCGCTTTCGTCGATTTCAAGACTCGTGATGGCTTGGTTGCTGCGATTAAGCTCGGTGGCTCCCAGATCCTCGGCCGCACCGTGAGTGTTAACGTCATGGAGCAGCGTGGTGGTGGATTCGGTGGTGGTGCCTCCTTCGATTGGTCGCGCCGCGCCGGTGCTGGACCTACTGATGGCGCTGGCCTTGGCTCGTTCAGCTCGGGACCCTCCTTTGGCGATGCGAGCAGCATCACGTCAGGAGAACGTTTCGATCGTTTCCGGCCTAAACCCCGCGGCGATGAGCCCGCCCTAAACTGGGGTTCTCGCCAGGGCCCTACTGACGGTGCTGGCCTCCGCAGCTTTGGCGGTGACCGT
This sequence comes from Starmerella ratchasimensis, assembly GCA_030562965.1. Taxonomy (NCBI): domain Eukaryota; kingdom Fungi; phylum Ascomycota; class Dipodascomycetes; order Dipodascales; family Trichomonascaceae; genus Starmerella; species Starmerella ratchasimensis. Next base: position 655,644 of record JAKUAQ010000001.1, read on the forward strand.
GGTGACCGTGGTGACCGTTTCGGCGGCGACCGCTTCGGCGGCGACCGCTTTGGCGGTGAGAAGCATGACTGGGCTGCGCGACAGGGCCCCTCCGATGGCTCGGGTGCCCCGCCGAGACTAGGCGTCAACCGTGGTCCGCGACCAGAGGAGCCCAGTTTTAACTGGTCAGCGCGTGAGCCGGCTTCCACTGGCATGGCCGCACATCGTACTCCTCGTCCCAGCAACGGTCCCCGCCCTGCCGAGCCGAGCATGGACTGGAGCCGTCGTGATGCCCCCGCTCCCGCGCGTTCCGGCCTGAACCGCCGTACCGGTGGTGATGCATCGGGCCCCCGTGACTGGAGTGCCCGCAGTAACACGTCTAGCCCCTTCGGCAAGGCCGCGCCGGTTGATACTACCTCGTCGCGTCCCAGCGGTGCCATCAGTACTGCTACTCAGCAGAAAAAGGCTGACCCCAAGTTGCAAAAGCTGCAACGCGGTTTCAACGCTTTGAACGTGGATGATGACGATGAGGAAGAGACCAGTGCCGCCAAGCCCAAGGCGAAGCTTGACGCCGGCGAAGCCAAATCTATTGGTGACATTCAGCAGGCCCAGCGCGAGACCGGTGGTTCTGGTTGGAACAAAGCTAAGTAAGCGCTAAAGAACGAGTATGCGTAACCATATGAAATTATATATATTTTTGAACCATATTGACAAGAAACTTACAGTACACATTCTATGAAAGATACCTGTTGCTACTACTTAACTAGACCTGCGGTCACAGAGAGTATGCACCAAAATGCATAACTTGTTCTAGGGCAGGGTGCTGGCGATGGTCAGAATGAGGGAGCGGAGCCAGCCGGAAAAACGGCTGGCCTTTGTAGACCCCGTGCTAACCCGCTTGAAATTCGGACTGGTAAGACACGCTGGAAAAGAAAGCTTCTCGCGATCAACTGCAGCAGCCGTACCCACGCAAGTAGTGGCTGATGATGCGGCAATTCGACTCATGGACCTTCTGTGGATGCAAAGATGGGCGACTTTTCACGAGACTGGGCTTTAAAAAATGGTGGTCAGCTAATTAAATACATGGAGTTGGCACCACATGAAGAATATGGTGCGTAGCATTACAATTTCAGGTCAGTGACATCCAGGTCAGCGACATCCAGGTGACCACAAAATAACGGTCATTCAAGAGACCACATAGAGAACGCCATCCACATACTCCTCAACATCCCAGTCGCCGACATGGTTAAAGATGAGTTCGTCCTCATAGTAAACGTTAGTGGCCGTGGGAGTGACAGCGGTTCCAGACGTCGAGGTGGAAGTCCAATAGGAAGTAAAGGTAGTCCACCCGTAGTAAGGGCTCGTCGAAGAGACTGCAGCAGCAGAGGCAAGAGAAGCAAGGTAAATAGTGGGGAGCATTGAAAAGAAAAGTGAAGTAAAAAAGAACTGTGAAAACGAGTTGGCGAAATTCTGGGTCTATATATAGGCCCTGGGTGTCGTATTCTCGCCAAGGTGGGCCGCGATATGGGTTGATCTACATCAGCTCATGATCAGTTTTGGTGAGAGCTCATGCATATGCTGATCACGAATTTCTAGGTTCCGAAAAGTTTACTCCTGTAGCGAACTAATGTATAATTTTCGATTTAAACAGGTACAAACGTATCAAATCTATAAAATACGCGTATGCCGATATAAATTTTAATACACTTAGAAGGTTTTCACTTTCTCTCACTGGAATCACGAAGAAAATTTACTTGGTCTCTCTCACCAAACTCGCGTAATGCATTAACCAAGCCCTGATAAAGACATGCATGACCCTATCTTGAATTCCCGCTGTACTGTGATCCTCGCTTGTCTCATTCTGAATTACAGTGTTTGCTGTTAGTTAATCAATTTAATGTCATGAGTCTCTGATATATCTAATTTGTAGACTCATATTATTCATTTCCTGCTTTAGTCATCTTCAATTCACAGACCTTGCCTCAATATAATCACTTCCAAAAAACAACAACCGAAACCCGATCTGATCGTATGCAGTCCAAAGCTGACGTCAGTAGTAAATGTGGCATGGGCGCTACTTCAATACGGATATGTAATTTAGCGTGTGTTGGTTCAACCTACGGTATCTGGGCCCGGGTTTAGATGGTGCATGCATATCCGTTCTGGATGACATGATGCACGTGACTGGACTCGGGGCAATCGGAATTAGGCGGCCGTTGGAGCAGCGTTAATTGCGCAAAGATTACACGGGGGTGTTTACCTCCGCCAAAAATCTTGGGTATCATTTTAATTGATATGCAGCGAATAATAGCGATATTTCTGACTACATACAATATATTGAAATTATTTGAACCACAATTTGATTTTAGGCAAGTATATTTATTAGAATTCTTGTGCTCAGAGTCTTGGCTATATATATATATATATATATTCCTTTCGGATAAATAACACGCAGGTTCCAGCACCAGGTATACGTAGTCAACCTATATATGAATTGGCACTGTAGCTCATGTTGCGTGATTTTTTTTTGCGGTTTTATCTCTTATCTGAGCTGCTTATCTGTGCACACTGCTCGTGCTTAAGTGCTCGAGCTCGTTTTAGGCTTGGGACCGTTGTGTATATCTGGGCAAGGGTGAGTTGGCTTGCCCCTGTTCTTGTGTTCAAAATACCTAGCTCTAAGTAGATATTGACTACTAAACGGTTCCGTTTATTTCCCAAATAAGGAGGTAATATGAGACTGTCAAAGTAGAATCAAATGACTTGAAATCCAAAACCAGGGTCAATTGGCTAATTTGCCGCCCCGGGCGTGGGCAGGTAGGTGGTAGGGCACAAAGTACTCTGCGGGGATGGCTCTCGTTACTTCGGAGGTAAAAACCACAGAGTTCTTGGGGGCCGGGGTGAGCGGCTTTGGGTGAAGACCCCATCTGGGTTACTCCAATCCGTAATACTGCTCAGCCGGCTGAGCAGTATTGGTTGGGCTAGGGTCTTCCAGGTCCTCCCCTATCCGCACCACATTTCCCGGTTAGGTGGTGATCTTCTCTCCTTTTCTAATCAGCTATTTCAATAGCAGCCGCAGGAAGAGCCGCTAGAGCCGCCAGCAGCCGCAGTAGACGTAGCCAGTCGTGCAGCCGAGCGAGACGTTGGACTGAACCCCTGACGACTAATCGCAGCGGGCCCAATTCCTTCTTTACTCGACCCCGCACCCTCGCAGGACACCGGCGCTCCGCAGAGAGCCTACTTTAGGCAGTCAAGCAAACAAGCAGCACCTGTTGGTTACAAAGACAGTCTCAACTTATCCCCACTCCCACAGACTTGTTCTGCCGGTCTCTTTGAAGCGGAAAGCTTATCTAGAGTCTGACTCAACACACAGCTACAGCACTAGCAAGTGTTAGTACACTTCGGCCACAAGAAGCGATAATAGTAGCCACGACCGCAGAGAGAAATAAAGCTCAGACGAGAGCATCTAAAGAATATTACAGCGACAACGAGATCTGCCGCTCAACTTAACGAAATTCTGATCTGTTCACCTTGGACCAAAGTTAAATCCAACGGACTACAGGTAAACCAGGATGGGAAATCAATCTTCAAAACCTGGAAAAGGGCATGATTTGCCCGAGTTTCGCCGTAGTGATACACAAACGTCTACCAAATCAGGTCGCTCGGTGCGCAGCAATCGTAGCGGTCGCTCGCACCTAAACGGCATTCTTGGCCAGAATCAGGCAAACTCCGGACAGGGCAATGTACATGGTGACGATCAACTTGAGGTGCCTCACGGCGGCGGCCTCTCGAAACGACGGTTGTCATCGAACTCCATGGCATCTATGCAGACTATGCACTCTGCGCGCAGTCACGCGAGTCATGAAGCTACACGCGACAGCAGTGGAGCACCTTTCAGTTTTCCCGGCCACAGCGGACATGCATCGGGCCCCGCACACTTCCCCGGGACTGTGGAGGCCAGCGCGGGCGCGGCTTCTGAGTCTGAGGCGCTGCGGCGTCCGGAAACGCCGAGTGGTGCCATTGGTGCCAATGCAAGTACCTTTGCTGCGTCTAGTTCCGGCAACACGACGCCCGGCGGTCACCTCGGTGTTCCCGGTGGAGGCGTCGGAATTTCGCCACTCAACTCCCAAGATGATGCAAACAGTCTACAGCACGAACTACCCTTCGGTTCGTCGCCCCAGACGAAAGACTCACATGCGCTGATTCTCTATGGCAACGGTTCACAGCCCGATATTAACATCGACGATACGATTCAGCTACTACTGGATGTTGGCTATTCCGGTAAGACGCCGCGCAACTTCTGCCTCAAGCCGTCAGAAATTGCCCTGATCTGCCGCGAAGCTCAGGAAATCTTTTTGGGGCAGCCGTCGCTACTCGAGCTGTCCCCACCTGTCAAAGTTGTTGGCGATGTCCACGGTCAGTACGGTGACTTGTTGCGCCTGTTTGGTATGTGTGGCTTCCCGCCGCAGTCGAACTACCTCTTTTTGGGAGACTACGTCGACCGTGGCAAGCAAAGCTTGGAGACTATCATGCTACTGCTGTGTTACAAGATCAAGTACCCAGAGAACTTTTTCTTGTTGCGAGGCAATCACGAGTCTGCGAGTGTCACTCGCATCTATGGCTTCTACGATGAGTGCAAGCGGAGATCGTCCATGAAGACTTGGCGTACGCTGATCGATACCTTCAATACACTGCCGATCGCTGCCGTGGTGGCGGGTAAGATTTTCTGTGTTCACGGTGGATTGAGCCCGTCATTGGCGAACATTGACGACATTCGCGCCGTAGAGCGACCTACTGATGTACCAGAATATGGTTTGCTCAATGACCTCTTGTGGAGCGACCCCACAGATGGTCCCAACGAGTGGGAGGACAATGAGCGAGGCGTCTCGTACTGCTATAACAAGGTGGCAATTAACAAATTCCTCCAGCGTTTCGGTTTCGATCTGGTGTGTCGAGCCCATATGGTTGTCGAAGACGGGTACGAGTTCTTCAACGAGCGGTCCCTCGTCACTGTGTTCAGTGCACCAAACTACTGCGGTGAATTCGATAACTGGGGTGCTGCAATGTCTGTTAGTGAGGAGTTGTTATGTTCGTTCGAACTGCTTAAACCACTCGACAGCGCGGCGCTCAAAGAAGAAATGCGCCGCGAGAAACACGAGCGCCGGTTGAGCAAATAATCAACGACCGGATTCAGACCGGTCTGTGAGTGATCATCCCCGCTCAGTTTAGGAATGGACATAATGCGCCAAGGCGCCAAAATTGCATAGATAACTCCATATAATCGCATCTGCAAGTAATAAGAAAAGGTTAGTAACGGTAATCAGCAGTTTACATATATAGTCAAATTACCCCAGTATAATGAGGTCTTACCAAAAAGTTCAAATACTTTCTATATTTAGTGAAGGTTTAGCGACTCGAAGTGGGCTCGCTCGATAAAGCGTTCGCGGTACGTTTCACAGTGCCGTCGTAGAGAGCAGCGTTCACCAGCTCCAGTGGCACATCCTGCACAAACGAATCGCGGTCAGCGATCGTTTGAGGCGCGTTCGGTGGGAATGTGAGGCGCTCAGTGTTGTATCCTGTGAGAGCCACGTAAACATACACCATTGCCATCAACAGGAACGCCGGCAGCGCTACAGCCCAGTATCGAGATGGGTAGTACGAGAGCTGGAGGTGGTGCAGTACTGAAGCAGGTAACAGTGCCCATGCCAAGTACAAAACAAGAGCCGCTGTCACACCGAAGTAGAGTGCAAATCCTTGGTACTCCTTACTTGTGGGAACAGCAGCCGGGTCGCGCATGGAGTTGTCCGTGGTTTGATCGTTCTTCACACTCTTCTCATTATGCTTGACGTCATGAGTTTTGTTGGCAGCGGTGGTAGCGGCAGCTGCGGTGGCTGCGGCGGCTGCACCGGTGATTGTTCCGGTAGCAGTAACAGCTTGTTTTTCTTGCTCTAGCGTCTTCTGGGCCCACGCATGTACATTAGCAGCCGCGTCCAAAGGAATACCAAATACAGGGTTAATTGGCGGCACTCTATTCTCCTTCGGCGCACCTAAGGCGTGTGCTTTCCAGTCGAAGATTCCCTTGCCGATTTCGTAGCGGTACTGCGCAGCCGCCAGGCCACACAGCACATAGTTACTATGGTATGCATCCGGGCGCTTTCTAGGCTTGTCGCGGAGACCACCTTTGGGATCCTGGCAGCACTTGATAGAGTAATCCTCAAGGCCCTGCCGGTTGAAGCCACTATCGACCGGGTGATGAACCGCTGTCATATCGCCGCTGGGTTCACTTAGCATGCTGATAAGAGCCCAGCAGCCGCCAACCCAGTGCGAGTAGCAGCCGTCGACTAATTTGTTTGTGCGGCCTGCAAAACCGGGCACCACAAGACCCTGCTGCTTCACGAACCAGTTCTTGAATTTTCGGGTGTTGCAGAACACTCGCAGCCCAGCCGCCGCATCAGTGGGGTCGAGCAGCGTGAGTGTAGCAAGACTGCAGAATGCGTAGCCGCCATGAGCCTCGCCACCGGGCTGGTTGGCGAACCCACCTTCGTACGTCTGGCACTTGGAGATGTAGTGTCCAATGTTCGCCGTAAGCTCACCCCAACCAATAGCTTTCTCCAGCCCCAGCAGGCGCAGCACTGCCAACGCTGTATACGTTGAGCGCGGATCCGCCTCGCCACGGCGACACACGCGAATAGATCCGTCGGCACGCTTTAGTGTCAGCAACCATTTCATGAGCTTTGGCCGGTCAATCTGTGATATATACTTCGTACCACAGTGTGCCAGTGCCATAACCGCGGCATATGTTGCAGCAAGGTGGCCGGGCTGGCCGGGGCCTCCACCGAAGCCACCAGCCGGGTGCTGGCAGTCCAGAATCGTTTCTCCCACGCGGTCAAGCTCCTCCGTGCCAAGGGGGCGATCCAACAGCCACAAAGCATTCACCGGCCAGAACGCCATCCACGGATGGGAAGCATCGAGGCCGAGGAAGCCGGCCGGAAGTGGACCCGAGAGTCCGAGCAGCATGCGCATGACCTTCTCGTGGTTGTCGCGCAAGGCCTCTAGCGACATCCCCGGGGCCTCGAGTAGCGGAATACTGAGCTTTTCTACGTCCAGTTGTGCTGTTTCAGTAGCGGTGGACATCTCTAGATCCTAATACGTAGTCTTAGCTAGTTCTAGATCGCTCAGGCTTTATCAGAGAAGATAAGGGCTATGGGCAGGGGCCGGATGTCGAGGGCTCTGCCCGCCATATATTTCATCCTAAAGGGGTAATTATTGAGCCGAGTGCTGTGAAAATGACCTATCAAAGAGCTCTACTCGGTCCCTCGAATAAAATAAATGTTCAGCTTGGCGAGAAGTTTTTTAAAGGTAGTTACGTGCTTATGTGCCTATATTTACTCACTCCAGGAGTGCAAAACTAACTATTACATAGCTATCCGTAAAACTATATATTAGCATTTGCTCCAATAAATACTCACAACCCCTTCAATACAGCGGGTGCGGCGCGCGGATCATGACAAGACAGTGAACTGGCTACCATATTATACGTCCCAGCCAAACACGAGATCACTTAGCTTGCTCGTCACTTTGCCCACAAGGCTGGACTCCGGGGTCGCTTTCGGGGCTGCTGTGGTCGTGAACATCGACGCAACCGGTATGCTGTCCGACGATTTCGTCGAGTGTGGTCGGAATAGCTGGTCACTGAGCTCTCGCGGCACAATCTTGTCGATATCGTCCTCATATCTCACCTCATCTCGCAATTTGCTATTTTCACCCAAGCTCTTGGCCCCGCTCTTCTCTTTGCTCTCACTCTTGTGGCTATCCTTTTTCTCCCGCTCAAAACGGGTGCGGCTCTGCCTTTGTCGATCTTCGCGCGTGGATGACTCGCCCAAGCCTGCCAGGCTCTGTTCGTGCACGAAACTTAGCTCTGTATCGTCTAGTAACAGTGAGTTTGTACTACTCTGTTGCACAGCTCGACTATATTCACTAGCCTCAGCCATCATGCAGCCCACAACGTACTGACCAGGCATGATTCGTCCGTTCTGTGCCAGTGCAGCTACTGCAGAACTACGGTCACGGTACGTCACACGCAGCCAGTTGCGGCCACACTCTACAGCGACACCATTAGTGCTGTCAGCGCCGAGGGCACTGCTTCCCAAGCCACTTAAGCTGCCGTCGTCCGCGAGACCAGCCTCAGCCTTCTCACCGAAACCGTCGAAGTTGCTGTTCTCGACAATCTCACCAAAATGACCAAAATGCTGCAGGACCTCGTTTGCAAATCCTGGAGGAAAACCGAACACAATTACAGCGGCGCCAGCAGGTTTTCGGCTAGTGTCTCCAGGGTTGCCGTTCATTGTGTTGATCGAATTATTGCCAAGAGAGCCTGGAGTACTGATGTCAGCGAATACCTCATCGAAATCTGGACCTCCTCGGTTAACGACACTGCGAATTCCCAATGTTGGCGGCAGATCTTCTTCGGACGTTTCTACCGCAACACCACTGCGCCGACTGCCGCGTCCACGCTGACGAGCGGCGAATGTCGGCCTTCCTTTGTGGGGTGGGCTATTAGATGACATTGCCCCACCGATAGAGAAACCAGATGCAGAGGAAGTCCCGCTGGACGAAATCATACCACCGTGCGCCTGCGAAGCTAAACCGTGGCGTTCACCAGTGTGTGGCAGGTTATACTTATCCGGCCGGGCAAAAGAGCTACGCGTGCTACCTGGCTGGACATGAGCCGGCACTGCAACTCGGCTCGTCGGGGCCCAGCTTGGTTCACTCATCGTGGTGGGTGGTGGAGATAATTGTGCCCTGAACATATAACATATGAGAAAGAGGGTAGTATGGAGATGGCTAGACAAGGCAAGGGCTCCAGTCGAGCAGCCAGCAATATAACAGAGCTCGCCCGAGTATTATTCAATTCTATATCATTTTGACACCGTTTGGTTCAGATTAAACTAAATAAGTGTTTGCGGCTTTTGATTACGCACTCCGTGTAGGATAGGATGCCTATATACGTAGCACACCGAAACTAGGTAAGGGGTGTATACACTCCCTGATTTTTATCTAGGCGTCCCATGTGGTATTTCCCCAAATTAGCAGAGGAAAAATTGCCTGCAATAAAACCATAAGCATTTAAATGACAAAATATCTAGCATTTTTATAATACAAAAGGGTATCGTGTTACTCAGCGCCTATTCCCGCTGGATAGATCTATTATATTCGATAAGACAGATCTCTGCGTGCTGCGCGCTTCTGTGTTTGTATCTGCCTGATTAAGTGGATGATCCGTTTTTGCGTGCATTATGGTGCGCTTTGACGTACAGGGCAAGGTCAAACGGCGAGGTGGGAGGGGGTACTGGCCGTGGGACTTGATGTGTCATCCGAGTTGCTTCGATTCAAGAAGAAGACCGGTCTGATCGCACCGGTTCTGCATGGTTCCGAGGCACTAAGTCCAATGTCCTCGCCGAAATGGAGTGGCAAACCAAAGAAGTACAATCCAAATCGGACGTTTGTGATGTCTGAGTCGAGCCCTGTTCGGCGATTCAACCCAAGATCGGTGTTCATGCCATCTGGCTCTGCAGGAAGCGAAATCCGCGATGCTGACGCGTACAGTCCATCTACCGGAGTGTCCACCACTGGAGCAAACGCTACCATGATGGGAGGAATGCCCGGGATGCCCACAATGGCTGCTAGCGGAGTTCCTGCCACCCTGGGTGCCGTCAACGGTACTATGGGTGCAGTAGGTAGTTTGCCGAACGGTATTGGTGCGCCTGGAGCTGCTTCGGGTAGTGTAGATGTCGACAAACTCGAGCTTCTATCCTTGTACCATCCTCCTTTGCATCCTCTGCAGTATCAGACATATGCACCCACGCCCTTTCGACAGCATCTGAGTCCCTTGGAACCGTGGGAACGTCGAGCTGAGGATTTCTCAACACCTTCACAGCTTCGCAATGATCTGGCTGAGCGTAACGCCGCAATTCTGCAGGTGGTACCTGGTGAATTCGGAATGCCGGATCATGTCCACAATTACCACTCTTTGGTACCGCTGAAATCAACGCCGGCCCAGATTCGACGTGACAAGGAGTTATTTGGTCCAGATCGTGTTGTAATGCGCTACAAGGCTGTGTCTCACACGAACGCGCGCACCTATCTCCTGCTGCGCGTCGACGACTTCGATGCTGCACATGATCGTGTTCTGCAAATCGTGAACAAGTGGAAGCGCGTGAACAACGCATCAGTTGAGGGCTTGGTGGAGGCACTGACCACGCTCGAGTTTGGAACAGCGCTTCCCAGTCTCGTTGTAGTCTACGAGTTTTTCCCTATGTCAGTCTCCCTTGCCGGCGACCCCGAAACTACGCCACTATTCTTGCTGCGTGTGGCGATCCAGCTGTTTTCGGCCGTCCAGGCAATCCACAATCGTGGTCTAGTCTGCCGTGGCGCACTGCATGAAGACTACGTGCGAGTCCAGCAAGGAGGTGGTCCTAGCAATGCGCGCACAGTGCGCCTTTCAGGACTCGGCGTGCTCGACGTTCTGGAGCCTCTCGAGCAGAGTGAAGAGCGTACCGGCGGTGGGCTGAGCACTCTTGCCCACGAAACACGCCAGGATTACGTCCACTTGGGTGAGATGCTTCGAAGGTTGTCTGGAAAAGAGATTACTGGTCCCAACGTAACGCCCGGTGGTAATATATCGGTTGGTTCCGCTACCGGAACTAATACTGTTATGAACGAATTCATCGAAGCTCTGTTGCGTGGTGAAGCATCACAGGCGGAGACGGTGATTGCGCCAGAAGTGCTGCGATATGTCGATACTGTAAAGCAGCGTGCACAGACACTTGAGGAAACGCTGGCCCTGGAGCTAGAGAATGGGCGTCTCGTGCGTTTGCTCTGCAAGCTGGAATTTGCGATGTCTGGCTCAGGCAGCGAGGATCCGCTTTCGAATACCCATGCACTCCATTTGTTCCGTCGCTATGCGTTCGGCCAGCACACGGAGGCAGGCAAGTCGGCGCTTAACTTCGCTCACGCACTAGCGTCACTTAATCGCCTAGATGCAGGTGTTGATGAGAATATCTTGCTCGTTTCGGAAGACGGTAAGACGCGTTTGATTATCAGCTACAAAGAATTGAAGCAGATGCTCAGCACGCTTTTCACCAACAAAGTTAAGTAATTGAGAGGCAACCAATCAGATGGATACGATGAAATGAATTACACACAGCTGTAAAGGGCCGAGCAGGAGCACATTACAACAGTAGAGAGCGAAATTTATGATCGATAAGGGCTAACCTCGCGACACAAGAACAACAGTGCAGATTACAGCTCGACTTAGCCCAGGATCCACTCTCACAAGGACGACCCTGCTCAGAATCACGAGGCACGACTGATACAGTTCCAGATAGATGGCTATGTAGTGAATACTAAGAACAGTATATGTCATGATTATTAGGTACTATGTTCAAAGGCGTTGCTTGATCAACAAGGCAACTTTTTGTGCAGGGGCAAACAGCTCCACCCGGTATGCTTCAAACGCGATATCGTCTTCATTCTACGAGGCTGGAGCCGAGGCGGCCCTGGGGTTTACAGTTACAGGTCCTCCTGATGTGTTAATCTGAGATTTAGCTTAAAGCTCAGGGGTGAGGAACTCCGCGAGAGGCGAGGCCAGAAAGGCTACACCGGCCGCAAACAAAGCACCGTTAACGAAAATGGGCTTGGCAGGGCCAGTAACGACGGCCGTGATTGACTGAATGAACGAAGGAGCCTCCATGTTTAATTTCGATCTATTCAAAATTTCGTCACTCCGATGAGAAGGGTGAGGTTGCGTCGGATAGCCGTATCCAGGAACTATGTGACTGCTTCCTATACCCAAACCCACAGGGACTACCAGTCGTTGATCGAGCATATGCCGCATGGCGACGACGTGGATGTCAGGCCCAAAGACTACTGATAACGGCGAGCGGTCTACCATCACGAATCTTTTCAGCTCATAAATCTTTAGTCAATCAATTGTTTCGTCCCTTCATTATGGCCTATGGGTAAAAGCTAGTGCCGCAGGGCAGGAGGGTGACCCTAATACCTGTTCACCTGTCTGGTCGGCAGTTAACACAAAGATAGGGGTACAGGGTCCTACGATTCACAACATATAAACCAATGGGAAACACTTGGAGTTCTTCGTCTCAGATAAAAGATGCCATCGTTTTATTCGAAGGCAAGAAATTGCGTGTAGTTTTCAGTCAAGAGGACTACAATGAGGCTAAACAGATCCCACTTCAGAGGTTCCGTACCAAGCTCGCGAAATCATTGAAAGTGCCAGCGACAAGCTTGAAGCTTTTCAAGACGAATCCTCAGACTCCTATGGCTAACATGGGGGCTACAATGGAGAGCTATGGTGTCAAATCTGGAGATGAACTAATGGCAATTGCTGATAAGCCTGCCGCGAAACCTACACAAGCCAATCTTGGCGTTTCGGGACAGATCCAGCAGATTATGGATACACTGCGGGCCGACATCGGAACTCGGTACCAAAACTTTATTTCATCCCCTCCTGCAGACCGAGAGGCGCGTACTACCGAGCACCGCATTCTTGGAGAGATCGTGCTCGCCAAGACGATTGCATTAGACAATATTGAGGTGACAACACCCGAGGAGCGCCAGGAGCGGAAGAACGCGATCAACCAACTGCAAGTGTACCATAAGAACATCGATAGTGCCTTAGACTCGTCAGTATCTGCTTCCAACGCTGTGGAAGCTGAACCAGTAGTAGCGGTGGATGAGCCTACCAAAAGCGCAGAAAACGGTGGGCCGAATGTTGACTTGAAGTCGAAGAGTAAGAAGGGAAAGAAAGGCAAGAAGAGCAAGAAATAGTGACAACATTGCACTTCGCTGGATCTGAGACGATAAGATACCACCATACTATGACATTCTTCTGTATGCTAATGCTATGCAAATATGTATATAAATAAGTTCTAATTCACTCTTCTAAGACCGTTTTGCGCAATATCCTTGACGATGCAGATTTGAATCAGCGTTTCGGCCCGCACCGCGGTCCGAAAATAGCCCTCTAAATACGTAAGTACCCAACGAGACAGGTAGAACGGATCTAAAAGGAGCAATGCGTCTCCCTTGTGTTCAGGGACAATTAACGCGGCTACTAAGTCATTCATAATCTGACCAAAGTATTCTTGGAGGTTCGGCTTGTCGTCCAATTGCCGAAGCAGAGGAACCACTGTCGCTTTCACGAAGTTCACTACATCCAATGGGTTCTGCTTGCGAATTATCTGTTCAGCAACCTGAGCCAACAGCATAATGAGCTCTACTTCTTCAGATTGCGTAGCCTGGGCCGGGTCCAGGGCCAACAGCAGTTCCCACGTCAGCTCAAAGTTGCGATTTAGCGCCGCCCGTTTGATGTCGACAATAGCCTCTGCGCGGACCGCATCGAACTGCACCGAGGGTCCGACCTGCCGCCAGAGTTCAATCGCCCGGTACTCCTGACCGGAGTACATGTAGTATTCCAAAATATCGTCAATCGAAAATGAGGAGATGTCCATTGAGCATTGATGTATGGTGGTGAGGTTGAGGTGAGCGGATCCCAACCATAAGGGTACTTTGCATCTCGGGGTAAGACGAGCGAGGAGGGGATGAAGGGACGATCCTGCTGATCATGTCCAAACATTTCCAAATTATATACTGTGTTGTTGAATTACTCAGATTCGACAAGTAATAAATAACATATCTGATTTTGACAGCTTAGAAGTTCATCATAAGGGAAACCATCTGGGCTAGCGGAATACTTATACTAACTAACTTATACTAACGTACATTCATGTATATCTTCGACTACGTCATCACATCTTTTTATATATATTCGTGCGATTTGCAGAAGTCAGGACCCTCTTCTTCATACTCTTTTCGGGTCACGTACCGCGACTCGTCGAGACTGATCTCTGCCAAGCCGCGCCACGCATCGATCTCGGGGTCCTTGCTGGCATCGACCGCCACGTTGACGTCGATCGGCAGATCGCGGCGCAGTTCGCGTTGCAGGCGGGCCGCCAGACCCTTGACGCGCGCCAGGCCGCCGCTGAGCCGCACTGAGCCCGCAAGCTGAGGGTACTTCCGCAGCAGGTCCGAGCACACCTCGGCCAGGCCAGCCTGGTCAAGGCCGACCATGCTTGGCTGAAACAGCGGCTCAATGGTGCGGATGCGCTCGATCGACAGGTTCAGTTGGTAGTTCTGCACTATATCCTCGGCATCGTACGGCCGCGCGCCCCACAGGAACTTGTGCGCCGTCGACTGCGTCCACGAGCGCTGGGGCTCGAGCGTCTCCAAGCTGAACTCGGGGTCGTACTCGAGTAGCAGTGCCTTCAAATGCTCCGCCTCGGCTTGATATCGCTCTTCTACCTCGGCTTCGTCCTCAACCTCGTCCAGCTCCTCGTCGAACTCGGCAGGTGCCGGCGCCGTCGCGGGCAACTCTGGCGCCGCTGTCTCGCCGCTCAGGCCGACCTCCTGCGGCAGCGGCTCGCCGCCGTCCTGCGGTTTGGTTTCTTCCTTCACCTCGTCCTTGACTGCGGCGGCGGATGGCACCGGCGGCGGCGCGTTCGGCCGTTTGCGCTTGAGTTTCGGCAGTGTCTCTTCCTCGCCGTCAGCCGCCAGACGGAAGCGCATGCGCGCATTCCCGCGAACCTCGGCGCGTTTCTTCAGCACCGTAAGCAGCTCGTCGAGGTCGGCGCGCTTCGCGCTGGCCCAGCCGCGAAGATCGCGCTCGCGCCACTCGGCCTCAGCTGCCTGCGCGGCCTCTTCGGCCTGGAGCTGTGCCTCTTTGGCGGCCCGCGCGCGCTGGCGCGCGTCGTAACTCGCACGCAGCAGGCGCTGGCGCCGCTTTTCCTTGATCTGGTCCGGCGTGAGCTCACCGTCCGGGATGCTCAGTAGCGGCGTTTCGGGCTCGGGAACATCCACTGTCTGCCCGCGTGCGCGCTGAAGCGCTACATCAAGCTGCCTGATGGTGCGCTGCAGCTGTGCCAGGTTACGGAATCCGCTCGCCTGGAGCTCGTGCTGTGCCTCTTCGCTCACTGCGCCGAAGTCCATAGGAGCCGAGCCCGCGCGTTCGCCAGCACTGCCTTCACTTTCTCCCTCGCCGTTCTCGTCGTTGTCGTTCGTGGAAGCAGCGGCACTAGCAGTGCTGGCGATGCGCTTCTCAAACGCGCGCAGCTCATCGAGCTCGTCCTGGCGCTGCTGGTCACGCTTCTCGCGCGCGATAGCAGCCTGCTCCTGCAGCCGGCGGCCATTCTCCTGGCGCCGTGCGGCCTGCCGCTCCTCACGCTCGATATCTCTCACAGGTTCGGTCGGCGGTGGTGCCTGCACGCGCACCTCCATCGCGCTCAACACGTCCAGCGAAGCGAGACTGCGTACGGCTTCGCGGTAGTCCTCTGCGACGTAACAGTGCCGCCGCATCATCTGCTCGACCTCACCCATGCTCACAGGGACGGGGAACGAGGGGTACTTGAGTACGAGCAGCTGGTGTAGGAATTCGATCGCCGTGTGGCCGCCGAAGCGGATGCGGCGGGTATCGGCCAGTACCACCTTCCCGCCGAGGACCGGAACGACATGCGACGCCTCTGCCCCGAGGAAGACCAGCAGGAAGTCTTTTGTGCTCGCGGGGCCAGCTGCCGAGGCAGTGGATTCGAGGTGGTGAGCCGCCGTCAGGACGTCGGCCGCGAAAAGCACGCGGGGCGCAGCGTAGCCCTCAAATAGCATCTCCTGCATTGTTCGATGAGGCAACTGTGGGAGCAATAGCGCCTCCGAGACCGCTAGGGGCGATGGCCGGTCAACGTCGAAACCGATGAGGTCGAGCGAGTAGTCTAGGATCTGCTCCGCAGGATCCCAGTTCACGATTAGCGGACCGTCAAACGGTGAGCGCGCGGAGCTACGGCTTGCCGGATCAAGCAAAATGTCGTTGCCCGTGCGCGTGCGCGTCTCGCCGGTTTTGCGGTCGCGGAACCGTGCGGCCCGCGTCATGAAGGTGTGCTGGGGGCGTGGCGCATCAGCCGTACCCACGCGCGTCACAGCCGAGCCAAAATCCAGCACAATGGGCTTTTGCGGGTCACCTTGCGCCGCCAACGACGGCTGCTCGAAGTCGTTCGGCAGCCACTCCCCGAGTTCATCCATGGTGAGGGTTGGGAAGCACCCTCTCGGCCTGTGCCTTTGAGGTTCGTGATCGTGTATCGCGATGCACTGTATCGCGATACCAAGTGAAAATATCCGGCTGCATGCGGCGTGAAGCGAGTTAATAACTATTTATTGGAAAAATTTCATCAGATTATGGGCTCATATATCGGAAATCTTACCTGTACGTGTGTGGAATTCCGCGTGAAGGATTGGGCCTTTGGTTATATAACATCATACAATTTTCCTCTGAGCAGGTTAATGAGTAGTTTTGTCAGTTCTGCCGTGCTTGGGCTCCAGCCGGCCACACTTTTCGGTCTGCCGCCTTCAATTTCTCTCCGTATATATGGTGGTTTCCAATCGACCCTGCCCTCATGCACGCCGACGCCGCGAACTTCTCAGGATTGTCCAAAGCTGACAGCTATGATATGCTGCTCACCGGCCTCGAAGGTCTAATTGTTGACAGTTGGGTCGCGAATCTTGCAAATGCTGCTTCGCTGCTCTGGCACCACTTTCACTCCCAGCCGGCGCCTCAGAATGGAGTCAACTGGGCTGGATTCTACACCATGGCCCCCGATGGCCAGACTCTGGTGTTGGGGCCTTTCCAGGGCAAAGTGGCATGTCAGGAGATCAAGACTGGGAGTGGGGTCTGTGGAACTGCGGCATTCACCAAGAAGACGCAGCTCGTGCCTGATGTCCACAAATTCCCTGGTCACATAGCATGTGACGGCGATACCAATAGTGAGATCGTCGTTCCCATTCTTACTAAGGATGGCAACTGCTTAGGGGTCATTGACATTGATTGCTCGGAGCGGAACGGCTTCGATGATATGGATCAGCAGAGCCTGGAAAAGGTAGCTGCTATGTTGGCACCCAGCCTGGGGAAGTAGATCTAGGGAGCGTTAGAGAAGAGGTGCTAGTAAATGATATAGTGTGCTAATTCTGTGATGAGCGATAAGTACTTACTAGAGTTGGGTACTTCATTTGGTCTATGGGGTGGAGTTGGCCGTGGCTGCAGAGTGTGAGCACATGGATCTATTTAGGCGCGACCTTAAAACGAGTCAAGAGACGATATGCTGATTTCTCTATAATGTGGCATGATGCAGTATGGCACTTATCTAGATGAAAATGACGAACCAGAAACACATTATAACAATGGTAAAAAGAATGAGCCATGAGCGCCAGCTCACCCCGGATTGATCTGCTGTACGCACCATGCGCGTCATTGTATTTTTAACGGTAGAGGCAGCGCCCTCAAAGCGTTCCTCCAGAGACGCTAGCAAGCCGGTGCCGTCTTTCACTTCTGTGCCGATCTTGGTCGTTAGGTCCTTGAGCATAGAAATTTTGGAGCTCAATAAATTAAACTGGTCATCATGCTGGGACTCTAGTTGGTCGTACATCGTGTCTGCGAACTGCGGGTTAGCATTAGACGACGCGATACCAGAGTAAGGATTTGCTGGATCAGGACGCCTAGAAGCTGCCGTCACTGGCGCGTAAGGTTGCACGTTTGCGAACAGTTGTGTTCGTTCACGTGCACTTTTCGAGTGACGTGTGTCGCTCATGATATTAATTTGCTCGATCGAACAATGCCAGCGTTAATTGTGGGGGTAATTGTGGGTTCAATTAAGGGGGTTAAGGGCAAATTACACCGCACAGGCCTCAAGCGTTGCCGGGCCAAGCATCAGTAGCTGGTACGCGTGTTAATCCCTTCTTCTTAATTCGTACACATGAATATAATATATAAAATCTTGCGCGTTAGTGCTTTACTCGCTCGTGATGTACCTGTAGACTTAGGTGGTGAGTAACCCGTGCCTCCCTGTAACGATACCTCAAGGCGGTCCTCGAGGCCTGCTTAAGCTAGACCTTCCGCCTTGAAGCGTAAAGTTGGTCTGTTGCAACTACAACCATGCGACTCCAAGCCGGCTTTTTTAAATTCATGCGATAAATGCACGGGGTTTCGAGTACTATAAATATATTTAATTCTCTCTCATCTCCACTTAACAATCTAGTACAGCCAAACAAATCTATTCTCTTTTCAACTACTCAACTAATATGAACCGCTCATGGAATGCTCCGGTTATTTCCCCTAAATTCCGACCGAGACCGAAAGTCTCACTCGAGTTCTTCGAGCCTTCAGAGCGACCAACCACTGCCGGCTCTGGGCTCGCTAGTCCAGCAGAAGCGCTCTCGCTTAAAGCGTTTCGATCAGACTCCTCTCAGCAGCATCGTGGTGACTTTGTCAAGAAGTAAACAAACTACTCGACCGCGGCTGTCATTCTGACCGAAACCGCTTACTCCAGGCTCAAAAATGCTAGAGCAAGGCTTTAGTTAGCAAGGTCTTTACTGATCTAACGGTCTTGTAGCTAGGAACGCGTAAATGTACATTAAATTATATAGATATCTTACAAATTACCGAAATTATGTCTCCAAAAGAGAGTATCTGCGCTCAGAGATACTGATTTCTAACAACATATAAGTCTTCTCTCATGTGTCCAATGGTCCAATGACCTCCGTTTTGAGGCTCACAGTAGCATCAAATGCATTCACACACTTCCTGTGCAACAGTGGTACGTGCGAGGCAGTATCAACAGTTTTGAGTTAACTCTCAAGCGAAAGACATCAGGTTCTAGTCAGATTGCTACCTGACAGATAATATTTAGTGCGATTAAAGCCTCTGCTACACACTGTGGCGTTCTTTGATATCCGTTTACAGATTTCACAGCGAATATCTATTAAGTAGCCACCGCGTCACAAAACACTATCAAGACCCCAAATATTCTAATTTAAGCAAAATACATATATATGCAGTAGATATCTATACTCTTTCGATGGTTAATGTGTCCATATAGTGCCGCGTGCCCATGCCAACGCTGAATGGTAGGTGACGGGGGCGCGCTGACATGCATGTGGGTAAGGATGTGGTTTTATCCACACTCAGGTGGTTTACATCGTTCGTGGTGAGCCAGAAGTCAAAAAAGTACTGAATTTGCTCGCGAAAAATGAACCCTACAAACTCTATGGACTACCGTGAGACCGGAAATGTCATCATGCTTATTCTGCATACCATTCTCGCTGCTCGCGGCCTTGTATTGGATGGCTTCCTCGAGGAGACAAACTTTTACGGCGTCGTCTTCCCTAGATGTGTCGACCCCATTCAAGCAGAGTATCTTATGAGAGCTTTCTCCACAGTGAAGTCTGTTCTCAAATCCGAGCAGTCTATTGAGGTGGACCTGCAATTGTTCAATCGGTTGGACCCGGGTCTTATTATCGAGCACTGGACGATTACGGCTTCCACTTCCACCTTAACCGTTTCTGAGATTATTCCAACCATTCAGACACTTATCAACGATGTCACTGCCGCGGCTGGAATCGCTGTTGTCCTCGACAACCTCACATCTAGAGTCTGTATTAAGCTGCACCCGGGCTTGGGAGAACCATCTCAGGTCGATCGGATGCGCACTTTTCCGGATGGATCATCTCAAATCGTAATTGATTCCTCTGGTACGACTATGCCGGCTGTTCGTCCAGTTGGGAAGGCGCGACTGTTCGAATTCAAAATGGTCTCTAACATCCGTATGATGATGTACTACCAATAGATACCGAGATCTAATACCTTATTATAGATTCTAAAAAGATATAATCCAGAGATATATCCCAAAAGCCATATTTCACAAAGATACTCAGTTGAGTACACACCTATAAGTCCTCAATCGTACAGGTGTTGGCTTAGAATGAGTCTATCAAATCTTCTTAACTTATCACAAATCTGTTTATCTATATCATTCCGATTGATTATATCCTTCTTATGCGCCATGACACTCATTCGGCGGACTGCCCCATGTATTAGTAAACCACACAAACCCAAGCCCATTCACCCACATTGCCCACTGGCGCAATTTCTGGATATGAGAACAGCAGCATCAGAAGGCGAATTAAATGGCCATAAGTACTCAGTGCTTACACAGGGATATGTCGATGTGATTCGCATATTAGTTCACAAAGATGAACGCATAAATAGGGTGTTCAAAACGCAACTGTCTCCTCAACCAGGAGGAGTGTCTTCCGAGGATGGACTTGTAGCAGGCATAACGCCCGAGCACCTACTTGGTGGAAGCATAGATGACGTCTCTGGCGATATGTATGCCGATATGATAGGCTCCTTAATCCTCAAACAAGCCCCTGACGAAACTAGGCTCGTCGTATTGGGGCTAGGGGATATTGGTCCGCGGTCGAGTGCCGCAATCGAGACGAAGCACCGCGAGGAATTGCTTTTGGTAATGAAATTAGTGCAAGATGCTAGCGTATGGTGAGAGCGTTGAAGAGTGTTGAAGAGTGTTGAAGAGTGTCTAATTATATATTTTGACGGAGCTATGTCCATCAGAGATATTACACGAAAAAAGGGTCTCCGGATTTCTGGGACAATGGTCACTCGTGTTGGCAATGGTGCTATCCATACCCGAAGATTCGATGCTAGATTAAATCAATTGCTATGTTTTTTGTTGTTGTGAATATTAATGAATTCAAGTGTGGAAAACGATGTAATCTCTATATACGATTAACAGTAGGAAGTAGTAGGATGCCCAGGAGTAGGTACTTAGTCCTTCTTGGACTTCTTCTTGGGGGCCTTGAGGTCAACAACTTGCTTCTTAGCCTTGCTAAGAGCCTCGGTTTTGTCGGAGTCAACGTTCAACTTGACCGCGACAGACTCGAGCTCACCAAGAGCATTGCTGAACAGCTTGGCGGTACCATCAGTGACGATATCGATGGAGCCGCCAATAACGTTGGAAATCAGAACCTCAGCACCGTTGGTAACGGACTGGACGAAGGGACCGAGAAGGAAGTTGCCAATGTCACCAGAGATGCCAGCAGTGAGCTTAGAGTCAAGACCGTAAGACAGGGTAGCGATAGCGTTATCGATCTGGGAGTCAGCACCAGTGATGAAGGCGTTGATGGTATCCTGAGCAACGTGGCCAGTACCCATGTCGTTTTTCATGGTGTCGAAGACCTGCTGGATGTTGGTGATAGAGCCCTTGACGCCATCAAGACCACCCTTAACATCACTGGAGGAGTCGTCACGCTTGTCCTTGCTATCCTTAGACTTCTTATCAGGCTTTGTGAGGTGAGCAACCTGCTTACGGACAGAAGCCAGTGCCTTGGTCTTGTCGGAGTCAACGTTCAGCTTAGCAGCGAAGTTACCGAGCTGACCAAGAGCGTTGGTGAACAGCTTAGCAGTACCATCAGTGACGATATCGATGGAGCCACCAATGACGTTAGAAATGACGACTTCGGCACCGTTAGTAACGGACTGGACGAAGGGACCGAGAAGGAAGTTGCCAATGTCACCAGAGATGCCAGCAGTGAGCTTAGAGTCAAGACCGAAAGACAGGGTAGCGATAGCGTTATCGATCTGGGAGTCAGCACCAGTGATGAAGGCGTTGATGGTGTCCTGAGCAGCGTGGCCAGTACCCATGTCGTTCTTCATGGTGTCAATGACCTGCTGCATGTTGGTAATGGAGCCCTTGATGCCATCAAGGCCACCCTTGACGTCACTGGAGGAATCATCACGCTTGGACTTGCCAGAAACAGTCTGGGTAATCTGCTGAGTCAAGCTCTGCAGCTTCGACGAGTCAATGTTGTTCTTGGAAGCAAGAACAGACAGCTTGGCATAGTTTCCAGTCAAAGCCGCAGTCATCTGAGCGTCGACAAGGTCAGCACCGCCACCAATCAGGTTAGAGAGGAAGACCTCAGCACCATTGGTCACAGACTGCACGAAAGGACCAAGCAAGACGTTACCAATGGCCGTGCTCAAACCGCCGGTCAGAGGGGCAAGAGCAGCGCTGACAGTAGCGATGCCGTTGTCAATCTGCGAATCAGCGCCAGTAATGAAGGCATTGACACGAGCCTGGTTCGAGTGGGCACCAGAGTTGGCCTGCAGCTGACGGTTCAGGGTGTCCTGAACCTGAGCAGCATTGGTCATAGCACCCTCGTAACCAGTCATGTCCTCCATGGTAGCACCACAGACGAGGGCGCAGAGAGCAAGGAAAGTAGCGTTGAACTTCATAGTGAGATTGAGAGGATGAGAGAGGAGATAGATGCTGTTGATCTGTGAGCATCAATGGTAGATTTGAGGGGGATTATATAGCAAATATTCATGTACTCTCAGGAGTACGTTAATTGAGCCTAATGAGTTTGGCTAATTATTATTTTTTAATTAATTCATTATACGCCTCTAACTTAATCTCGTATGCGAGTCATGGCTCGGCCAGGCTTGGGCCACGACCCCAAACGTAGCATAATACGATACGATACTCTATTCCAAGTAAAAACAATGTTCCTTTGAAACTGATTTGCGTACTCGCATAGCTTCGATCCCTGTATCAACATAAACGTTAACAGAGAGAATGTGGTCTTGTGAAATAACCACTTCAAGCCCCCACCTATTCATTAGTCAACTGAAATAAATAAATAAGTAAAATACATATACAAATAAGCTATGTTATGCGGCTTATTGGGCATTTTCACCTACTTCAACCTCGTCCGTGATAGCCATGATCTCGACGAGGCCCAAGCGATTAGAGCGCTTTTCGACCAACTTATCAATCTCACGGAAATCGCTCGGGTTGATAAATCCTGTTATTTCCCAGTTTCCTGACTCGGTTGATTCGTATTCAATGACTTCGAATTTCGCTTTCAACTCTTCCAGATAATCGGCATTGGAATCATCACTCACTCGTATTCTCATCCGCGCGCGAGCAATTGGGATAAGTTGCTTTTCCACTAACAGTTTAATCGCTTCCAGTGCTTGTGCTTTAGCTGGTTTTGTGGCACTAAATCGAAAATCTAACATTGCCAGAGTTTTTTCGATTATTGAAGCCGGGTATGGTCGTGACTTCTGGGGATTAAGCACTTTGGCAGCAACTATTTCCAGAACTGCTTGATGGATTTTCTCTTGCTGTTGCTGGCGTTCTTTACCACCCACCTGGAGTTCACCCTTGTTCAAAATTTCAAGAACCACCTCGTTGACGTCATTGGTTCCGAAGTACTTTTTGAGATCTTGGGTGCTCGCAATTTGGCCCTTGCCAACATTTACAAAGACTTGAGGTACTTGAACGACCTCGTCGATGTCTTTTTCGACACCAGCGCGCCAATCTTGTACTTTGTTACGGTAACAAACAATTTCAAAGCGTTTGTCGTCTTTCCGAATGCGAACGTGTGACACGTTGGTGAATTTAACAGAGCTTCCAGGCTGTGATATAATCGGCATCTGGTATGTTTAGTCTATGAAAATTCGGTCACGCTGGGTCCGCTACTCCTGTCACCTCCCTAAGCAGCTACGCACAGCAATTTCTCCTTAGCGGTATTGGGCAGTAGCAATTGCACCTGCCCAGGTCTATAGAATAGAAGTAGAGCAGGTAAACTGAATGGTGTAAAAGTTAATAGAGAATACATTTTGACTATTTGTAAGTTTCATCAGAGCGAGCTTGAAAGAGTTCTTTGTCCTCTTCAGATCCACCCAACGCCTTGTAAAGGCCATTGAATGGATACTCTCGTCGCACGAACGGCGGGTCCTCCCACGTGTACCAGCAGTAGAAGGAGAAAGTGGCAATAATTCCAATGAAGATGGAATTATAAGAATAAGACTTCTCAGTGGGAAGTCTACCGAAATGGTCGGGCGACCAAACATCTATCATATCGAACTGGTGATGCATGGGCTCGTTCAAGTTACGACGACCCTGTTGATCATCGTATTTGATGTCCTGGCGTCGCTCCACATAGTACTCATACGGCAAGTTAGGATAAGGACCAATAAGTCCCTCCTCAGGCCAGTTCTTCGGGTTTTTCGGTGTGAGGGGATTGTTCACAGGGTCATAGTCCGGAGAAGTGCTGGCGAACCGCAAGCCGGCAGCATGCAGCTGAAATACTGGCGAAATGGCCGGGTTGATCACTGCCGTGGACCTGAGACCTGATTTGGCGAGATGGCGAAGCATCGTAGTCTTACTCCGAAGATGATCCGGGCGTTCGATGCGGATTACCACATCTCTGATTGGATGTGTCAGTCACGTGTCCCAGAACGGAAGACCCAAGGTGATAAATGCCAGGTACCAAGGCATGCGTCTAAAGAACTGGAACTGTATAACTGATAATATTAAATACGTCCAAAAAAAGTAGCTTGGGAATGTTTAGAAACTAGTCATGTCTGTAACCGAAACGCGTATGCCTTGAAAAGTCTGTGGCATAAAAGGTGTCTATACGAGTATGTTGCAGTATTCTAATAACGTCTATCGCAAAAATCCTGCTCATTATTTTACTAAGAAATTGTAAGCACTTATTTCGGTGTCTTTCTTCATTTGGATTTACCGGTGCTGTGGGTACTCAAATCATCAACTGGACGGCTATTCTCGGGTGAAATAAGGGCACTGACCCTATGCATCGCTGGTATATGAGATGGTTCTAAGACTAGGCGACCCGGCAGAGGATGTTCCTCAATTCATACCACGTAAGCGACGAAAACAAAATGAAGAGCCAATTCCTGCAGAGGCAAACACTAATGCTGAAAGCTCACCCAGAGAGACTACTTCTGTAAAGATCCCCACCTGGAGGCGCGAGAGAGAGCAGGAGGAACGTGCCAACCCGAAAACGAGCGTGACCCAGTTCAAATGGCCGCAAAAGCAACGTGAAAACATGGCTGAACGTGACTGGCGTATAATGTGCTCTGATCTTGACATAGTGGGCCCCGAAGAGCTTCGACCCTTATTGAGGTGGTCGGAACTGAATAATTCCCATTTAGCAGCAATACTTACTCAAAATTACCCGATTCCGACTCCTGTTCAGCGAGCTGCGATTCAGCTGGTGTTGACTGGTCATGACGGCGTTATTGTCGCCCCCACTGGGTCGGGGAAAACGCTCGGTTTCCTGGTTCCCATTTTTGAAAGTCTACCCAAAAAGGCTCTGATTTTGGCACCTACGCGAGAACTTGCAGTACAGATTGGTGAAGTAGCTACTTTCCTTGTTACAAAGTTATATGGGAAACGTGGTATGGGAGTTAGCGTTCTTGTAGGTGGTCTGAATATCGATCAGCAGCTGGATGAACTCAAGGCTGGTCCCCGCTTAATTATAGCGACCCCAGGAAGACTCATTGATTTTCTCAGCTCGAAAGATCTAAGTGTGAAAGACTGCGACTACTTAGTATTCGACGAGGCTGATCGAATGATCGACATGGGATTTCAACCCCAGATTTCCGATATTGTTCGCTATCTCGGAAATATTCGGCAAACACTGATGTTTTCGGCGACATGGTCTTCTTCTGAGGTGCAGAAACTCAGCGCTGAGTATTTGCGAAGCGAAAATTTGTGGAGCGTCTCGGTCGGTAGACCTTCCGAATCGATAACGCAATTAGCTGAGATGGTAGACTCCGAAAAGGAAAAGTTCAGCGCACTTTCGCGCATCCTGAAGAAATATGGTGTTCATATATCTTCTGAGAAACGCTCTGCTGCACATAGAACGGCGATTATATTCGTTAACACGAAACAAGCAGCTGACCAATTAGTGATGAGACTCAACTCACTAGCGTTCGATCACAAAAATGTATTGCCAATACATGGTAATCTAAATCAAGCAGCGCGTAATCATGCAGTTGAGGCACTGAAATCCCATGAGATTGCAGCGTTAGTGGCCACGGATGTTGCGGCTCGAGGAGTCGACATCCCTGGTGTCGCTCTGGTTGTGAACTACGATATGCCGACATCTATTGACACATATGTGCATAGAATTGGTCGTACTGGCCGAGCAGGTGAAAAAGGAAGGGCTGTGTCCCTGGTAACTGTCAAAGACAAGTCTATATTTCCAGACCTGCAGCGTCACCTTCGGCGATTCGGACCGCTGCCAGAGTGGATAACTAAATGACTATGTGGCATTATTTATTATGCGGAATTTTCTAATTTAAAGTCATGAATATAAACGTTTGAGTAGATTATGGAAGAAAAGCACATGTCGAATCATCTACGGCCAGGTCGGCGCCTCTTACCGATATCACCGAGGCTGAAATCGGGGTTGCTCAGCAGAGCGATATCACTGCCTTGAGGCTTCGAAGGTTGCTTGCGCTGCGTTGGCGTGGGAACGTTATTCGGCGCAGCACGGCTCGAATATTGATTAATATCCGAATAGCCATTCTGGTGCACATGACCATTCTGGTGCCCATAGCCATACTGTTGCCCGCCGAACTGCTGGATACCGTATTGTGGGTGGCCGTACTGCTGGTCGTATTGCTGGTCGTACTCCTGGGAAGTGTATCCCGGGGTGGAACCCTGTGCATAATTCGGATAACATGACTGATCATATACCGCTTGATTGTACGCAATCTGATCCTGACCATTGTAGTAGTTCGGTTGGTGGTAGTAGGCATTCTGGTCATAGCCGTACTGTTTGTAGCCATCCTGCTGCTGAGCAACTTGACTGTTCGGGTAGTTCGGGTCATATGCACCCTCGTAATCGTAATATCCATACTGGTACGTCGCTGTCTGCGCCTGGTGGTTGTTAGTTTGAGCTTGGCTTGTGGTTGGCAGGCGGGCTTGTGATTGATTGGCTTGAGCTGCGCAGGGCCCTTGGGTGCCACCTTTTACGGGTGAGGTTCTAGTTCGAGTCTCAGAGTAATTCGACATCTCAGAATCGAGCGACATCTTCGCAATGTGGCCATTTCCAACTCGCTGTGGTGCAGGGAGTGAAGTCAAGTTAGGTACCTGCCGGGTCTCCATCTGTCCAACGCGCTTCTCCTGGTCACCTGTGCGGCTGAAGTTAGGCACGTCACCCTGGGAGGAGGGCGGAGACTTCGTCAGAGTCTTCGATGAGCCCTTGTTCGGGTCACCATGTGTATTTTTGGTAATACCTATGCCAGACCTCGTTCCATTGCGGATCTGAGGAATCTGGACAACGTTGGGGCCATACCCTCCTGAAGAGTCTACCCCATTGATGAAGCGACCAGCCGGAACATTGACCGCCTGTGAACTTGCAATTGAGGCCGTAGATGCATGGACGTTGGCTTTGTTAAGAGCCACTTGAGACCATGTTTCTTGACGCTGAGTGCGGGGAGAATTTAGGCGCTCTGTGGTTCCGATTGATACAGAACCCGGAATGTTAGCACTGCTTTCAGGTTGATTAACGGTATCATTGATATCTGCACGCATCTGTGTTGTCCCCATGTTCGAACCATTGCTACCCAGACCAGGAGCTCTGGCAGTGGGAGGGTTTCTTGTATTGGAGACATACGCCTGAGGAGCCTTATCACGAGATGTATATCCCTGAGACTTTACCGGTGCTGCAAATCCGGAGCGCGCTTCGGAGTTTCCGTAAACATGGTTTCCGTTTTGAGTACCGGAAACAGAGTTGCCCCCTGTAGGATATTTGTCAACACTCGCGGCGCTGCTCACGCTAGCCGAAGCTGTGTTAGTAGGGAGCCTCGGAATCGCACCATTGCTCTGAGAATGTGGCAGAGGCAAAGGATGATCCTTCTCCTGCTTAGACTGCACAGGGGGACCATCTCTATTCTCTGGTATCTTCTGGTACCCCCGACTGGAAAGACTGTTGCGCGATCGATTGAACGGGCTGTTGTGGCTAGCGGGGTTCAGAGGATTAAACGAGGCACCGCTGGAATTCTTTAAAGGATAGCTTGTCACGTTGGAGTTCGGCTTTAATGGCTTTTCCTCGTTTGAAGTGATACCAAAGTCATTGAATGGGACAGTATCCGTAATGAAGTCTTGCTCAGCATGAACAGATGTCGAACCCAGGCGCGCCTGCAGCTGATGGTGCATGATGAAAATAAAGATCGCACCAATTAGTGACAACACTGCCGCGGGTAATCCAAACCAGCCTGCAAAGTGGAGGTTCGTCTTGAAGACATACAACTCCACTGCGAACGCTAGTGCGGCAGCTAGACAAGATATAATCAAGAAGACGCCTGTCACAATCCACAGCGCTGCTCGACGCATGTGGCTAAGAGCTGTCAGAAAGAGCGAGATGAGAAGCAACCCCGCAGCAATGATGTGAACGATAAAAACTTTGGTGAGGGTGTTACTGCTAGATGGCCAAGAATCCGATTTATTGAGGTCATAGCCCAAGCCATAGCCTGAACATTTGTAGTCAGATGAGGAAGACCGGCAATATCCAAGGATACCATAGTGGTTGTCACTTCTCGACGCAATTGGCAGAACATTGTGTGATATTGGATCCGAGAATACTCCTATCACCATAAAGCCGAAGGCTAAAAACACCACCACGCTCACAATAGTTGCGGAACGATTCCAGCCCATTTGATTGTCTTTTGATGGAACAGTAAAAATTAGCGAAATCCAGGTTGGTGGTAAAACTAAATTGTGCGCTTGATTATGTTAGCGAGAAACGTAAAAGAGTGACAGAGGTTGATGGGGGGTACGCCTAGGTCCAGCTGCTACGGCTAAATTTGCTCTTGCTCTTACAACTTGGTTCAAACAGTGATTTTGGCTAATTGAGATAAGTTAAGCCGATGCGAGTGAAATAATTGTTACGGAGCGCAAATCTGGGGGAGGGTCTGCATGACGCGACCCAATAAGCACGGGTAAGGGTGTCTCTATTGTAGAGAAGATAACAGATAAGATTCTACCCTAGAACGTGCGCTCACCCGCCTCGCTAACCCTCTGGTACCGTACGACCCCGCCATTAGATTAGCCAGGGGCTTGGGGTACAAGCACCGAAAGTTTCAAGAAGCCGGTAAGGGAGTGGCCCAGACCTGCCTCTCGCACGTTGTATTCCATGCATAAGCGGTACTTACCAAAATAACTAATATTTTCTCGGGCATCTCGGAATATAGCACTAATAACCTTCCCAAAACTTGAGTCACCCAGCTGGATTTTTTTAATAAACACAAATACCATCTCTCTCGACGCGTCGCGGGTCAAGGGCAATAATAGGGGTTCCCGTTTGAGTCCCTGCACCCTTACAGCCTTTTCCACCGCCCCTACATGATGTTCTAGTCCATCAATGCAGGGTAGTGAGAATGATACCATGTCTTGTGAAATCAGGCAAGGGGAGAACGCGCTTTTCTGCAAAATCAGAGAAGACTGCGCCCATTGCGGGCGCATAACCTAAGCCTCGCTTCCGCTCGACCCTTTCAATTGCATGTCATCCCCATAGATGTATCGTGTAGATGCATGACTGCTCTACGATAGGGACTTTGATGAAATGCCGATCGACGACTATATCTGCGATACCACTGATAGGTAGCGATACCCCGCTGATACAGGGTGCCGATGATGAGGGTGCCGATGATGATAAGACAATATTGATTACAATTTCTGATCGAGATACGTGATATTATGATAGCATAGATAAGATAAGCAGTCTTAGATATTACATTCCGGGGAACTTTGACCAGTCATATGTACTATACCTCTATATAACTTCAAGTTTATTGGCAAGGTCATGGCTCTCTCATAAGTCCAATCCCCTCGAAGTTTGGCTCCCCATCATACGCAAGTGCCACTGTTTTTCCAACACAATAGCTGCAGTTCGATAAGTCGCATGTTACTCTATAGAAGTGTAAATCCGACTTAGCCCGGTCCAATACAGTAGTTTACAGCAACATCACACACACACAATCAATAATGTCACACGCCGATTTGCTCCCAACCTTCCCTTAGCGCCGTGACGGGATGGGGCTAATGGCTGTGGAACAGGTATTTTTCAGGGCTGGGATCCTACAGTAATTGACTGGGAAAAAATTACATAAAGATTCTATAAACTTTCACGAAATGGCAGCGGAAGCAGGATCATTCGGCAAATTGGGCCTCGATGCTCGCTTACTCCAGGCTATTAGCCTCATGGGTTTCTCAGAGCCGACCCAGATTCAACAGGTGGCAATTCCATTGGCATTGAACGAGAAAAAAGACATCGTTGCCATGGCACGCACTGGTTCTGGCAAAACGGCTGCCTACCTTCTTCCAATTCTTCAACAGCTTCTGGCTGAGTCTGACACTAACTTATCTACTCAAGGCCACTTTGCACTCATTGTGGTTCCGAGTCGAGAATTGGCGGACCAGATTGTGCGAGTATTGTCACAGCTCACGCAGTTCGCCAGCAAGCAACTGCGCTTCGTGAACATCGCACAACGCCTTGCTGAGAACATCCGGGCAACACTTCTTTCTGAGCCTCATGAAATTGTGGTTGCTACACCTGCTTCGGCGCTCGAACAGTTTCAATTGGGCACTCTTGATGCTCGACAACTGGGATACGTCGTGTTCGATGAGGCGGATCTTCTGGCCTCGTATGGCTATGATGATGACCTCAATGAACTGCACAAGTTTGTGACCAATCAAGGCATACACCCTCAGTCCTGGTTGATGAGTGCTACATTGAACACTGAAGAGATTGAGCAGCTCACTGGTCAGTGGACTGAGCAGCCGGTGGAGCTCAAATTGGAAGATGACAGTGACGCAGATGGCCAAGCTCTACAGCAGTATTATGCGAAAACTACGGAAATTGACAAGTTCTTGTTGATGTATGTGATCTTCAAACTCGGCCTGATTCGTGGTAAGACTTTAGTCTTCACAAATGAGATTGACCGCGCATATCGCCTCAAGATGTTCTTAGAGCAGTTTGGAATCCGGAGTGCCGTATTAAACAGTGAGCTCCCCCAAGAATCAAGGGTGCATATTGTACAGCAATTCGACCGCCACTGGTTTAATCTTCTCATTGCCACGGATGAGGTGAATCTGGGAATCAAGCAAAAAGGCAAGAACACGTCGATTGGAGACGAGTCCGGCGCTGGATCGCGGGCTCGTCCCAGCGAGTTTAGTGCTAGCAGAGGTCTCGATTTCAAAGGCGTTGCCTGCGTCATCAACTTCGATCTGCCGGTGAGTAGCAAGGCTTACGTTCACCGCGTAGGTCGTACTGCTCGTGCCAACCAGAAAGGCATGGCTCTTTCTTTCGCTGTGCCATCAACGGAATTTGGTCAGCACAAAGTAGCTACATCGCCCTCAAATAAGCATGACGAGAAGGTTTTGGCACGTATCATGCGAGCGAATGACGTTAAGCCGTACCAGTTCGACATGGAACAGGTCGATCGTTTCCGTTACCGTATGGAAGATGCATTCCGTGCTGTGACGCGCGCAAAAGTGCGCGAAGCTCGAGTGAATGAGATCAAGCAGGAGCTGCTGACCAGTGACAAGCTGCAGCGCCACTTTGAGGAAAACCCAGATGATTTGGCGGCTCTGCGTCATGACAGTGAGATTCACACTACCCGCCAGTCTAAAGAGCTCAAGAATATTCCTGCCTATCTCTTACCGAATATCGCGCGCCAGCCTCAACCTCTCTTTGCTGAGCCGCGTACAGCCTTCAAGCGGAAGGCTAAAAAGCAGCCAAAGCACAAGAAGAAGCGGCGGGACCCTTTGAAAAGTTTCGGGAGATAAGTGCCAACTTATCAATGAAACTGTTGTAACACTTAGTAATATATCTATGCATCTTTTTTAAATTTCCATGAAAGTTCGTAAAACCTCGGGCCCGATAACACCTTCCACCGTGAAATCGTCGATAGCGTCACAAGCCGCTTCAGCAATAGCCGTGACTGGGGTACGAATTGTAGGTTTAGCGAATTGCAGTGTTGAGTCGATAAGATGCCGTGGTGTGGTTTCAGAGCAGTGCTTAGCTTTTTCGGGTGCGATAAATGCGGGTCTCAATACTATGGACCGTAGTTGCTCAATGCTGTTAAGATATGCCTCTGCTTTGCGTTTGGATGCAATATAGTCGAAATCGGCCAGTTCCCATTCAGAGGCACTCAAAAATACAAACGGAAACTGATCCAAACCCGATGCCTTCTTGTTGTCTGGGAAATGAGTCTTCATCACAGTCTCAGCGGCAAACTTAGCTGAATCGAAATTCAATTCGCTCAGAGTCGGTTCGAGGGGATTAGGAGGATTCAAACCTAGTCTCATTGAAGCTAGCTGGGCTAGCCCACCCAGTGAAATTGGAGAACTCACTAGCTTCTTGTATCGCCGGTCTGGCATGAAGCTACCTACCGAGTGGACCACGGCGTCGGAGTCCCGGACCAGGGCTGCCACATTTTCGGTTTCAGAACCAATGTGATGAACTCGCCATCCTCTGCGCTGAGCAGCTTGTGCAATGTGAGAGCCTACGAAGCCCCGCGATCCGAATATAGCCACTCTCATGGTTGATAAGGGCACGGCGCTAGACCGAATACAAGTAATATAAATGCTCTAATTGTGTCTATCGAAATACATGAATTTAGACCGCAATTTTAGAATAAAATCAAATTACGCTATTTTATATTTTCCAATATAACTACGGATCTTCTCAATTGATGTTTACTAGATCACATATCAATACGACTATTAATCTGCTCATGTGACTTCTCAACGTGCTCTGCAGCATCGCACCCCACATGCCATATTAGGGTATGGTTTGTCGATCTGACTCACCGTATGTCATATTCAACTTGAAAAATATGTCAGGTTTTGAAAACTTTTCAAAAATGAGTGGGAGTTTTGTATGTATTAGCTAATATCTAGGGCTTGCATACCAAACTTTCCTCGCCCGAATGCAGCGGCACAATCCCTTTCTAAACGACTCAAAGATCACCACCACATTTGCGAAATTATCAGCTCTCCATAGATCATCATGTCTGTTGAGTCGAAGGTGTATGAAGCCCAGCCCGCGCCGGTTCCCAAGCAGAACAAGAAGACTGCCACCCCTATGAAGCTGCGCAAGTCGCTTCAGCCCGGTTCGGTTCTTATTCTGCTGGCCGGCCGCTACAGAGGTAAGCGTGTCGTGCTCCTCAAGGCCCTTGAGGACAACACGCTGCTTGTTACCGGTCCTTTCAAGATCAACGGTGTGCCCCTTCGCCGTGTGAACGCCTCCTATGTTATTGGCACTTCGACCAAGATCAACGTCTCTGGCGTCGATGTCTCTAAATTCAACGTTGCCTACTTCGCTCGTGACCGTTCCACCGAGTCCAAGGCTACCGAGGAGGAGCTCTTCGGCGACGCCAAAGTTGCTGGCCCCAAGATTTCTGAGCACCGCGTTGCGGACCAGAAGGCTGTCGACGCCGCCATCATTGCTGAGGTCAAGAAGACTGCTCTGCTGCAGCAGTACCTGGCCACTCCCTTCTCTCTCCAGAAGGGTGACCGTCCTCATCTCCTTAAGTTCTAAGCATGAGTTATTTAATAAGACTTCGTCGTAATAAAACTAAAATGTGAATACATCCTGTTATTAGCGCTGGGTTACGTTATGGTGGTATTCTGTAGAAATGGCTGAAAGTTGAAACGATATCTGCAGGGTTCGTCTCAATTCTACACAGCCAGAGGGAGATATGGCCTCGACTACTAAATTTTTAATGATCACAATGTTGATAGTCTTCTAATTGATGTGAAATAATATAAATCTGTAATATTCAATCCTTCATGACTAGTTGATCTAACATATTGCACTTTCAGCAATGTGAGTCATTTACTCAAGAATGACTCGCACTCAAGACGTCGGGTAAAACGTTTTCCAAGACCCAAAATAGTATTCCCGTTGCACTTTCAATGAGCTGAAATATACTGAACATTTGATTCTAGTCTCTATACTTATTTATTGGTATACTGGTTTCGAGAGCGCCTACTTGAGCGGCACCGGAGGTTCCAGAAACCCTCAGGCCGTCGGTGGACGATGCACGCCTTCGAGCCCGCACCCTCTCTGGTCTCTTCTAACACACCCACGCCTGCGACCCTACTCACAGTCTAGCCCTTTTCTCACGGATAATTAGCACCCTTGGCTGTCCTACTACTAGCAATCACTCACCCCTGACAAGATGAGCGCTAACGAGGAACCCGCGACGCTCCCGCTACTGCCTCTGGCTACCCAGACGCTCCGTTTGTTTCCGAACGAAATTGTGCCCGCCGTCGCTGACTCCCCTTATGTTGTTCACTTCACGATGGCTGCTATCGACCCCCTGAATCCTTCTGATGAGAAGAAGACGCCTTCTACCTTGCGCTTGATCCGTATCGAAGATTCTGACGAGGATGAGGATGAGGATGAGGACAATGAACCTGAGGACACAGAGCCCGTTACGCTACTCACCTTGGGCCCTGGCACTGCCTATCAGCAGCCGATTGACCTCTACATTGCTCCTACTGAGGGTTTGACCTTCCAGGTCATCGGTTCCTACCCGATTCACTTGACTGGCAACATTGTCGATCACCCCATCACCCAGGAGTTGCTTGACGAGCAGGAGGAAGAGGACGATGAGGAGGACGATGAAGATGATGACGAAGAGGAGGACGATGAGGAAATCCCTGATGCCATCGATATCGAAGCTCTCGATGATGCTTCTGATGACAGTGAAGACAGTGAAGAGGAGGAGCAGGAAGAGAGCGAGAGCGAGAGCGAGAGCGAAGATGAACTCGACGATATTCCTGAGAAGCCCAAGGACATTAAGGCGGAGATTGAGGCGAGCAAGAAGCGTTCCTCCCCCGATGCCTCTTCTGCCCAGGACAAGAAGAAGGTGAAGTTCAGCGAAAAGCTTGAGAAGGGCCCCGAAGCAACTGAGTCGAAGTTCGCGACGAAAAAGCTCCAAGGCGGCGTCGTTATTGAAGACCGCAAGATTGGTGATGGCCCCTCTGCCCGCGTTGGAAGTCGTGTGAGCATGCGCTACGTGGGCAAGCTGGCCAATGGCAAGATCTTCGACAAGAACACTGCTGGTAAGCCCTTCACTTTCATGCTCGGCCGCGCCGAAGTCATCCGTGGCTGGGACGTAGGTATCGATGGTATGAAGGCTGGCGGCGAGCGCAGAATAATCATTCCCGCTCCCATGGCCTATGGCAAGAGCAATGTGCCTGGTATCCCCCGTAACAGCGAGCTGCGTTTCGACGTGAAGTGCCTTAGCATCAAGTAATAGTATGTAGGTAAAGACAATTTATATCTTTTTGGCTATGCCTTCTTCTTAGCACCTTCTTGTTGATAAAACCAATGTATGTAATTGAAAAAATTTGGTCGATGACTAGTGTATATAATGTAGTAAGTATCAACGCTTGATCTTGAATGCACCCTTTAAGCGATGCTTAATGTCTTTTTTCTCTTTTGGCGGCGGAGCCTCAAGGCCCGAGGCGTTCAACGCGCCGCCGATATTCTGCGAACCGTAGCTCAAGTTGAGCTGACCCATCGGCTGGTTTAGTTGCGTGACTGCTGGTCCTTGGCCCTGGCCAGGACCACCCATTGAGCCACCCGTCGGGCCTCCTCTTGCACCACCCTGAGGCGCAGGCGCTCCTTTCATCGGCGAATTGCCACGTACACCGGGCTGGCCGGTCTGGCCAAGTTGGCCAGGTTGGAATTGGTTCTGGCCGGGTTGTAGCTGCTGCTGCTGTTGCTGCTGTTGCCTCTGAGCACGCTCATTACTGCGATCTGATTTGCGTAAGAACTCTGGCACCGCTCGCGGCGGTTGGTCAACCTCAAGCTTCAACTGTTCACGCGGGGTGCTAATGTTGCTGATAAAATTAACGAACTTCGAGGGCGTGACAAAGTCGTGGCCCCCGATAAGCACCGAAAATCCTGAAGCATCACTAACTTCATACGCCGCAGCAGCCTCTGCGGGTGTCACGCCGCCCACGACGAACACGATCAGCACCTTCTTTTTCTTAACCTTTGACACAGCTGCCGTGGCTGCCGAGGCACTGCCAGGGGTATCGTAGTCCGCCGGGGATGCGCCGCGTACAGGCGACGTGCTGCCCGCCACCGCCACATTCTGAGCCCAAGTCGCACGCTGTTTCGGGTTGCGCAGACTAGTCGCCGTGGTCATGGCCTCTTCAGTGCTATCCGGAGTGTCTCCCGCGTATGGATACTCCGTCGCCTCGAGCTTGCCGGTAACGTACTGCTCGCAGACTGTTTGTATACCCGTTTTCACGCGGGCGAAGAGGAACTGGGTGTCCTTACTCTCTGCCACAAGGTCTGCGGGTGTCTTTTCAGCAGACACGCCACGATAGATGATGGGCATGCCCAGGAACTCCAACGCGCGTACAGCAGCCGCATCTTTGTCATCGAGGCGCGCATGGCGCACCAGGCGCTGTAAATCAGCGTCGCGTAGTGTGCCTCGGCGGTGGACTGCGTATATTGCGAGCGCACGCAGCTTGGCTTCATGGCCAGCTGACTTATGCGCGAGGACAGTCACAAGAGCATCTGCGAGTTCAGATTCGGGCACTACACTGCCCGGAGTTGTAGACGTGCGGCCCTGAGCGTCCTCGTAGTTCTGTGGCGCCGACCGACCCAGCGTCAATGTCTGCTCGAGCTCTGCCAGGGGCTTGAGGCCTAGCGCTTCCACCGCGTCCATGCACTCCATGGCCATGTCTAAACCGAGCGTGACACTGTCGCGCTCCTTGATAAACTCGGGGAGACCGGCTAACATGTTTCGCACATCGTTAACAGTGACATCCGTTGTGGTATCGGCGAAGTGCGGATTCGCAGCACGTAGTTCCCGGATGCGGGTGGTGAGTTTCTCCGTGACTTGTACGATATGTCGGTGGCGCAGATCACTCCATACTCGGTCGCTGCCACTCATCTTGCCCTCCGTCGTACCGTCTTGAGACGTGTAGTGATTGAGAGTCGTGGCTGGCTTGATCTGTGAGGCGGGAAGCACGTCGAGTGCCATGCTCTGAAACCCGAACTCATGGCGCAATGGACCAGTAAGATCAACACTGCGGTCGAGCACCAGCAGTGTGGGGCGGCTGTCCTGTTCCAACTGTGGCGTCATGTACTTCTCACGCAGATCTGCAATATGCTGAGCGGCCGACTTCGCGACTAGTGCCGGATACGCATTCATGCGCGTGCGCTGCCAGCGCGCTGAGCTACGCACGTACGGATTCACACGGAGTGCAGCACTCAGAGCGGCTAGTTGCCGGCCTGTCTGGTCCACAAGACCCATTACCAGGTCTTTACACGCGGCGTTGTATAATACTACGCTAGCCTCAGGCACACGAAGTGAGAATAGCCGCTCCTCGAGAGCGAGCACAGAAACCGGCGCAGGTGCCTCGACCCGTCGCAGATTACGCGCAATGCTCGAGTTCTTAAACCGCTGAAGCTCGGCATCACTGCTTTTAAGCCGTGGGAGCAGGAACACGTGAGCCGCTGCATAACGCCTAGGCACACGTGTGAAGTCTGCCTGGATGCACTCAAGGTTAAACGTGCTCTGCTCTACAATGTACACAACTTCCAGGTAACCCTCGGTAGGCCGCTGCTCATCGATCATCAGGACGTTCGCCACCTGGCGGTTGAGGAGATCATGCTTATCACACACAAGGTCTATTAGCTCCTTTGCGCGTGCATCAAGCACCAATACCTTGTAACGCGCCTCGGGCTTGACGCTATCCAACAGCGCTAGCACCTGCTGTCGGATTGCCGAGATCAGCATCGCGGTAGAAGATATCACGTGGGAGGACCCACCGACCTATAACGCGCCGGGGCGGGGGTTCTCCTATACCCAAGCTGTCCATGATTCTCTCGCCCGTGGGATCATGGGTCCATGGTGCGGTCAACTCCATCTATGGTGAAACAAACTAAAGCACTCACATACCTCGTGGTAGAAGTAGGTATGTAGGGGTTTTTTTTTCAAATCTGATATTTACTTTAAGCTATCACTTACCCAGCAGTATGTAGTTTTCAATAAGTGGGGCAACGCGTAGCTACTTCTCAACTACTGGCTTTATTCTACCAACTCTAAACGTGGTACCAGTTAATTCTCGATCTACTCGGTCACTCACCCTGGCGTACATTTAGCGCCATCTTGCTCGGTGATTGCACAATCTAATGCGCCCTGAGCACCGCCCTAGGTGAGAGGGGCTATTGGTGAAATGGCTGTCATCTTATCTGTGTGCTATCTGACACGCACCTTCAGGGCTTGGGTGTGACTCCATGCAGGGCTCCCTATCAGATAATGCACTAAGCCACCGCGAATATTCATTGGTATATATTGGGCTCCGTATAATGCGTGAAGATCTACTTTTTTGATTTTATTCTGGTCGGTTATTTA
The DNA here is from genome assembly GCA_030562965.1 of Starmerella ratchasimensis. Lineage (NCBI taxonomy): Eukaryota > Fungi > Ascomycota > Dipodascomycetes > Dipodascales > Trichomonascaceae > Starmerella > Starmerella ratchasimensis. The sequence goes on from JAKUAQ010000001.1 coordinate 693,802, forward strand.
GTATCTGACGTCGATCCTCTGCTGCAATGGATCTAGAAAAGGAACCCAAACATATCGTAGAGCCAGAGGTAGCCAGCATCGGCACGGACCCCTCCTCAGGCGCACAACCAAAGCAAAATCTTTTCCACCGTGTAATTGATGGATTTAAGCCTGCTAAGATTGAAGGACTGAATACGGAAGGTTTGAGTACTGAGGAGATTCAGGCGATTCTTACTTCGCGAGCTCCTCTCAAAAGATCTCTTAACGGTACTCAGATCTCACTGATCGCAATTGGTGGAAGTATTGGTAGCGGCTTATTTGTTGGAAGTGGTAATTCGTTTGTCACTGGTGGACCAGCTGCTGTACTGATTGGATTCGGCATTATGGGCATCATGATGTTCTGCACTATGCAAAGCATTGGAGCATTGGCTACGCATATGCCAGTGCAGGGCTCATACATTTACTATTCCAGCCGTTTCATCAGTAAGTCTGTAGGTTGTGCCTTGTCGTGGTCGTACTTGCAGAGTTGGCTGTGCTCGGTACCCCTGGAACTCATCAGTGCCGCCATCACAATATCGTACTGGGATAGTGACGATAATGGAGCTACTCAGGTAAATAAAGCTGCTTGGGTCTCTCTCTTCTATGTTTTCATTATGGTAATTAACCTCTTCGGAGCAAGCGGATATGGGTGGGGGGAGGCGATCCTCTCAGTTACCAAAGTGACTGCTATTCTGGGATTCCTTATCTTTAGCATTGTCAGCACCTGCGGTGGTTACCCGAAGACCTTTTATGGGCCTTATCCTGATTACGGTCCGGGGCACAAATACATCGGAGGCTACTATTGGCATCATCCTGGAGCCTTTAGATCGGGGTTCAAGTCGGTTATCACGGTTCTTATCAACGCCGCATTCAGTTTCGGAGGTACCGAGCTATCTGCACTGGCTGCTGCTGAATCTAAGAACCCTCAGAAAATCCTTCCGCGAGCAATCAAGAAAGTTTTTTGGCGAATTATGCTTTTCTACATTATCAGCCTCATGATGATCGGGTTCCTGGTGCCCTATACTGATACACGACTCGGAACTACGAGCGATGGCCGAGCCTCTCCTTTTGTGATCGCTATCGCTAACTCTGGCGTGAGTGGACTTCCCAGTGTTTTCAACGTAGTGATCCTGCTATCCGTCATCTCGGTCGGAAATGCAGGAGTGTATGCTGCATCTAGAACAGCTGCGTCTATGGCTGCACAAGGATTCGCTCCTCGCTGGTTTGGATATATTGATCGTCAGGGCCGCCCTCTAGCAGGCATCGGAATTTCTGCGTTCTTCGGCCTATTGTGTTTCTTGGCCGCTTATAAGGATTACGGCTCAGTGTTCAATTGGATTTTGGCGTTATCCTCTTTGTCTTCTCTCTTTGTATATGGCTTTGCAAATCTTGCAATGCTTCGACTTTATCAAGCTTTGCGAGCTCAGGGCCGATCAAGTGATGAGTTACTTTTTCAGCCTGTAGGTGGCTGGATCACACCACTAGTGGGTGCCGTGATGAACTTCGTCGTTATCTGCCTACAGTTTTGGACAGCAGTGTGGCCTCTCGGGCAAAAACCTAGTGCATCTGCTTTCTTTGAAACGTACCTCTCGGTTCCTATCCTTCTTGTCCTCTACTTAATCTGCCGTATATGGTTCCGCGAAAAGAAATGGTTCATCAAAGCCTCGGAAATCGATCTCGACTCTGGCCTTCGTGGAGATGCTGAGGAAGTCCGCCGCGAAGCCGAAGAAGAACGTGAGCGCATCGCACGGCGTGGATTCTTGTACAGGTTGTATCGTACATGGTGCTGAGTACATGTCAGCACATTATAATATCGAACATCTTAATAATATTTAATTTAGTGGACTCTTATCTTATATCACGTACGTCATATTTCACCCTCTGAGACAAACACACCGACTATCCGATGGGCACAAGCACAAGGGACAAAAATCATTGCATAAAACTTCCCCTGCGTACACGATATGTACATGCATATATGTACGGTATGTACATGAATATATATATATATATATATATTTTAGTCTTTCAGGAGCTAAAATTCTGGTCAGCCTTTAATCAGGTTATAATTATCGTTTACGTTATTAATTAATCTATGAATAGGATATAGAGCATTCCTCGATCATATAACGGATTCATAAACAGTAATATCCCTTTTAGTATCCCTTTTAGTGTGAGTGTGGCTGAGCTGCCGAAAAAACCCTACACGCCGCTGCCTACACGCCGGTGTCGGCGAAATTTTCCAGTTGTCTTGACTTGTTTTACAAGGATAAAAGTTTAAGATAAAAATTCAAGATGGTGAGTGACGCTACTAAACTACTTCATGCTGATCATCATTTAAAACGCGAAAATGATATTGCGCCTCCTATAAATGTAGCGAACATGTATGAGTACCCCAAAGATTCATCAAAGTTCAGCAGCTTCCTCATTGACGATCACGTCTATTCCCGAGAGTCAAATCCTAATACATCACGATCTGAGGCGATCTTGAGCTCTATCCTTGGTGGATATGCCGTGCTCTATAGCAACGGTGTGGCTGCATTCCACGGCGCTGTATTGGCCCTCAACCCGAAGCGCATATTCGTAGATCACGCCTATGGTGGCTTGAAGGTGATGATGACCAAGTTCCAGCAAAATGGCTACATGGAAATCCTTCCCTTGGAGGCAATTGAGGGGAAGCTGCAGAAAGGAGATCTGGTTCATCTTGAAACTCCGATGAGTCCCTGGGGCACTGCGCTCGATCTGGAGAGCTGGGCTCAGCGCGTACACGCAAAAGGAGGTATTCTCAGTGTCGATGCAACCATTGGACCCCCTCCCATACTAAAGCCGTTCGACTTCGGTGTGGATCTAATCGTTCACTCTGGTTCGAAATACTTTGGGGGGCATTCGGATGTCCTCAGCGGTGTTCTTGTCACTAAGAGCGAAGAATTGAAGCGTCAGCTTATTCATGAGCGTACCGAGTGGGGTACTATCTTATCGAGCTTCGACTCTTGGTTGTTGCTACGCTCCCTTCGGACGCTGAATCTACGAGTGAAGCAGCAGACCAGTAATGCTCAAATAGTTGTGGACTATCTTAGCAAAAATATCACCAAGCTCTCTAAGGTCACTAAGGTATACCATACCTCGCTACAGAGTGACGCTTTCATCGCTAAACAGTTTCCCAATGGTGGGCCTGCAACTTTCAGCATTGAGGTTACGTCTGAGGAAATCGCAAAAGAAATCCCTGGCCAGCTCGAGTTGTTCGCTCACGTCACTTCGATGGGTGGCGTCGAATCAACCATCGAGTGGCGCCTTCTTAGCGACAAGACTATTTCACCAAAACTTTTGCGCCTTTCTATTGGCATTGAAGAGGTTGACGATCTGATTGAAGACCTGAGAAAAGTCTTAGAATAAATTTTTTGAACATTGTGTCCATGTATTAAAAATCGATATCTAGACGTCAGCGAATTCACATACCACAAGAAAAACAGGTTTATTGATATGTGTATGTATTCATAAATACCTCCATATATGTCTTAGATCAATGCTCATGCCCACCTATGTAGGATAATTAGGTGGTGTAAGACCTCCACAAGGATTGGATTAGGTTATTAGACACAGGGCACAAAATCAACGGATTTTAACACTCCAAGAAAGCACCACCTATGGGATTCAAAAGACGGAGAGACAATCACTACAACCAGCACAATGATTATCAACAACGACTCACACCAGCTGAAGAGGCACTGAACAAATCCCGTAGATCTTTGGCTCATATCGGGGAGCCATCTCAGACAGATCGTGGAGATTTGTTCCAGTCTGTTCTCAAGAACTTGGAAAAGGTCCCTGAAAAGAGTTATTCCCTTTTGGCAGAAACAATTCGTGCAGTAATTTATGAGCAGCCACACAAAATTGGCTATTTGAGTCATATTTTAACGGCGGTACAGGAAGACCTTACTTTTTATGTCATCGAAATGGCTCAGGATGAGCTAGAGCAAGCTTTGGCCCGCAACGATTGGGCCCGGGTTAGAGTGTTTGTGCGTTTTTTGAGTGCTATGCATCCAGTAGTTGCTAACATGGATGTTATCTTGAATGCATACGGGGATTTGCTCGACAAGGCTGCAACTCTTGCTCAAGCTGTGGAGTCCGTAAATGTGGCCGTGTCATTGTACAAAACTGTATTGTTGGCATCTATTTATATCCCCTCAAATCTAGTGAACGCGGAATTGAGAGAAAAATTCCTGAGCGTGAAGTTCGATGTAGTGCCTCCTTCTGAATTCGAATATTTCCGCGGGGATGGTAAGCCATATGCAGCACAGTATGAGGGCGCTCTTTTGCTGGAGTCAGCTAAAAATTTGAATGAGAACGGTTGGAATGCGAATATTTTGGCCCAAAACCCTTTGCTTCTTGAAGATGAATCCAAGATGGAAGTGGAGGCCAAAAACGCCCAAAATGAGGGGAAAATAACAACGGAGGAGGTAACAAATATCGCTGACGTCAATGGAGAGGAAGCTGTCAAAGCTGTAACTACACAATCAGAGGATCCAAAAGCGGAATCTACCAAAGCGGGATCCGACGAAAACGTAGACGCGGACGTGAAAATGGCGGACATCGACCCCGCAGGAGCAGGTAGTGATTTCATTCCACTGGCCCCCGAACCTGAAAAACAAGTGACAAAGTACACGCTGCGATCGATCAACGTCCCCGAAACAGTCCAGAACGTGCCTCCGGTAGCTGAAGCGCAAGATCTATACTTCCGATGCTACATGCCGATAGACGGTATTGAGACCGTTCCGAAAGAGAGTAACGTGGCTGGCCATTTATTGCGAGACGTGGCTATTGACAACATGAAACATATGGATTTTAACCGGCGGGAAGTTGTGCGTCAGCTAATTGTACTCGATGAGTTTTTCGCCCGTGGCGCGTTCACACCTCCAGGTACTTGGCTCGACAAAGTCCTGGAAGAGGCCAAGGAGGACTCGTCAAAGCCGACGTGGAAGGTTGAGGATGTGGCACTGGAGGCCATTTTCTCACAGCTTTTTGATCTCACGAAACCAGCTGCGGTGTCGCTTCCTAATGTGTACTATCACTCACTCTTGGTTGAGGCCTGTGTGATGGCGCCCCAAGATGTGGCCCCTGTTTTGGGACGAGGATTACGTTTTATGTTCAATAACCTTTCAACTGCGGATGCAGAGATATTGTTCCGTGTAGTGGATTGGTTCGCCCATCACGTCTCTAACTTCGCTTTCACATGGAAGTGGAATGAATGGACCCACGTACTCGCGTATCCCAGTGATCACCCCCAGCAGGTTTTCATTCGCGAACTTTTGTCCAAACAAGTGCGACTGTCTTATGCTCAGAGAGTTCGCGACGTGATTCCTGAAGAATTCCGAGAGCTGGTTCCGATAGCTCCGGACGTCCCTGAGTTGAAGTATGAGGGTAATCCTCTAGCCTCTCAGCTGATCGAGATACTTGTTAGTGGTGACGACGGTACAAAACACGTTCAAGCTGAAAAGAAGCGCAAAAGACCGGATGACGATAGTTATGACCCCGAACCTGGCGCTGAAGAAGAGTCTGTAAAGGGAGAGGCTGGCCGTCACGATGATGAGTCACCTTCCGAAGCTCGATCAATCCTTCTAAAGGCTGACAATTCAGATGATATGCTCGTCACTGTGATTTTGCATCTTGGAAACAGGTCAGTGACACACGCAAAGACGTGGATCTCGCGTACTCTTCCACTCTTACGTGAGTTCGTTACTAACAATGCACAACTAATCGACTCTATTTTTGACTACTGGAAACAGTCACCATGGGTTGGTGCGTTAGTTGCTCAAAATTTCGTAAATGCTGGATTCGCAACGTTAGATGATCTTGTGAGCTATGTGATCGGTCGACCTAAGTTACTCTTGAGTTCTGTGGGTTGGGAGATCATGTCTGTGGATGCTTCGACTGCACTCAAGGCCTTGCAAGGTATCGAGCTGGAAGGTGATTACGGTAAATGGTGGAAAGAACGTCTCCTTACTGCATTCACTCGAATCGCTCGGCAGGATTCTTGGACAGCGGAAACTTTGAAAAGAGAAGCTTCTCGTGCAAATCTTGGTTTGGATACTGCTTCTGAAGTAGCGTTATCCTCGACTAAACCTCGGGAGGATCAGGAACCATCCATGGAGAGCCACGGAGAAAGTGCAGGTGAAGCACCTGATAGCGAGGTTGCTTCAGCTCCTAAGCGACAAAAAAAATAATGATATGAGTTATATATGGAACAATTTAATTAAGAAATGACCTTAAACAGGCCTGAACACACTGCTTCTTATGGGCTAGGTCTGGCGCCTTGGGGTCTGTTTTACGATAGGAAGTCACTATGGCGATGGGGGGCGGGTGCCTGGTGGCACGTGATCATGATCAGTCAGTGAGGGAAGATCTCTTCATCGGTTGCCAATCTCTAAAAGCACTTAAGCCTTAAACTGACGATGGCTTTCCCCCTCACCGTAAACGACGAGACGAAGGAACGCATCTCGCGGGTCCTTGACGCTGGGCGCGTCGCTCTTCACTACGGCTGGATCCCTCTGGTACTTTACATCGGCTGGAGCCAGAGCACGCCACGCCCCAATGTTCTCAAGCTGCTTTCGCCGTTTCCTAACGCTTAATACAGCGAGAGTCTAATATTTGTAAATAGAACACCCACATACTCGATACCTTTTGTGGATATCGCGTGAGAATGTACCTTCCACTTTCAATAAGTATTAATCCGAGAGTGTGTTCGCGAGCAAGCAGACCTAGCTCTAGCTAATCTTGGCAAGTTAAACCGCGTGGCTACAGCACCTAAGTTGGTTCCTTTTCATACTCTATGGATCCCGAAGAGCCTAAATGATGCCATTCCATGTAGACTTGACATCAGGCACCAACAAACCCTGGATCTGCTATGAATAACCACTCGATAGTGAGAATAACACCAAATCTCTGGGAGAGAAGTGTGCATCAAGCAGTGTGCAGCTCTACACCTCTTGTCGAATGCTAAAATTTTCATGTGGCAGGTGGAAACGAGCCAAATTAATAGATTCATTACCGTACAATTGTTATTTATTTACATAGTAAACATCATCAAAAGTAATGCGAATACGCGTTGTCATATACGCTCATTCTCGAGAATTGAAAGAGAAAAAGAAGAAAATTGTCATGGTCTACAATTTACTTGCTGCCACCGAGAGCATTGCTGACGGTGTCACCAATCTTCTGGGTGAAGCTCTTCTCGTCGGAAGGCTGGGCCTCCTTAGCAACACCATCGGCCTTGTCAGTGAAGGTCTCCTTGGCCTTGTCAAGAGTGGACTTCTGGCTGTCAGGCTTAACGGCCTCCTCAGCCTTAGTAGAGAAATCTTTGCGAAGAGTATCAGACATTGTAGAGTAGTAGAGAGAAGAGTGTGACGAGTTTTAGCAAGGCGATCCAAGTCTTTTTATACTTATTGTCACGGTTTTAGATATTACCCACGATAGCAAGCGACGACATTACCCTGCATTACCCTACATCCATGAAAAGGTACCATACGTGGAAGCTGCGGCTCGCGATCTGTTGTCTTTCACGGAGAAATAAGCATCGCTAGACACTCAGATAAATTTAGAATGAATGGAAGGGTGTGTGAAAGATATAAAATTAGAACAACAACGTAACTAAAATATATATAATCATAATTCGGACTGGTTTCAACACTCATCGCGATCGAAGGGGTGGACTTTTCCTGCCACGTTTTGTGAGCAACGTTCCATGTTACCGCAGAGTTGGCCGCAGTACTGCTGTGCCATGTTCGAGGGGTTGGCTGGTGCGTGCCTGCGGAGACACGGGCAAGGTTACCCCACTTCAGGTTGGCACATTCGCGTGCCGAGCTAACCAATGGCTATCACGAAAGCTCGACACGCTCTAAGAAATACAGCTATCATGAGCTCAGGTGTGATGCACTACTATTCGTATGTGTGATGATATGTATATTAGGTTAATGTGCTTCATTGATGTTGTTCAGGTTGATACAGGCTATGGTGTCACTTCAAATAGCATATTACGGTTGTGTACTGTGGTTATTATTTATTGTTTTCAATCAACACGCTGGAGCGCTGAGTCTGGGATGATGGTGCCTTGAGCTATCAGTTATTCAGGAACACCCATACTGATGTTAGGTTTTGGAACGTTGGTGCTTAACACACATCAGTAGCAAGACATACACATAAGCATTCTTTTGGACTCAGAGTCACGAGCTGACATGTGCTCAAGGAAATAAAGATTAACCGTAATATGTAAGGATCTATGATGAATAACTTTTTAAAAAGGAGTGATAACAAGGGTAATTTACTAAAGATATTACTCTAGTGACTATGATTTTGAACATGAAATCCTAATTTATTTATACATATATTTTTCATTACATTCAAGACCAGAAATCAAGAAGAAGAACGATAAATGCCGGAATTCGGGAGCAGTGATGTGTCGGAGACTATGCCGACAGGAAATGCTTGACGACAGCGGCTGAAAGTCAAAATTACGGGGGGAGTATTTTACAGAAGACCTCGATGTTTGGTCATATTGTGACCATAATGACCGATATTTCACTTAGACGATGAGTTCGTGAATTAGCGAGCTAAGTCAATGTGTCAGCCGGGTGCGGCTATTCTTCTATATTACTTCAACATGACGTATATTTGGGGAAACATCTAGTATCTTTGGAAAATACCCTACATCAAGTCATGTTGCAGTGCGGCTAATACCCCGGATCCTCGATGCATAGAGCGCGGTTTTCCCCACTTGCATCCCCACAACCAAGGTAAATACCCTAACCTTGAGATTCTCGCCCCCATTTTGCGTTGCCCTCGGCGCCATACGCCTGATAAGACTCGGGTGGGGCCGCATATTCACCCCACACTACAGGGATCTAGGGGTCCATCAGACACACTTGAATACCGGGCCCATGAAATATCACTTGGAGCGCCAGCCACTTCCCCAATTAAGTCTGAGAGTTTCCATGGCCAGAGAGCACAGCCTCTATCAGTGCATGACCAATTCTGGTAAATTACGCGGGCGAGCCAGATAAGATTGTTAATGGCGAACACCGTGCATAGCAATGCTGCGCGCACACATTGATCAGCGACTTGCGAGATTTGCTCAGCCATATGGATCAGCCACTTGGAAAAACAATCTGAATTCCCTCGGAACACGATGCCAAGAGTAAATTACACAATGAAGACATATATAAGACATATTTCAAAAAATAGATTATAGAATTCGACATCTCGACGGGTGCTTTGCGTCTTTGCGGACTTCAGTATTCGACGTAGCGGCTACGCCATTTGTTCCCTTATGAGTGACTCAGTGCGTCTAATCTGCTGAAGGGCTTGACAAATCTCGGAACGGGTGCGGGGACTCTGCAGGAAGGGTAAATTGATACGAGCAGTAATTAAAATATTAAGCTAGTGTGCCCTGATAAGGGGTCACATTTTGATTGACGCGTGCAATAAAGCATGCGAGTTGGGGTTAGTGCAGCGCACTGTGGGGCTCAAGGTGCATAACGCAGATGTCGTTTTCCGCCGTGAAGCGCATCAGGTGATCTAGACGCGTTTACGAGCGACATTTCTCCGCAAATTTCGCCCAATTGATACAGGGCTAGGTGAACAACAATTTCTTCAAGTTGCATGCTTTGCCCCTGCCTTAATCACTGTCAAATGGTGACAGATCGAAAGCCTTATAAAATGCCGCTTTATTCATACAAGTGATAAAATAAACTATTTCTCTGAACAAATCTCCATGAAAGCTCAGGTGTAATATACGTATGAGTACAGCATGATTCGTATCCGCATCGTATGGTCCCCACTGAGGGCGTTATTCCGCGCAGGAGAGACGTCATCGCGAGTGTACCCTATTTGCTCAAACATTATAGGCGTGACCTATTGATTCACGTGATGGAGCCTTACTTGCCGCTCATTCGCCCGATCGTCTGGCCGCCCGCGGTATTTAGCCCTTTCTCGGTTTGACAGAAAAAAACGAGTGAGTCCTTGAAATAAGATGAAGCCCCTTAGGAATATTCACGATGGTAGATCTGACCTTCTATGACCGTAGAATGACCTCAGAAAATGTCACAGTCGCTCTGGGCCTTTTCTGCCCAGTTTCTGTCTAGTTTTTGTCACATTACCAGCCGCTTGGCACCTCCACGCTTGTCAAATGCTGCAGCGGAGATTGCATCAGACGTTGAGTAGTAATATACACGTGACCAAACCCTCTCCTGTAGCTCTTATTCATCTGTTTAGCGACGCCGACATTACCGTTGGGAGATTCAACGGCTCTTAAGTATGATCCACTCAAGATAAATAGAAAAACTTGCCAAAAAAAGTTGAAATTTCCAGACTATTACCTATTAGCTCCGCATACCTTCTACATAAATTTCTTACCGGAACATCCTTGCATTTCCTTGCCTTGTTTTCCCCGCATGCGTGATGGCTACGAAAATGCGGCAGCAGGGTGGGGGCGTAAGCCTCCTCAGCTGACACACTCCACGCCGTTGGTGGGCAGAGATTAGGCATGGTAACATCCCGCGTTACCCAACTCCTCTCGTATTGAGTTTCCGTCCCAGGTTTTCCATTTATATAGAGGGCGGGCTTCCGAAACGATCGGTTTCTGCTTCCTTGCTACACGCATTAAGTTCCGGTGAGATTTCAATTTCGGTTTGCTGACGCTCTAGCAACATCATTGCGCACTCACCTTAGAAACCATTGAGCCAAAGAGCGGCAATTTTTTCCGACGCACGCATCCGACGTTTGCGACCTATTTGCCGCAAGCGCATAAAGCCTCAGCATTAGCCCCGCTCTGAGTGAGGAGAATAAAAGGATAGACCGCATAATCTGTAAATTGTGGTTCTTTCAAATCAGCGGAACTTGGAAGCCAGACCAAATCTGTGACAAACTCTATTGAGCAGGGTACTACGCCTATCCCGCTATCAAATTTTAAAGGACGGAAAAACCGTTGCCTTTCATTCAGCGCACAGCGATAAGACCACTGTAGCGAACCGCAGCGTAGGATAAGCAAGGTATTGGACCAATCTAAGGCTTGACAGATTAAATTAACTCTATCGGACGGAGTTATTCTTTCAAACAGCTAGATAAGGTCTTGACCACCAACACGCGTTTTCACTTGTGGATAAAAACGCCAAATTATCCCTTTAAGGAACCGTGTCTTATTGTGTGATTCTTGATTTTTAGAATCCTCAAAAGCGTTAATCAGCATCTACGCATTAGAGAATATCTCTTGTGATGCTCAGTTCCCTAACACCGTCGCATTCCCCCGTGGACTCAGACCATGAACAAGAGTCTCACTCTCCTGAGACGGAGAAAGCCATGATGCGGGCCCGCGAGCGAGCTCGAGCATTCGAAACACCTAGCGATGGTGCCAAAACCCTTTCTGTTCTGCCAGCAGCTCCTCGCCCGTTGCCTCGCAACAAAAGCAATGAACAAGTTAAGAGCTCTTTGAAAGCACGACCTGGCCTCGTGCGTGCTAATTCGGAGCCATCGCAGAAGTGTGTCCATTTCAGTTCTACCAATTTGGAAGATGTGAGGCCGTTCAAGCGTTGCCAAAGTCCTTCGGCTGTCAGTCGAAAATCCTCAATTCACCTTGGAGCGACGCGTATCCGCCTGGGTAACGGTGACTCATTTGGTGAGGATTTAGATTGTACGGATGTGGACGATGATGAAGAGGATGAAGACGACATGGAGGAGTATTCTTCTTCCGAAGATGAGGATGATCACGTTGCTGCTCGTAGCGTGAAGCCTCGTCGCTCTCGGCGTAGCAAACAAAACAAAAAAGATCCTGCTCATTCATGGACTCTTCTCACGCCGGGATTCTCTCCGCACGTTATGGGCCGTCTTGGTGGTGCACACCGTCCCAACGTCTACTTGGACAATGTTCAATTGACGACCGATCAGAAATCTTTGAAGGCAATAGTGTATGTGCAGAATCTCGGATTTGAGAAGTATGTCGCCCTGCGTTATTCACTGAACTGCTGGGAATCATTTGGCGAGAGTCAGGGCAAGTGGTCACCGGACATTCGCAAGTTTGACAGAGATGCTGGATATGACCGGTTTGATGTAACCGTTCCGCTTGACCACTTTGCGGGTGAGCTCCTAAATTCGCGCACGCTGCAGGCCTGCGTGCGCTACATTGTGAACGGTAAAGATGAGTTCTGGGACAACAACAACAGCAAAAATTACGACTTTTACCTGCGTAATTCAATGCTTCCAAGCTCTCCCATGGATGTCCCTTCCAAAACCTTTGCAAAGGGACCCAACGCTAAAGGGAGCGCTACGCAAAACCCTGCTGTTAATCCCTCAGGTATAACTACCGCCAGCGCTGCTCCTGTTTCTAGCAAGTCTGCTCCTCGCTTGGGACCGCGCTCTTACTCTGTTTCTGCTATTCCTACCAATAGCATTGGCCGTCTAGATCTCGATGACAGTGGCCGTGATACCGAGGACGAAGATACGAGCGAAACCGAAGACCCTCTGGACATGTCGGCAGCCCGTATTCTCAAGCGCGCTGGGGTTCGCATCCGTCAACAGAGCGAGGAATCTAAGAAGAGCGATCCATTCTTTGGTCGCTACTCGTTTGCTGCATCGTTCAATGCTTCCCCCAAAAAAGTCATGCCCTCGCAGGCCACTAATAATTATTTGAGTGCCACACAGCGCCGTGGACCTACTAGTAACACGGTAACCCGAATCGGTTTGCAACTGGGCAACCACCGCAACGATTTCGACGTGACTTCAAACACCCCACCTGCGACGCTTAAGACTACCCCTATCAACATCCCCAATTTCAACAACGACACGACAAACAATGGCTCAACTGCATCCGTCAGCGGTAGCACGCGACCTGGTCCTTACGCCTTAACAAACTCAAGTGGACGCACACCAGTCAAAGGTCGCGGCCGAGCGAGTGCTGAGCCGCAGGATTACTTCTCAGCGGGCATGGAGGAAAGTAGCGCCTCAAGATGGCGCCAGCCCCAGTTCTCGATCGGAGTGCCCGAGACCGTTCCGTCGAGTGACGAAAACACACCCACGGACTCGCCGACTGAGCACGCATGGGAGTCTGAATCCTATAAGGATTTCATTTCGCGATACTGCTTCTTTACGCCAGCAGGTAAAAGCGAAAAGGCTGAGGATGAGAACCATTCGGACAGCAGTACCTCTATTTCCTCAACCTCTTCCGATGAGTCGGCGTCTTTGTCGACATCGACCGCGGATCCCATGAAACCGCTGTCCCTCCATTCTTTGTAATGATCTGATGACTGATTGCATGTGCAAGACGAAGATGCACCTATTATATAAAATGCTTGAATATATTACTTCTTATTCGAAACATAAACACTTTAAAACTGTCATCAATTATGTATGTTGAAAATGCCTGATTGGCTAAACATTTTTTCAGCACTGACGAGCCAACCATATACAACATACACACAATACGTTTGTGCTAATATTAATTTCATTTATTGGATTCGGCAATGACAATGGTTCCCCTTGGTGAGCCATTCCAGAGCCAGGAACACCAGGCGGTGTGACAGTGAAATATTCTGCAGGACAGAGGGTTAGCTCTTCAGTTACCATGAAGCTAATTCGCAAGCAGCTGGAGCGGGACTCTAGTGGTACGTTAACGCTGTTGCCACAGGATGCTGAAGACCTTTGGTACGTTTACAATATTGTTCAAGTCGGCGACGAAGTAGAGGCTATGACTACTCGCAAGCTGGTTTCGGAGAAGGGCACACCACGGGTCAAACTGCGGTTAAGGATCACAGTGAGCAAGATTGAGTACGATGCTGGCGCTCAAGCAATCCGCCTCAATGGTAAAACGGCTAAAGACCATAAAGATGTGGCACTAGGCTCGTTTCACACCCTACAGCTCGAACCAGAACTGCCATTCGAGCTATATAAAGATGACTGGGATAGCTTTGCACTACAGCAGGTGGACGACGCAACAAATATTGAGAACCGCAGCGATGTGGCCGCAGTTGTACTACAGCCTGGTGTGGCGCATGTATGTCTCGTGACGGAGGCAATGACGGTGCTGCGTCAGAAAGTAGAGATGCCGATCCCCCGCAAAAAGCGAGGCGATAATGCAGCTCAAGACAAAGCAATGGAACGATTCTTCACTCAAGTTTACAGCAGCGTGGTCGCAAATGTCAACATCGACAAGATCAAGGTCGTTTTAATTGCCGGACCCGGAACTACACCGCAACAATGCTACGACTTTATCTTCCGACAGGCAACGAGTGATAGCAACTCGCTAGTGTTAAAGTCCCGTAGCAAGTTTCTCGTAGCACACGCTTCCTCAGGCTTTCTACACTCTCTCACCGAGGCGTTGGCGGACCCACAAGTGCAGAGCTCCCTGGCGAACACACGCTACGGCCGGGAAATGCAAGTTCTGGATTCTTTTTTCCGGTCACTGAACAACGACGATATGAAGGCCTGGTACGGCCCCGATGAAGTTGAGCGTGCTGCCAAGATGGGTGCAATCGACACACTAATGGTTACGGACTCGCTTTTCAGATCCAGCGACGTTTCTGAGCGCAAGCGCTATGTAGCACTCTGTGATGACGTTCGCGCGCAAGGCCATGAGGTGCTAGTGTTCAGCAGTCTGCACCCTTCGGGAGAACAGCTGGATAGCGTTACCGGTGTGGCATGCCTTCTGCTTTATCCCGTGGATATGGACGAAGAGCCTGAAGACTAGCACTAATAATAATCACCAGAGTCCACTATTTATTTGATTGCATATCTCTAATTGTATGTACACGACGAGCCAGCTCGTATTTATAAACTTATATATATTGATAGCGTGACAAGCTAGTGTTGCCGAGCCTCAGTTTGCATTTCTTGCTGTTGCTGTTGCTGTGATTGCAACACTTTCAGTCCTTCAGCCTCACGTTTCTCATGCTCTTTGAGGGCAGCTTCGCGCTGCTCTGCTTGGGCGATCTGGCGTAACTGACGCGAGATATTGGACTGCGTACGTACGCGATCTTGCACAAGTCCCGCAATTGCGCCGAAGATCGTAAAGTTACGTACCGATCGCATAGTTTGGCGCAGTGATACATGCTGGCTAGTGGAAACAAGGAGACCGCATCCGAACGCAGCACCAGTAGTGGAAAACCAGGATACGCTATCCATGGCACGGTCGAGGCCTGCCTCGAGCCCGAAAAATAGAGCAGTGACCCCACCATACTTGAGAGCAGTGATAAAGCCCCGATTGAAGCCGTCACGCAGTACCACATTGTTTTTTCGCTTGTGGAAAAAGTACCACGTGCCACGCGTGCGAGGCAGGCGATGCGCGTTCTCCGCTAGATAACGCAGGCTCGAAAGGCGAGCTCCCCGCGCGATACCATGGAAGAACCCATATGTCGAGGCAAAGCCGGCCATTACGAGCACACGCGCACTCGGCGGCAGGCCAAGCCGATCTACTTCACTCATGCAATTTAGCCTCGCCCTGCCCTGAGGAAGAAGGTGCGGTCGCAGGAATCACAGTTGACACATCGATTGGCGGGTAGATACATTTGTGAAAATATATACGAAGGCGATATGGACTCATTAACTCATCGGGTCGGGCAATAGCCAAACTGCCAATATGGAAATAAATAACCGTTGTGCTTAATGGTCATAGTTCACCTGGTTGCCAGTACGGAACGTTCACTTCTTTGTACCAGCGTCCAAGTCCAGCTTAGATACGTCTGAATCTTTCGACTGGGAAGCACGGGTTTGCTCGAGCAACGCATCGAGCTGCCGATTGAGAGCAGTTACCTGAGCCTCGACGCGGTCAGCGTGTTTTTCTGCATCCTGCATCTGCTGCCAGATCTCTTGGAAGTCTTCATCTGTATATTCGCCGACATCCGTCATCAATTGTCGTTTTCTGGTGACTGCTTCCAAGTGTGCGTTTCTTACACTTAGGTGTGTGTGGTGAGTTAACGGCGAAGGCGTGTGTCGGACTTAAGGTGCCCTATACCCAGAACCACTGATCCGCTCTTGGTGAACCACCCTGGTGAACCGCCCTGGCGACCTCAAGCACGAACCCAGCTGGTCGCGACACATCACCAACCCTCTGGCCACAAGCCATTACTCACCACCACGTACATACAAGGCCCCCCATGCGTTTGACCGGACTACTTCTTGGTGCATGCGCGGTTCTCGACGCGGTTTTGGCGAGGCCGCCACCAGAGAGTACACGTGTGCTCGTGGTTGTCGATGACACGAATGCGGATGTGTCCGCGGCTGCCGTGACCGAGCCGCTACTCGCACGCGGCTACGAAGTCACGGAGCTTGGTATCAAGGAGCACCCCAAGCTCGTGGAATACGGCGAACGTCTCTTTGACAACGTCGTGATCGTTCCGGGTCGCACGAAGGCACTTGGCTCGACTCTGCAGGCGACTGATATTCTCAACTTCATGAAGCTCGGCGGTAACGTCGTCACGATGACCACGCCACGCTATAGCCCCGCGTCCCTGCGTAATGTGGCGGCTCAGCTTGGCATCGAGGTAAGCGCGCGAGGCGTTGAATACCAGAACAACTTCGAGGGCGAGGCTCCCGAGTGGACGGCGGCGTTTCCGCATCCGCAGATCCTGACTGGCTCCGCACTCAAAACTGAGCAGAGTGAGCAGACTTCTAGCTCCGCGGTGGCTAAACTTAGTGCGAATCCACTGGTTCTTGGACTGGTACAGGCGCCGTACACGGCCTACGCGTGGAACCGCGCCAAGGAGATTGATGAGGATGGTCAGATCACATCTGGTCCCGTGACTGACCTATTTGGACAAGGAAGTGAGCTGTTCATGGCCGCGGCATTGCAGTCCAAGAATAATGCGCGCTTCGTGTGGGTTGGCAGCGCAGACCTGCTCACGGATCCCACGTCGGCGCTGCTGATTACAAGCTGGGCGTTCCAGGAGCGTGGAAAGCTGCGACTAGCCAAAACAGCACACTCAGATCTGGCAGGTGATTCCCACGTGCACTATGCTGTCGAGCAGCCGCTCAAGTACTGCGCCCGCATCGACCACTGGGCCCCCGACGTCGGCGCGTGGCAGCCTTACACGGACATTGAAGATGTGCAGCTTGAGTTCAAAATGCTTGATCCGTATTACCGCCTTAACCTTGGAGCAGATGGCTGTGTCGAGTTTGTCGCACCGCAGCAGTATGGTATGTTCACGTTCCAGCTTGAATACGAGCGCCCCGGCCGGTCGATGCTTGTTGACCGTAAGATCGTGACCCTGCGTCACCGCGCAAATGATGAATGGGACCGCTCGTGGGCCATCACGAACAGCTGGGTCTATCTTAGCGGCATCTTCACCACTCTGGCTGCATTTATCGTGTTTGTGTATCTATACGCAATGGTACCCGAGGCGGCGCCTGTTGAGGAAAAGTCGCGCCCGATAAAGGCTGTCGAGACGCCGACAGAGAAGGTACCAGAAAAGGTAACAGAAAAGGCTGACGAGAAGCCCAAGGCAAAAGGACGCAAGGCTCGGGCTTGATACATAGACATAAAGTTATCTCGTATGATATATGGTACTGAACTTCTTGCTGGAGTTGTACTCAAGGACTACTTTCTTACGAAATAAAGTGAAAGGAAAATACATACAGTCGTGATCACCACCACCATTCTATTCCTTATACTACGACAAATAACATACTACGACCAAAATATCGCCAGAGTTTATTCTTATTCGCTAAAGTGAGCAATATAACTCGTGACGCATTCACTCGTAATAGGTGGCAGGTATTCCAATACCAGTCTTCAGAAACCGCCTTAAGACTACCCTAATCCGTATCACCCGAGCCGTCATTTTTTAGACCTCTCGTTATTCTTTTTTGCAACCATTCCATTGAGTTTGCAATGATTGCTTCGATAACGAAATTCCAACCGGTAAACTTGGGTTTATCTTGGCGACAGTGACGTCATCTCGTACATTCAGAAAAGTACGTTGTAGCATCTCCGTACGCGTAGCCATGCATCGCGCCATGTAAACTTGCATAATTAGATTAATAGCATATATATATTCCAGTAAATGACCTATTTTATCGTTCCTGAGTCGATGTTACGCGTGACGAGCGAGTTGTAATCCATACTCTCGCTTAATACCTAATCTCTACATCCAGCAATTAACTTGAACGAAATTTGATCACATTAACAATCGAGCAAAATTCTGTGCAAACTTCCACATTCGTGACCTTTTCCCACGGGGGCCCGATTCGCCGGCGATCTCCCGTCATCTTCGGTACCAGTATGTAGGGTAGTGGTACACTATCTTTCACTGACAGCTTCCCAGGTCTTTGAAGGCTATACCACATCAGGATGGCGCATGCAAAGGCGTCTTCTCCTCCTGGAGGCGGACAGCTCAGGACTGCGTTGTGGCTGCAACCCACACCGGGAACGCAGTTACACTCAGCTCTGCGCCAGACAATCTCTGGGCTAGCACCAGTCTTTGACGACGCGCCGGCCTTTGATCCTCACGTCACAATTGTATCCGGAATCCATGTAAATAATCAGGGCGAGATCGATTTAGTGCTGGATAGTGCAGCTGCGGCTGCACAGTCAGTACCAGAGTTGACAGTGGTCTTGGATCAAATTACATACGGAAGCCAATACTTCCGTAAAGTTGTCTTCGAAGTGCGGCCTAGCGCTGAGCTGGTCTCTCTGGCAGCAATCGCAAAAGAAGAGTTTGTTCTATACCCACAATTACGCCACGAGATTGGGAAAGCTAAGGGAAGCAAAGAAAAACCTGTCGAGGTCCTAAATGCTGACGCAATGGTGCAGGCAGCTACCGAGGCCACAAAATGGGTCAAAGCAGATTTCCAGCCTCACCTAAGTCTTGTGTACTCGAATTTGTATCCCATATCAGAGTCAGCGCGTCATACCGTGCACCAGCGCCTGCAGGATGTGTTTGGGGCGAACTATGAGACTCGAGGGATTGGCTGGCGTGGTGGTCAGCTATCCCTGGTACTATGCGAAGGCCCCGTGGAGACATGGAAGGTGCTAGGAACGAGAAGCCTATGAGGTTGTATGAAATCGACCAAGCACAAGAGGAATCACTGTGCGTGTAATATTAGTATATATAGAATCATATCATCCCAGAGCCACATTCATGTCATAGAGTATCCTGCATGAAAAGAAACACAAAGAAAATAGCATATACCCGCGGGCACGAGCACGCGCATGTAACTGTATATAAATATTAACTGGTACTGTAGGAGACCGCAGACTTAAGTAGTCCACAAACGAGCAGTGCCATCGCCACCAGCGCTGAAGAGCCACGCTTCGCGCGGGTGCCACGCGACTTGTAGAACACCCAGACTACCGGTGACTTTATGTCCGCTCAAGATCTTGAGTGGAACCAAAAGCGGATTTTTCATCACATCGTCGTACACTGTGCAGTGCAGAACGTTGATGTTACCGTCATCACTTGCCGAACAGAACAAGGGCTTGGTAGGGTGGAAGCGAGCGTCACGGACCGCCTGGTCATGGTAGCGCAGAGTCTTGTAGGGTCTATCGCTCAGCTCGAGGTCATGCCACGTCACGCGGCGATCGTACGAGGCAGTGACCACATTCTCACCTTGGGGGTGGATGTCAAACGTCGATAGCCACTTGACACCAGGCAGTAGGCGTCGCACCAGCTGCTGCTGCGTGAGGTTGTAAATACGCACGTAGCGCTGTGACGCAACGTAAAGGTGCGGCTTGGTAGGGTGAAACTTCGCATCTTGCACTAGTCCTTTACTGCGACGGAACGGTGACTGCGTAGTGTGCTTTGACAGCTGGTGCACGAGCACTGCACCAACATTTGCATCGGGTTGCGTAGTCACGAAGTAGTCTCCACGCGCGTGCCAGTTGAGCTTACGTACGCGCTTGGAGGAGCGAATCACGATGCTCACACCAGCCTGCTTCAGCTTGGCCGGCGGGCGAGTCCACTCTGCGTATTTCTTTTGGGAAATAGCGGGAGCGTCATCATTGTCGTTATCTTCATCACCACTGCCATCCTCATTTTGCTGACTAGTCTTATAATCCGACTTGGCCACATTTCCTTGGGCCTGGAAAGCCCAACCACGATCCAATGCCTCAAAGGCAGCATTTTCAGAGTCAATATCTTGCTGCACGCTGGGAACCACCAGATAAACATTATCACCAGCTGCTACAGATAGAATGAACAGTTTGGGGTGCCAAACTACTGCATCGATGTGATCGTCAGGATGGGCTTCGCCCTCTTCATTGTCATCGATCGGGGTGTAGGTATCAGCCGCAAGAATATTGAGGCGCCAAAGTTCTCGGCCAGTGATCACATCCCAAACACGCACAGAGCCATCTTCACCACCTGTGGCCAGTAAGTTTCCGCTAGGATGGACGTCCAGCGTCCGTACGCGTCCTTCGTGGCCACGGTAGACCACGGAGGTCCTAATAGGAAACGGTTTGAGCTCATCCGGGGACGGGAGGTCCGGAATCAACGAGTCAGGGTCCACATTTGTGCGCTTGTTGCGCGCACGCGGAGCCAAGTACAGATCCAGACAGCGCTCGAACCGCTCACGTACCGCATTCGCGTAACCAGGAACCCGGCGCAGCGCAGCAAACTTCTGGGGTACGAAATTAGTCTCACGATCCTCAGGATCAGTGGCTTCCCATTTGGCCTTTTCCTCGGCACTGAGCAAATACTCCTCGGGCGGGTTGTAGGACTCCTCGTGCGTTGGCGGCGGCATCTTGGGGGCAGGCAAGTGCATGCGGTTTAGAACTGCCTCTTCCTTCTCCCAGACATCATAGAGCTTTTCATTTAGCACCATTTGACGGTCGTCGTCCACATCGTAGTTGCTTGCCTTAGGGTCCTTGAGCACAAGACGACCCTCGCGGATCGCACGCACAAGTTTCATTACAGCCTTGGCTTCATGCTTACTCGGAACGAATCGGCGCTTGGGTTCGTTTGTGGCAGGAAGGGGCATCACCTCCTGTTCAGTGCTGAACCATTCAAGCTGATCTTCGAAGGGGTTGATGTCGTCGGTCGGCAGCATGCCCTTCTGCACTCGATCAATTAGATCCATCTCTTCTTTGCTCAAGTTGAGACTTTGACCAGTGTTTTTATCCGTAAGACCAGTCCAACCTTGGGGAAGGTCAATTGTCTCGAGTAACGAGTCGATCGCGCTCTTCGTTGCTGGACGCATAATACGCTTTCCATCGATCGAGTAACCAATGTGGGGAAACTTTTCATACGCAGAAATGGGAATATTTCCGATTGTATTCGTCTCTTCCTGATCACTATCATCGCTAGAGTAGTGTGGATCGATTTCTGGGCGGATCGTCCGGGGTCGGTTATCAGCACCCTTAACAGTGTAAACATCATCCGCTTCAGAATCAGACGTCAGCTGTAGGGCATTGTCATCCTCTTCAGACAATTCGTCGAGTTCAGAGCTGTCAAAGCCTTCCAAACTGGGTGCATCAGAAACGTCCCCATCTTTATCGGTACTCTCGAGCTCATTGCCGGACTCAGAATCAGACTCAGATGATTCCGAGCCAGATTCCTCTTCACTAATATTCAAAGGAGGCAACTCATCTATATCAGACTCATTATCCTCAGTTGAAGCCAAATCTCGCTTCTTTACAGGTGCCATAAGGTGGGTAAAGCAGTGATATTATGGGGGCTTGAGGACCCTATAATTTTCAGATTACAAATTTATTTTTCTGAGAATCGATATGCTTTATGCAGGCTCGATGCATAGGGTAGGCCTTCGGTGTCCCAGCCGTATTGGTCCCAGCCATAAATGGCTTTTTGGTGTCGGATACCGGGACAGCCATAATAGCTTTTCCCAAACGACCCTTTTTCCAGAGGTAAGAGATGCCCGAAGGCGAAGCCCCAGGTAACTGAACAGTGCCCTACTTTACCCCGGATACGCTACGGAGCTGAGAGAGTCACGTTAAATTAATGGGATGCCGTATTCTGGGACAACTATGTTCTGAAATCCAAAGACTTCTCTTGTATAAACAAACACTTAGTTTAGCTACATAGGGCGAAACATGCGATTGAAGCGGTTTTTTTTTTTAATATCGACGCTTTCCTCATAGGACCTGGCAGGTTGCGCCTGAATGCCAGGGCCCGTTCCGCTTGGGTTCAGGTAAGGCGCAGAGAAGCCGAATGGTTTAGGGCTTCAAGCCACCCCTGATTTGGTTTGGCTCTTGTTAACGCGTCGCTGGCGAGCGGGTGGGCAGTAGGGGTATGTGGATCGGGTTGATGTTCGTAGTAGTGCCAAGCTTGTACTGACATGTCATGGGCATAGACCTGTCAATCTTCTAGTGTTTATAGATCTAAGCGTATTATTTACGACACTTGAAATTCTTTAATTTCAATTCTATGGATAATGCTTCGAGTTAGGCGGGTAAACTTGCGTACCCCTCTTAACCCTATACACCAGCATGCGTTGCAGCCATAAAGTCGATATTGAGCAGCCATATGCCTTGCAGCTATTGGATAGGCTAGGGTGAGCGCGCAGGCTTCGCCGACATAGCCGACCGCGCATCCGAATGATACCCGGCGCACAAGATACTTGAGATACACTGATCTAAGACTTATTTTCGAAGAGGGAGAACCTCTGGAAAATGGGAATGGTAATGTAGTTAATTTTAGCGGAATCACGCCCAGAAAAATACTTTATCGAGCTCAGCACAGTGAAATTCGTCTAACCACATCGCTATACCCGTACCCAAGTTTTTGCCTTTTCGCCCTGGCGTCGGTTAGGCGGTGTGGAGAGTCATGGAAAAGCCCCTCCACCCCTCGCAGGTGTGTGGACCAATGCGATTACGACTTAATTGCATAAGCTGTTCGCCCCATAATATATTTTGTCTTTCACCTCGCCCAACAACATTACAGTTATCAACAGTTGTCGAAAACAGTTTGAAGAATAGAGAATACGTGACAACCTAATACTAGGAGAACTCACTTTAGCCTCATTTCTCATTCAGTATTGTTACCTGAAAACACCAAAGATTTTTTATTGATTGTACCTGCATCAGTCGGAACCTTTGTGTAATTCTAAACATTGAACAGCGGAACCTGATAGAAAAAAACTTTTAAAATGTTACGCAATACCGCACGTTTAGCTAGTGGCCGATTACCGCAGCTGCGAAAGCCCGCGCATATGCGTGTTGCTGCCTATACGGGCCGTCAACTCGCTCGTTCGTATGCCACCTCGGATCCAGACAGCTTCATGGAGACAACTAACGCTGCCTATATGGACCAGATGTACGACGAGTACAAGAAAAACCCCGAAAGCGTCCATGCGAGCTGGAGAGCGTATTTCGAGAACCTCGATGGTGGAATCCCGTCTGCGCGTGCCTTCCAGTCCCCACCGAGTGGCTCTCTCTCCCAGACCGCGCCGATGATGACTACCACTGCCAGTCAGCTCTCAGGTGCTCACTCCAGCATCGATAAGGATGTCTTGAACCATCTGAAGGCTCAGATGTTGACACGTGCCTACCAGGTGCGCGGTCACTTCCACGCAAAGGTCGATCCTCTCCACCTTCATAGTGGCTACGACCTGTCTTACGAGACTGGTTTCCCCAAGCTTCCTGAGGAGCTCACGCCTGAGCATTATGGCTGGACCAAGGCGGAGGACCTTGAGCAAGAGATCACGCTGGGTCCCGGTATCCTTCCCCGTTTCGGTGAGGGAAAGAAGATCAAGATCGGTGACCTAATCAAGAATCTCGACGCAACATATTGCTCGAGTTATGGTGTGCAGTACATGCATATCCCTTCGCGTAGCATGTCCGAGTGGATTCGCGAGCACGTTGAGGTTCCCGAGCCCTATAAATTCAGCAAGGATGAGAAGCGCAATATTCTCGACCGTCTGCTGTGGGCTACTATCTTCGAGCAGTTCTTGGCCACTAAGTTCCCCAACGACAAGCGTTTCGGTCTTGAGGGCGGTGAGTCTCTGGTTCCCGGTCTTAAGTTCATGATCGACAAGCTGTCCAGCGATGGTGTCGAGGACGTTTTCATCGGCATGCCGCACCGTGGCCGTCTTAACGTTTTGTCGAACGTTGTGCGAAAACCTAACGAGAACATCTTTGCGGAGTTCCACGGCTCCACCTTCTTCGACGAGGGCAGTGGCGATGTGAAGTATCACTTGGGTATGAACTACCAGCGTCCGACCAATGCGGGAAATACTATGAACTTGTCGCTGGTTGCCAACCCCTCGCACCTGGAGGCGGAGGACCCTGTTGTATTGGGTCTGGCTCGTGCTGCGCAGAACGCGAAGAATGACATCGACACTCACAAGAAATCGGTCGGTATCTTGATGCACGGTGACGCCGCTGTTGAGGGACAAGGTGTTGTTTATGAGACCATGGGTACTCACACCCTGAAGAATTACAGTACCGGTGGTAGTATTCACGTTATCGTGAACAACCAGATCGGTTTCACCACTGATCCTCGCTCCGGCCGCTCCACTCCGTATCCGAGTGACTTCGCCAAGACGATGGATGCCCCCGTTTTCCACGTGAATGGTGATGATATTGAGGCGTGTGTCTTCATTTTTGACCTGGCTGCCAAGTGGCGCTCAGAGTTCAAGCGCGATGTCATTGTTGACATGTTCTGCTACCGTAAGCACGGCCACAACGAGATTGATCAGCCTAGCTTCACGCAGCCGATGATGTACAGCGTCATCGACAAGAAGAAGCCTGCCCTCGACATCTACAAGGAGAAGCTTCTCAAGGAGGGTACATTCACGGAGCAGGAGATTCAGGACCACCATGACTGGATCTGGGGCATTCTCGAGGAGGCATTCAAGAAGTCTAAAGACGTCGAGAGTAAGGACAGTGAGCAGTGGGTCGCTACCAAGTGGCGCGACTTCAAGACTCCGAAGGAGCTTGCGACCGAAATCCTGGAGCACCACCCCACGAACATCGACGAATCAACCTTTACGGAGGTCGGTAAGACGGTGTCTTCATGGCCCGAGGGCTTCAACACCCACCGCATCTTGCAGCGTATCATGAACACCCGCAAGAAGACCATCGAGCAGGGTGAGGGCATTGATATGTCTACCGGTGAGGCTCTTGCCTTCGGCTCCCTGCTGAAGGAGGGCTTCGAAGTTCGTGTTTCGGGTCAGGATGTGGAGCGTGGTACGTTCTCTCAGCGACATGCTGTGCTCCACGACCAGAAGAATGGCGAGACCTACACTCCTCTTAAGACGCTGGGTGGCGATCGCAAGTTCACCATCTCGAACTCGCACCTGAGTGAGTATGGCGTCCTTGGTTTCGAGTACGGTTACTCGCTTCTGGATCCCCGCTCTCTGGTGATCTGGGAGGCTCAGTTCGGTGACTTCGCTAACACCGCGCAGGTCATCATTGATCAGTTCTTGGCTGCTGGTGAAGCTAAGTGGAACCAGCGTACTGGTCTAGTACTGTCTTTGCCTCACGGTTACGATGGCCAGGGCCCCGAGCACTCTAGTGCGCGTATCGAGCGTTACTTGCAGCTCGGTGATGAGGACTCACGTGGATTCCCCAGTGAGGAGAAGCTGCAGCGCCAGCACCAGGATGCCAACATGTCTGTGGCATACCCCACCACGCCGGCTAACCAGTTCCACTTGTTACGTCGCCAGATGCACCGTGAGTTCCGTAAGCCGCTCGTGATGGTATGGTCCAAGGCTCTGCTGCGTCACCCGCTTGCCCGCTCCACTAAGGAGGAGTTTGTTGGTGAGAACGCTGCGTTCCAGTGGATTATTGAGGACCCTGAACTCGGCAAGTCGATCAATGACAAGGCCGGTATCAAGCGTTTGATTGTCTG
This sequence comes from Starmerella ratchasimensis, assembly GCA_030562965.1. Taxonomy (NCBI): domain Eukaryota; kingdom Fungi; phylum Ascomycota; class Dipodascomycetes; order Dipodascales; family Trichomonascaceae; genus Starmerella; species Starmerella ratchasimensis. The sequence goes on from JAKUAQ010000001.1 coordinate 719,598, forward strand.
CGCTGGTCAGGTCCACGCCACTTTGGCCAAGGCTCGTGCCGACAAGGAGATCAAGGACATTGCCATCACTCGTGTCGAACAACTGCACCCTTTCCCGTTCAAGCAGCTCAAGGAGGCGTTTAACTCTTACCTGGACCTTGAGGACATCGTCTGGGTCCAAGAAGAGCCTCTTAACGCCGGCGCGTGGTCTTTCGTTGCCCCCCGTCTGGAGGCCGTCTTTCAAGAGACTGAGAACTACTCGCATCTGCGTCCGACTTACATCGGCCGCGACCCCAGTGCTTCCGTCGCCGCTGGTGCCAAAAAGATGCATTTGGCCCAGGAGAACTCGTTCGTCTCCCAGGCTCTCAAGCTTTAATCTATAGAGACTCGTAGAGGTATAAATGAATGAATGAATATTCCCATAAAATGCAAACCATATGAAAAAAAACAACAGACAGATAGATAGATATAGATATGATACATGCACACTTTGAAGGAGAGTGCAGGATCTCTAGTCATTACTCTACTCCCTAATCGCTTGTATCCAGGAAGGCCTTTACATCACGTACAAAGTCGTGCGGTTTCTCTGAAATCACCCAATGACCTGCGTCGATGTCACGCACTTCGAATTTAGGGAACAACTGACCAGTAAGCGGAAGGCTTTCATCAGGCACAAATGCCGATTTAGTACCGCGGATTAACAAGGTGGGCTTAGTGAAACGACGATCCCCGGTTGAATACGCATCAAAATCGGCTACATTGCCCAAAGACTTCGCGAGTATATTCAAAGCCAAGCGGCAGCGGTAGACTCCATTTTCATCGCGCTTGAAGTTGGCCAGAAGAAACTGCTGCACAGGCACATCCGGTGCATACGCCTTTATGATGTCGTAGAGCTCGCTTTGCTGAGTGACCTGTGCTTTATCACACGCAATCATTCCCTCGACATAATGTCCAAATTCGGGTGAAAGTTGGGCCGAGACCGGGCCGTTGTCTACGGGAATCAAGCTTGAGATCAGGTCAGGCTCGGTAAGAGCCACAGCCATTGCTGCCTTGGCACCCATAGAGTGGCCAATTAGCGTTGGAGGCAAAGGCATGTTTTGCTCGCGCATGAACTGAATTACGTCTGCTGCGAGAGCTTCGTAGTTATGCGGGGCGGCATGGGGAGAATCGCCATGATTGCGCAGATCCAAGCAGTACACCGTGGTTTTGAGATCACGCGCAAAAACTCGGGCTACCGAACGATTGTTGAGCTTTGATCCAAATAATCCATGTAGAATCACAATAGGAGGCTGCTCAGACTGCACCCGGGGCTCCCATTTGTCAAATGCCAGAGGCACAGTACTCACTAAGCGCATGGCCGCACACACGGGGGATTTCGTAAACGGTGCAACTAGAGATCGGGATATTGATGACAGCATAGAAATCACTTGCTAGATCCGGGACGAGATTCGACTTATCGTACACTCAACACTTTAGGTCAGCCATGCTCTTCGGTGGTAGGGTAGGTGGTGTCCTGTGGTGGGCATTCACCGTTACAGATGCTCTGTGAACTTAGGTCCTTCGCATATAAACGATTCAATAGACGTAAAATATTAGATGATATAATAACAACAGATAGTCATTAATATGGTAGAAAAACATATGTACATTACTTGAGAGCCGCCTTAACACCATTCAGGGCGAATATATCATCGGCCTTCTTGGGAGCAAGATCTGGGCGGCTCCATGCATCGGGCCAGCGGTGCTGCGAGGGGTAGATGGAAGTGCCCTTTTTAGCCAGTCGTTTGAGGGTGTGGCGCTCGTCCAACGGGATGTCTGCGAATTCCGCGGCGTTCTCACGGGAGGCCGCGGCTAGGCGCTCGAAGAGCTGCACCAGATAGCGCTTATTTTGTGCCTGAGTCGGGAAACGACTTGAACTGACTTTCACGATGTCCCGGCTGCTATCGTAGCGACGGCCCGCCAGCAGCTTCAGTTTATGACGCTGAGCATCGTCGAGCTCTACCAGCGAGGAGGGAGAAAAGCTCATGACAACTTTGGATGCCGCAGGGTGATTTTCCTCAGTGGGGAAGGCAAAATGCTTGAAGCGCAGGTTCGCCTGGGGGTTATGAGCCACTGGGCGGTACTCACTGCGGTATTGAGTGAGCAAAGGCAGCTCATACGCCGCCGCACGCAGAAATTGGCGATGATCACGATGCTCTTCTAGGTGAAGGTGACCAAGGGACGGCAGGTCGTCGTACTGAAACTCGGGGGATGAATACTGCTCATTCTTGGGAGGTCCGAACATCTCCAAATCGGCCTGCTGAGCAGCCGCCCTCTGTCTGGCGGGGTTTTGTGGAACAGAACCTGCCGCTTTGTCGCCAGACTTCGGGGTTTCGCTCACCACTGTCGACTTATAGACTTGAGAGACGACGTCCGGGGCGATGTCGAGGTCCTTGGCTGCCCGTATGATTTCTTGTACTTGGGCTTCATTTTTAGTATAGCCGGGCTGCTCCATACGCTCAAACGCATTTCTCAACAGCTGCCGCGCTTTGGCAGAGTCTGCGTAGAACCGGCGGAACAGCATATCTGAAAAGTTTGACCAGATCGGATAATAATGACACAGGGTAGGCAGGGTTAGAGTTCCACACATACATAGATTCCCGAGTCTTCATTGGAGGTGAGGACGAGGAAGATAAATATATAAATGCTTCGAATTTATTAATAAACAGAAATATTGTTCATCAATAATGAGTAGGAGTTTATTTTAAAACCGATAATATGTCCTTACAATGTTTCTCTCCATGTTTCAATTACAAGAAGAACATGATCAGGTCACGTCTGCATTCAAATATAATAACTAGAAAGATATAAATAGCATATAAAAGGTTATAAATAATTGAGTGCGATACAATCCTTGGTAAGTAGTGTATCGTATTTTTGGCGGAGCAGCTGGCGGAGCAGCTAACAGCAGACCGGGGATGCAGATTCTGCTTCGTGGTTGAGGCTTACGTGGTACAGCTTGGGCCAGTCCAAGAGAAGGTAACCGATTGTCACTCCTAGAAATGCTGAAATAATCACGTATCCATTGAAAGACATGAGAATCAGCGCCAATAGAGATGTTATGCTGTATTGGAACCCATATAATACAGCTCTGGCGACCTGTTCTACTAAGTTGGGGCGAATCGAGAAATGGCGGTCCGACCGTAATTTAGCAAAGAGACTTACCATTAGCGGCGTACCTGCGGTTCCGTTGTGGATACTGGGGCTGGCAGGGTCTACACTTGCGGGGCCCGAAATTGGTTTGTTCAACGATATTGCTCTGGGTGTATACTTATTACCCGAAGCATTCTTGGAGATGAAGGAGTTATCGACGTCGCTTTTACCCGTGCGAGTTTCCTCCAAACCCAAGCAATCATCACCAGGAGGAACGCACTGACCATCCGCTGGTCTAATCTGCGAAGCTCTAGGCGGATTGGCACGATCTAGCTTACGAAGAGCGTTGTCTGCAATATGTTTATCAAACTTCCTTCTTAATACGGATAGGAGTACAATTGCGACTCCCCACAAGAAAACGCCTAAACAAGTCCCAGCAAACTGACCGCTGTTGGTGACATGCCAGCCCTCAGCCAAAAAACAGGAATCTATGGTGATCCAGTTCCAGGCCATTTGCATTTGACATTGACCAGAAGATGAACTATGATGTGTGTGACCGCCCATTCCGCCCATTCCGCCCATTCCGCCCATTCCGCCCATTCCGCTCATAGGGGAAGTAGACGTGGCTACAGCAGCAGATGTAATCGACTGAGACATGACTGGAGTCATTGAGCTCGACGCACTCGCCATTGCACTTGACATCGAAGCCATTTGCATAGACATGGTTGACATATCCGCCATCATAGAACTCATTGACATCGTTCTAGAGCGCTCAACGAGATTAGATATCCTTTTTCGATGATTGTGGCCGAGGAGGAGCTCTGGTAATTATTGTATTTTTCAAAGCTTTAAACCGAGTGCTTATAGAAACCGGGTGCTTATAGAAACGAATGCTTGTCGAAAAACACACCAAATTTCAAACACTACTCTACCACAAACAAGCCTGGTCGTTGCGGGCAGGTATGATGGAGTGCGCAAGCCACCCTTTAAACCAATCTTAGCCGCCAAGCAACTCAAATTAGCTCAGTGTGAGCTTGATCGAGGGATCGGGGCTATTCAAAATTCCCCAGGTTTCGTGCGCATTTTGAGTTAATTACAGCCATTAGCAGATCGGCCCTAATTGGAGACATGTCCCCTTATGCGTGAAGGGTGAGGGCATTTCGGCAACCATTTCTTTCGATTGTGCTCATTGAGTCGAAATAAACGAGGCGGTTTACTAAAATTTGGGTTGCCCGAATGTATTCCCGGCTATAATGACCCTTCAGCGCAAAATGAGCAGCTGAAATGACTTTATCGAGCAAAATTAGCACATAGTCCTATTTGTGTTCGCGCCAATCCACTAAAAAAGAATTGGATCGATTTCAACTGGAAATAACGCCTCGCAAGCTTCGGTCGAAAAAAGTGTTTACAAAGGCTTGGTAGTGAAGAACTTTTCGGAACAGGATAAGCCCATCATCTATACCTGTATTGTCAATTGGCATATAGTTGAAGTGTGAAACTTCCTGTCTGCCATCCTTCATTTTTCCAACACGAATATAGCCTGAGGCCGTGTACCAAGCATCCTCAGTTATCAAATCGATACTGGCAAGCTTGAAGATATTCCAATGTGGTTGGCTTGCGGCGTTTTCACGGCCACATGCTATGCCGCGTTACCTTGAGAAGCCCCGTCAATTTTCTGGTGTGATGGAAGTCACCACCATAATCACAGAGTACTTATTCAATGCGGAATGTAGCAGTATTCACGGCGTACATGAGCATTATATTAGATCTAGGCATGCGTCTGCTGTGCGGTGAACTGCTGATAACTCTTCAATAATCAATTGATGCATGTACATGTCACAATAGCAAGCTTAGCATCAGAAGAATTGAATAGAGCAATTGCTCATTTACTGCGCTCCTTTCATTCCGAATCCGTGATTTTACAATCAGTCTCCAACTTCATGACTTAGTTCGACGACCTAACCGCCCCAGAGCGACGAGTTTCGATCAGCGGCACGTGACACGTATCGGCATTCAATACCGAATAATATTATCGAGGCGCATGGCTTAAGGAGGTAGAGAGCCGCGTCTGGGACAATTCACACCTTACCCAAGCAAGAGGTAACGGCTCCCAAGCTTTGGCGGTGCGTGCCCACCCACGACATTCTACCTCTGCGGCGGCGAATGTACATTGAGCCCCATCCCAGACACACCAACATAACACACACACAAACATACTGAGCATTTACAAAACACGGCCGACCGCCAGCACATAAAGTGGGTCTTGCAGGTCTTAAATTGATTTACAGTCATCAACGTTTGGATATTCTTTCCAAAATCTGAAATTACTAAATTTGAACCTAAGTGCCGCACCCGCGCAGAGTAGGACTAGTGCTTAATACCTGCTACTCTTGGCAAGCGATATCCTAATTACCAGCGAGCCAAGTACTGCAGATGGCAAACGGTAGTATTCCACCCCCAAGACGGGCTGCTGCTCGGTCACTTACTGGCACTGTGCCAAAAGTCCTGCCGAAAGAACAGTACTCTTCCACACTCCCATCACCGACACTCCCATCTCATTTCAGTGATCGCAGATCCAGTGGTGGCTCGTTTAATGATGTGGAGAGTATAGATTCGGGAAACTTTCATCACGAAGATATGCGCCGGCTCAATATGGCACTTAAAGAAGAGAAGAACAAAGCCGCGCGGGCCTTGCGTTATACAGGCGAGCTTGAAGAAGAACTAGCCCGAAAGAATCAGCTGCTTGAAAAAACAGCTGATGAGCTCAAAGTTGTTCGTCAAAATAAACACAATGTGGATTCAGAATTGGCCCAGTCCACTGCAGATTACATGAACAGTCAGACACACTGGATTGAGCAGGTAGACTCTCTCAATGACGAAATACAGTTGCTGCGTACTAAACTTGCTCAAAATCAGCACACTGTTGATACACAGTCAAAAGAACTCACAGCTTTCCAGGAACGGGAAGCCGAACGCCAAAAAGAAAAACGTCGGCAAGAGTTTAAAGCAAATCGCCCGGATAACGTCGAGAAGAGTGCTGATAAGCTTGAAATTCATCAAGGCCGTCTCTTGATAGCGGAACTGAAATCTACACATTCTAGAATGCGCAGTGAGCTAGACGAACAGAAATCTTTGAACAAGAGGCTCACTGAGACCAATAACGAGCTACGGGATGAGATTGACCAATACCAGTTTTTGTTGATCGAAAAAACTGTGAGCGGTGAAGTAAATACTGCTGAAAAAGCGGGTTTGCTAGGTGAGGAAGAGGCACTTGACCTGGGTCTAATGACAGACACCATCACAAAATCACCATCACAAGGCTCTCCCAATGATAGTGAAGACAATCTTGCAGTCCCAAAGAGACGTAATGATCAGCCTGTAACACAGGCACCGGACTCTATTTCTACTCAAGATACCTCCAGCCAAGAACCTTCGCATATTACTTCTCAAAGTGACCAAGATTCCATGACGTCCACAGAATCAACATCCGTACAGCAAGCAGCACTCAAACGTCAACAGTTTGAACTGGCTTCCCTGCGAAATCATAATCGTGCACTAAAGACCTCTTTGGACAGCTTAGTGGCGCGCCTGCTGGAGCACAAATCATTTAAGCAGGTATTAGATGATGCTGTTTCTCCAAGTACTGTTGATTCATTTCGTCGCCGGGTTGCCTCGAACTCTTCCAATGATGGCCCCAATATTGTGGCCATCAGAAGACCTGGCGCGGGACCCAGTATCTTACCAATTTCCAACAGCCAAGACCATGTGACAGTTTCAACGATGATATTCAATAAGAATTATACGGGTAGTGCTGACAAACGAGCTTTTTCGATGGGTGTCGATAACGAAGTTAAGATGGTGCCTCCCCCTGATCAAACGGAATCACCTTTGGAGCCGCAGTCCACGGGAGAAACTATGAAATCTCAGGATATTTCAAGCAGCGGCAATGTAAAGGTTCAAATAAATCGCCGCTCTTCGTCACTCGGAGCTCAAAACAGTATCTATCGCTCCCCCGCAGCCAGTGTGACAAGCTTTGAAATGCCGCGCGACAAGACACCAGCCAGGGTTGATAATATCACTGGGCTACGGAAGCTCCGTTTGCTCCAGTAAGCATTTATTTATAATTATTTATTATACTCCCAACAGAAACCAAGGCTCAATGCACCTTGATAACGGGGTCAGCTATGTGATGTGACTGGCGTTTGGGGTCACAAGAGATTAAAGATCACCGCAAGTTGCTGCTTACGTATGAACAATTAATGAATCTTGAATGAGTGTGATTTTATACAGGTGAGAGCAATTACGGCATGAAATGTAAGAGTCTTAGCATATCACGAATCCCCGAGTTTCAGCGCGGTCATTGCGATAGGCCTCATGCGGCCCCACCAGGATTATGGGAGAGCACACGCACACAGTAACGGCAAACTTTAACTGGATTAGCGAATACAGTCGTTATAACTTTTATAGATGAAGTGCTGGTCTAATCGATGTGGTCGTCTTCAACGAAAACGAGAGTTATGGACCACTCAAGTGCCGCTTACCCTAAGGGTTACTCTGATAGAGCGGCGCTTGTAAACTGGATTGACTCATCTGAGAAAAGCTTAGCGGTTGGTCGCACCAGGTAGCTATTAGTAAATATCTTGAAAAATATTATCACTCATTAGCGTAGATTGTTTGGTATCAGCCATGCATCGCTGTGAAATAATTTCTCAGCAATCGGCACATATCGATAGCATGCGTCCTGCAACCTTCCTGTCGCCTCTGGCGGAGTAAGGGCTGTCCTCGGCACGTGTGTCTTATCATATGCACGCCTGTAGAGCCTATGCCCTCACGCTGTCGAAACCCTGGTCACATCGCAGAAGCTGAAGCGTACCCTAGAGTTGCCGGTGCATACCGATCAACCTGTCCCCCATAGTGAACGGAACTCCCAGAGCAGATTCAACCTTTAAGCACTAGTCAGTGAGTCTACACCCCCCTTCGGAAGCCGCAAACATCGATCATCTCGCTTCCTTTGGCCTTAGCATACTACCGTTCGAATCAATTGAAGTCCTGAATACCCTTTTACGGACCCTTGCTTTCATTAGCAAAATTACATGGTGAATAAATTGGAGGAGGCTGCAGCGGGCCTAAGCCCCTCACGCTCATCCTCAATTGCCATTGGTGCAGCCTCGGGGGCGCCACCCACAGCATCAGACAATCGCGGATTGTTCCTATGGCTTAAAAGCTCGGTGAGTCCGCCGAATAATGGGCTCTCAGGGCCCCTGGCATCTCAAGCAAGTGCAGCTCCCAACCGTCCTCGAAAAGATTCATCCACTATGTCTGCAGATGAAGCTCTAAACATTAGTCGTGCCAATTCTAACCCATTGACGAGTCCAGATGTTCGTCGAAAGAGTATCACTGAAGAAGAGTTAAGCTCCGCTCAAAATCGCCCAAGGCGGAATTCGAAGTTCGAGGGTCTTGGTCTGATAACTGCATTTTCCGGCGGGCCAGGATCGTTTTAGATTCTTTTTTTTTCAAATAAACGCATTTTGGTTTCGACATAATCCATAAATACACTCCTTGATCAATGGTCAAGAGTTGGTTATATATATATGTAAATCAAACTTCTACAGAATACAAGCAAACACCAATGTTACTGATATTCGTGAGATACGCACACTTGAATTTCTAATTTGCCGGGTATCTTATTCGAATATATGACGGCACCTGAAGTTACGTGGGTTGCAATGCATATATCCATCCTCATGTGAGGAACCGCATGGAGAACTCTGTCTTAGCCGGACAATTCGATCGACACTGTATGCTGGATTTAATTAAACTTAATTAATCTGAATCACTCACAACACTTCCGTATGAGATCGTTTTTCACGAGTATAGATTTGGCCCAATTGCCTAATGGCCGCCTGAAAATTACACAATCAATGTCGTATGAGACATCCATGGACCAAAGTTATAAGTCCGCGAGCGCTCCAGGGACTCATTTGACAGCTTCCGAGAAGCTACGAAATACTCCTGACGAAAGAGTAAGCACAACCCAGAGCGATTCTTTGGTTCTGAAGACTACGTCCCCTGAAGCTATAAGTAACACTATTGAATTGTTGACAGACACAAGCGCCCCAGCGCCTCCCACGGCAACTTTTTCTCCAGCATTTCAAAATTCATTGTCTTATAGCCCTACTCCAACAAGCAATGTCGCAACCGCCAGTAAGACAGACGGGATCGCTCATTCTAGTTTGGAGAATTATGTCACTCACAGCTTTCGGTCAGGCCCAAGACCAACTCAGGCTGCAGCAGAGGATAATACACAGCAACAAGATGGAGGAGGCAAAGGTGTTGTGTTAGGATCAATTCTGGGAGGTGTATTCGGCATGCTGGCTTGCGCGATTATTGTGATTGTGTTTTTAAATTGTGCCTCTAAATCGAGGCGCAAGCGTAAGGAGCAAAGAGAGCTCGCGAAGGGAGGTTATCCATACGAGTCTGGTTCATTCAACAGTGGATATGGACTATATAGGCCAGATGACTCTATTCTCGCTGCAGATCCTCCTGTGGATTTCAATCCCTCGCCTTTCGATTCTGAGAACTTACTTAGAATTAGCCGTGGTCCAGGGTCTACAATGGGAAGTCGAATGAATATTCCTACCCGGCCTAGTTCGTCTTTCAAACAAAATGAATATTATCAATATCGAGCAAGACCGGAGATATTGCCCGCCAGACCTGCCCCACCTTCTCCTGCCCCACCGACACCCGCTTCGCTTGAAAATTTATATGGCAAGAGGAGTGAGTCTTCCGTGCCGAATACAGCCCATTTCATTGTCGAGACTCCATTGTTTCCACATGATGATACACAAGTACGTGGTCAGAATTACTTCAACCGATCCGGTCTGAGTCCAGTCCTTGAGCGGCCTTCTCCTGCGCAAACCTCACCAGTACGCTCCTTACAGATTTCCCGAGCCCCAACAAATCACACTATTCGATCTAACTTGACTGTTGGCTTCGTGGACAATAACAGTGGACCCGGCTCTCATTTGCGGCCCTCGCCTTCTATCTTGAGATCTCCTCGATTCAACCCAGTTCATCCTCTTTCCCCGCCTACTAGTGTGCTTAGTCCCGGTCAGCGGCGCTTTACGACAACCTCTAGTGTATACTCGAGTGATTTTGCCCAAACTCCGACTGAAACTACTACTTTTAACATAGGATCTCCTATTACCGAAAGTGAGAGCCCTCAGCATTCGCCAGAAGAGATTCGAGCTCCACTACCGATTCCCTTAGTAGTACAAGTACCAGCAGTCGCGGAGCTAAATGCTACCGCCGAAAACCACAGCGCTGTGACCACTAATTATCTGCCTAATGTCCAGCTAGGCGATGATCAACTAGGTACCTTTGCAAAGAACTGGAAATTTGACAGTCAGCCGGCCACACCGCATCGCATGAGTCCGAGTCCAAAATCACACCCAAGGTCTATGGTAGATCCCGAACACAGAAGCACTCTGCAGAACGGAATTCAAAAACCAACCATTACATCTCAGAGGAGCATAATACGCACCCAAAACTCTTCGCTAAAATTTTTGAGAGCGAGTAAGGCAAGCGATATTACCAGTCCCAGCCCACTTGACCAATTGGGTCCCCGCGGAAGTGATCTCTTGGGTCGCCATGCATACTTAGAACTTACCAAAAAAAATTCATTGCAGAGGAAACATCTGTCATCGAATAATTCACTAAGTTTGCAAACCCCCCTTTCTCCGGAATCATGGAAATTACCCACCAAAGTTGATACCGTGGAGGAGGATGTATATGATGACTATCTCTCCTTCGTGATGGACTATGGTCCCAATAACCCAGGGATTCCAAGGTCTCAGGCTCACCAGTCGGGGGATTCAGTTGCTCCCTAAGAGTGATGAGCTTAAAGCCATATGTCGATTAGCAGCTCGCTCAGAGTTATCGTGAAACAACATGAAACACGGCAACTTCGCGCTACTATTTTTCTCCTGCATGCATCTATGCATGTGTGGGGTACGGTTTACATATATGTATGTATAGAATTGCCATATTATTTTCTAATTAAAAGCAAGTTATACCTGAAAGTCTAGCGTCCATATGCTATTTAAGAGCAGAATTTGAACAACATAGAGTGAAGTTTCTTTTAGTGAAGCTCGTGTTTGTGATCTCAGAGTCAAATATTAAAAGTAGAGTACCCTTGATGGATGAAACATCCCGAATAGTTGGGCATCTAATAATCATTAGCCAAATTAACTTAAAGAGAAAACCGCCACCAACCAGTCAGCTGTTAGCTGGCAAAATCGGGAGATCCCCGGTTTGGGAAATGCTTTCCCTAAGTCGGACCGTTGCCTTTTCGATCAATCTCTTCTATTCAACGCCAAAATTGCTCCACTCTTTAGTAATTCTACGACCAAGGTAATGGATGGGTCAAATGGCAATGCGGCTACATCTGCCAGTACCGAATCCCGCGATGGTATGCGTCCAGTCGTAATCTGCGCCATAGTTGTGGGTGTGATCGGTTTGTTCGCAGTACTGTTGGCATCTTATTGCTTCTTTATGGTTTGCTCGAAGAGACGCAGACAAGGAAAACGGAGAAAACATCACTTCACCAAGAGTTCTCGAGTAAACGAGGACAAGAGGTCCTCTTCTTTCTACGAATCGTTCTATGAGTCACAATTGGCCTATTCGCAGAAGGACGTTAAGCAGGTTTTTGAAACACGGAAGATTGAAATGGAAGGCAGGAACAAGCACACTCGTAAGGCAGCCACTAATCCTTACGCTACTTCTGGGATCAACCAGTCCTGTCGATCTGCTCATCATAACAATAATCATCATCATTACCATCACCAAAAGAAGGCAGTGTTGCCTGAGTTACCGAGTGCAAACCCCTTTAAAAGAGCAGGTGTGAAAAAACAGCAGGCGCTGAAGCCGAAGCGAATTCCACGTCATCTCCAGCCCGTCCAAGCAATTCGCCCACTTCCAGAATACCCTCGAGAAGCACCTGCTTTGCCCCACGCAAATCCTTACGCGTCAAACTCTGTTCATCATGAAACTCCGTTTTTGAGCACTTATGGTGCCCAGCATCACGCTGTTGTCAGTGAGAACTTGAATCCCTTCAAATAGCTATAAGCTACATTCGGATCAAATTCAACTCAGATTACCTCTTCTCAACTCCCTTAGATGTATTCTCATTGATGACTTCTAAGCCTGAATTCATGACATATATAAAATAAAAACTCAATTCTACCAATAATTAACTCAATACCCCATTCTTATAAGTATCTTACGCCTGGCTGGGGTACTCGAAGTCGAAGTAGTTCTTGTCGAAGTGGTGGATAAGCAGGTATCCATCCTCTGAGCCCGAGGCATATGATGTGCCGTAAGGGTGGATCGCGATCGTGTTGATAGGACCGAAGTGATCATCTACACGACCCAGGTCATCAGAGAAGATCTTGTGGAAAAAATGCGCTTCGAACTTAGAGCCCGAGGAGGTGGTGACATTACGTGCGTCGATGCCGCCGCCCGCAATCAGAGTGTCCTTGATAGGAGAAATGGCGGCCGAGTTCAGCGGCACATCACCACGGAAAATGCGCTTGTCCGTCTCGAAGTCACCGTCTACCTCCAAAAGGCTGGCGGTGCTGTCACGGCTCGCGGTGACGAAGTATGTCCGGTCGGGGCTCATCTGGATGTCTACGATACTTTCTTTGTGAACCATCTTGACGAGATCAACCTCACCAGTTTCAGCGTTGATACGCGACACTTTGCCATCCGTGTGAACGACGATGATTCGCTTGCCGTCATATGTCCACGCGGCTTTATTGAACTTGGCGTCTTTCTGTGCGATCACAAGCGACTCGGTGATTTTGGGATTGTCCAAGTCTGACATATCGAGGTCGAAGATGCGGATCGTACTATCCAAACCGAACTGCTGGTCCTGTACAACAAGAAGCTTTGTCTGATCGCCGTGGGGGTGCAGCTGAACGTAACGCTGCGTGGCTTTATAGGAAAGCTGAGAGATAAGCTTACCGTTCTGGATGTTCCAGAAAGACAGCATACCATCTGCAGCGCCGGTTATGGCATATCGCGACTTCTTGTCTACGTCCACGGTAAACACAGCACCACCGTGCGGCCCAAGAGTGCCCAAACGCTCACCGTCTTTCGCAAACCACACTGAAACATCACGGTCACGTCCAGATGAAAAGAGGAGATCGCCCTCAGAATTGAACTTCAGCTGCGTGACCGGACGCGTGTGGCCTTTTAGCTGAATCGGAATCATCGGGTGAAATTTTCCAAACTTGAGGTTTGACGAGGGTTTTGTTAACTCGGCGGATATGTGGGTTAATGGGTGCTGCGCTGGTGTCTGAGATATATGCTGGCGGGGACCACTACTAGATACGCCTATCTGGGCAGGGGCCCGCCACAGCGGAAGCGTGATCTGTACTTTTCTCTAGCTCTGCTGACTCTATTGTAATAATGATTTTACATTCTATATTGTTGACTTTTATATTGTTGAATTTTATGATCTATTAGCATTGCCTAATTACGGCCGTACTTGTCCACGAGATCGCGCTCGTGCTGCAGGGTTTCGGCCCGGTAGGCTAGACGCGGTTTCGGGACGTTGGTTTTCTCAATGTTAACCTCGCCAGTATGCATGTCATAGCCCCAGTGCCGCTTGATTTCATGCTCAAATCCGCTCTGCATAACTGAATTCAAAGCAAGTTCACGCGAATCCACCGCAGTCAGCTTGTAGATCTGGATGGCAATGCTATACTCTTCCATCAATGGCTCACGAGTGAACGAAAATTGTAAGGGATCATCGCTGCTCAGACTTACATTGAGGCCTTTGCGGAAGTACGACATGAAGGGATTCTTCTCGTAAGACAAGAAAAGTGCGTTGTTCGAGATCGGCGACATAGCTAGACCAACTTGCTCCAAGTAGTAAAGAAACTGCACAAAAGGCAGTTTGCGCAGAGTGATACCGTGTGAGATTGACTGTGATGTCAGGAAGGCGGCAATAAGGTGCTCAGGGTCACCTGCTTCACCACAGTGCGGTCGCAAGACGAAAGTGTTGTATCCAAGCCGTGCGCGGAACTGATTCAAGGAGGCTAAGTTTGCGTAGAGGTAGTACAGGTAGTAGCTGTATGGGGGATTCTGCGCCGTGGTCCACTTTCCCGGAACAGGATACTTGGCAAATAGGCGGCGATCCATCTTGGACTCGTCATCAACGGAGTCAAATCCGACAACACGCTGCAAAAACACATAAAGCTTGGGGTCGCTCGAAGGGTCTTTAGTAACTTCGAACAAAGGAAGGAAAAGATTCTCAACGACTTGTCCAAAATTCTCAATAATACCACTCTTTTTGTACACATCGTAGAGACGCGGTACTTGAATAAGCCAACGCACATTGTCGCTCACTAACTTATTATCCACGACCCATGCAGCTAGCTTGGACCACTCGCTCACACTGCGCCCATAGATTGAGATGCGATACTCAGCCATCTGATATTTGCTCTGTTCCAAATCACCGAATACCTCGCGAGTAATCTCTGCGAGGTAGCGGCCCTTGATAAAATTGTCGGTTTTCAGGAAAATTTCACGCAGGCGTGACTCACCAATGGGGTTGTACTTCAAATTGAACTTATCGAAGCGGTGGAATGCATCAGAGTGCGCATGCATGTCAAGCGTATCAATGTTCAGATCATACGCCGTGAGACCAAGTGATTCGAATACATGTGCCAGAGTGAGGAGCTTCCCGTCACGATAAATTACAACTTCGTTAGGTGATTTTTTCATCTTAGACTTGATGAAACGAAGCAAATGCTTCTGAGTCATGCATGCGGAGTGGTGTACATGTGTGTCCACTTTACGAACATTGTAAAAATCACGGTGAGGGATCCGTTTCGATTGTGTAAGCTCGTCGTCTTGGTTCAGAAGGAAGTACAAGTTCCAACGCGCCTCTAAATACTGCATTCGCCGAAAAGCAAACGATTTGGCAGGGCCATCAGTACTGAGCTGAGTCATACGATCTACGGCGCGGTAGTATTCCTGAAGTGAAGGGACCGGGGCGATCGGCTCGGGCTTAATTTTATCACTCTCCTCCCCATTTTCGATATCAGATTTGCCCTCTGGTGTGTTTGCTCTGCCTGAATCACCCGGTGCATATACCTCGTACACGAAATCGGAGTTTTGGGCAAAAGTATAACGAGATGGCTTAGGGATAACGATTTCATTCATGTTGAATTTCGCACCCACATTCTCCGCTTTCGTAGGCTCTTTGTTCTTGACAATGAAGTGCTTCGTGACGGGATCGTACTCGGGCTCAGGTGGAGGCGGGAAGATCTTCCAGTCGCTCTGATTCTTCGGATTGCGACGATCGTCCTGCAAACTAAGGCCAATAAATTTTCGACGCAGATCAACACATTCAGCTACGTTGTGGTACATTGCCGCTAATTCACGGAGTTCCTTGGCCGTTGGAGCATCATGGTGGTGCTGATCTAGCGTACCCCGGCGCTGAGTACGCGGGGTCGCACTGTCATGCTCAGCTTCCGTTTTGTGATTTGTTGTTTTGCGAAAAGCTGATTTGCGCACACCGTCGTGGCTCGCTGAGCCTGCGAATGGAGGCTGACCCGGTAGAGAGGGAAGGTCGTCCAGATCGCGATACGGTGAAAAACGAAATTCGGGGTCATTGATCGACGACGACGACGAATCCTGGCGACGGTGGCTTCCGGCAATATCAAGTGCATGCATTTTGCCACTGAGGGTCTTTAAGTTCTGTTCATCACTGTATGAGAAATCGTGTGCGCTGCCATTGACATCTTCGTCGCTGCTAAGCTCCTCGAATACAGGGTGCGACATTCAAGATAGATCAAAAGCGTTCGATTTTCGTTTCACACTCAGCCACCAAGATGTTTAGAAAAATGGCTTTTTATATCGAGGCAAATCCTGGGCTGAAGATTAGCAAAGGTGAGTGTGGTTGTCAGGTCTCAGAATTTATATCTAGGTGCCAAATGTTAGAGCCGCTTACCCAGCTAAGGGTTATGCCCTGGCCCACCACTACCTCTCTCCTATCGCCCACTGATCTCAGGGCTAGGTCCGCACTCGTGGTACTGATAAAGGCCGCGGAGCGAATGATAGGGAGAGAGAACAGCTTGCAGATTGGCTTATCAATGAAACGCCAAAATAGTTTCGTTTTTTTTGCGAGATGATTTACCTCGGTATTTTCCGTGATTCAAGACTAATGTAGCTATCATGCAGACCTATCGGGAACTGACTCTTACAAAGTTAATACTGGACATTCACAATGACGTCTCCGATCTGCTCACGTGTTGACCGAAACTCAAGCACATCGTGATTTTTGTTGATCGCAGACTCTAGTATTTGATCTAGCGTAGTTGGCCACAGATTTTTGGTCTTAAGTCGTTCAAGATCTGTGGGTGTACACCAGTGTAATTGACTGATGTTTTGTTTCTCGCTCTCTGTCCATTTCGACGAGTCAAATGCTTGATCTTCATTCACAAATACGGCATAATATCGCTCATCAGCGATGACAAATTCACCAGATGGCATCAATAACGGCGCTTGGCGGATCGCTAAAACATTATCAAAACAACGGGACTGTGCGGGTCCCAGTGACTCGCTGTTAAGACCAGTTTCTTCTTCAAGTTCCCTCCTCGCACAGGTTTCAAAGGTCTCGTCTTCTTCAACCTTACCTCCTGGCACTGTGTAGTAGCTACCTTTGTTTGATAGTGAATCATTGCTTTTATGAGCGTATTCGAAAAGAAGTACACGGCCAGTTGGATCAATCACTAGAACTCGAGCGGCCCTGCGTGCCTTCAAGTCACTAGCCCGGTAATAAAGCTCAGGCATTGCGCAGTATGCTCGCCTAGCTATTTGATTTCTAAAATGAGGGCAATAGCACGGTTGCCTAAGTGGGATACGGAAGGAAGCAAAGTAGTTCTGATGTCGGAGGGAAGCAAATTCAAGGGATCTGGTTCCAATATTGCAGTAGGTTTTAATCATATACGCCTAAAGATCGGCATAGTGCCCTGTGACTATAATACTCTGAACTCAGCCAGTATGCAACCGCGAGTACCCTCTGTTAATCCAAGGGCGGAGGGTGCATGCACCGGGGAACTGTCCAGGGTTATTATTGAAGCAAAGCGTTAAATGGCGAATACTTCCCAACGGCCAATGCGAGGCCTCACAGCCCCGACTCAGCTGTTTTAACCTGCAAACGGTAGGAGGAGGGCTCAAACTGGGCGAACGCACAGTATCCCCACACATACTTGTCATCTTCTGCACCAACAAACATCAAACGAATACTCAATATGGCACCTCCTCCCCGTGTATTGGCTTTCAACGACGAAGAACGTGACGCCGAACTCGGAAAACTCGTTATCTCTGCTCAGAACAAGGCGCTTGAGGCCAAAGGCGTCTTCGACATCGGCATTTCCGGTGGTTCCCAAGGTCCCGCTCTGGCTGCTGCCTTATTGCACAATAAGCTTGTCAAGTGGACTAAGTGGCGTGTCTGGCTCGTTGATGAGCGCATTGTACCGATTGAAGACAAGGATTCGAACTGGGGTTTGTTCAAGACTCATATTCTCGATAAGCTTCCCGCTGACTCGCAGCCCAAGGGATTCTACCTGAGCGAGAAGCTTCTCGCTAACTACGAGACAGTACCCCACCAAGAATTTGCTGCGGACTATCAGCAGCGTCTTGTCGCCGAGCTGGGTGAGAAGCCGTCGCTGGACCTGGCATTGTTGGGCATGGGCCCCGACGGTCACACCTGCTCGCTCTTCCCGGGTCACCCCCTTCTGAAGGAGGAGAAATTGCTTGTAGCTAGTCTTGATGACAGCCCCAAGCCGCCTCCGAAGCGCATTACGCTGACGAAGCCAGCGTTGGCCCTGGCCGACCTTATTGTCTTCATAGCTTCCGGTGCAAGTAAGGTCGATGCACTTAAGCGCATCTTCGCACAAGAGGACACTTCGGTTCCTTCCAAACAGGTCATTGACCTCGCGAAGAACCAAGTTGTCTTCCTTACCGATGACGCAGCTCTGGGCAAGTGAATCAAGTGATTCATAGTCGCATCTTTGCTATTCTTTTTTCTGCTATGATCAATAAGAGAAGTATTTTTTATGGATCGTATCTGGCATTAATTTCATAAGTCGTTATCGTGTAATCATCAAATTCGTATTGTTTTCTTTGGCTTGCTTTGTTCCGTTTTGTTTTGTTTTATTCCACTATCCTTCAGGAATACACACCACGCTCTAGCTCCTGAAGAGCCCTGTTAATGCTCTGTACACCTACTTCTTTGGACCGGACTTCCAGGTTACCGATGAGGCGCCCAAGATCACAAGTACCAAACTTTGGGTGCTTCTGTAGGGTCTTCACAGCTAAGTGACAGGGAATCGCTACTGCACCCGGTAACAAAGTTTGAGCGGATCGTAAGCTGACACAGAACAACATAGACATAGCCTCCCTCTGACATGTTTTGCACCCATAGACCTCCTCATCATCCTCATCAAAATGAACGTAAGAAGGGGACGGTTCTGTAATTATCGCAGCTTCTTGTCTGCGTTGTACTACCGACGCTTGTAATGAGTCCTTCGCTTGTGTATGGTCTTGAAGCTGGTTTTGCATTATTATCTGCGAGTAAGAGCTACGGCTTTCATCCTGTGGATTTACTGATGACTTTCCCATTGTGGACTGTAAATTACCATAGGTTTGATACGCTCTCTGTTCAGCTTTAAGGACGTCGTCAGGCAGACCGTGAAAGCTGGAGGTGCTGCTTACAGAAGTCGTGCTTAGAGCAGGTGTTTGCATAGAGTGGACAAATGGGGTTTGATTGGAATTAGCTTCTTCCTTCATACTCTCGGCACAGGCACAAGCCGTACCTTCTGTGCAGAATCCACATCCATCCTGTGCGAACTGCAATCCTTCCAAAGGCGATGGGACTGAAAAAACAGGAGTGGGTTGCAACGGCTGGAAATCCTCTAGTCTCGCAAATTTTGGAGCATTAGCGATTCTCTCTCCTGATCCACGATTTAAATTAGCAGCAGAGCGAATCAGTGGAACCGCATCCATCCTGATATCTACGCTATTCAAAATCATGTCCAGTGGAGGCAGTGATGGTTTCGTTGGATCAGGCTTTAGACCGATAGTTTCACACATGCAATCATCTCGAGAACATAGTCCACAACTCTCACCATCATCATCAATTTTGGAGTCGTTATGTGAATGTTCTTGAGCCACCTTGGTTTCAATCGCGTTCAACTGATCTACTTTCGAGTCGACTAAGGAACCGTGAGGCAGCTCGGCATTCTCAGTTTTCGACTTGCTGTTAATTCCTATAACAGTGATATCTGTGTCAGATCCTCGCAAGGCTTGGCCAGGACTTTGGATACCGTGCGCTTGGCTGGGTCTTCGCGTAGATTTCTTGATACCCTGTGCTTCGGGACGCGGCTTCGGTTTGCGACCAGGCTTAGGACGTGGCGGCAGAACCCATTGCTTGGATACGGTGATTCCACTCGGGCGTGGCTTTCCGGATTCTGAATCCGTCCGTTTGGATGGCAGTGTCACAGGAATCGACGATTTTCGAGGTCCTTGATCGCTGTCTCCGGGAGTAATTGCTACCGCGGGACGTATCTGCGTCATAGATCAATCCAAAGCTAGGTATGTATGAAGCGACGTGATTTGACGTGGGCTTGGTGTGTGGGGGGGCAGAGCCGATGTAGCCGAGAAAATGAAATATCGGTATTCGGGTTAACAGCGGACAGCGGCAACCCACCGGGGCGATGAAAATGATTAATTGTGTCTTACGTGAGAATTGTGAAGTCACATGCCCTTGGGGCGCCCCACCAGATTAAAAAGATTAGTCCTATGTGTTTGGTGGCAAGGGGTTAAAGAGGTCAGACACGGCGGGTAAAAAGACTCCTTTTTCGTCGCCAGCAAAGCTAGAGATATATGCGTTTATGCATAATTCTAGAGTATTGTATTGTAGGGTTATATCTGATGGGCTTGCATATATCTCTATACATAAGACCACTACACTATTGATATTACAACAATTGTTTCCCTCCTAAGTCTCCACAAGTAATTTAGCTCATTAGTGTCCGTGAGTTTCGGGCTTTTTACTCTGAAGCGTAGGGATATACATTTGGTATGGCACGGTCACCGGATCCGGGTTGGCGTTATCCTTCTCAACACGCAATGTCATGCGAATCGAACCCGGTACCACTTTCACAAATTTGTTGTGTTTCTCGGGTTTTTTCAGGTGTTCCGTCTCGCCGAACATTGGGCCAGCATACTGTTCAGTACCTTCAAGCTCCGGAGGTATGGTGACCATCGGATCCAGAATACAGTAGTTACGCTTGGCCAGCATTGTCTTGTTGTGGCCAGCCTTTTTACCATCGGTGTGATTCGAGAAAATAGGAATCATACGCTCTGCCACGGTTGCACCCAATATGTGCGTCCTATTCCGGCGGTTCATGAAGTCAGATAGAGCGGGAGGGGGTGGCGTGTTGACTATAGCACTCGACACAGGACAAACCATGAAATTGGAATCAAACTCGGGCGATGTCGGCTTAATGGATGCGAAGACGCCAACAGCTGCCAGATGGACATCTCCGGTCAAAATCGTTACGCGAACTGACTTTTCCTTCTGGAGGTGCATAAGTCGGTCTAAGAACTTATTTCGCTCACGCTTGTGATACTTCGCCGTCCAATGATCGTTAAGATCGTCTAAAAGCTCAACATCGCCGTCGAATGGGTTCACTAAACCTTTGAGAATGATTCCCTTCTTAGATAGCCACTTCACCGGGCCAATAAGGCGCGAACTCATAAGATTTTCGGCCCAAACCATACGCGGGTAGGCAATCGGCACACCCAGCATCAAATAGATATGCTTGATCTCCGGGTTGGCCGACAGCTCATTACGCAGCCGCTGAAAAACCAAGTCATAATGTTCTGGTCGACAGACTTGGTCAATCTTGCGTTCAGTTCGACAGTCCAGACCCAAAAAAGCTGCTGTCAACCCCAATCTGGCGTAAATACTGCGGGCGGGTTCGTTGATGTATGGACCAGGGCGCGGCGATGTAATCCAAGAAGGATCATTAAGTTTTGCGTCCTCACTCCCGCTCACATTCTGCTGAAACAGCATATAATAGATGTATGCGTACTCTCCGATCATCTTGAAAACAGGTGAACGCATTGTACTATCACGGTATGTACCATACCCATCGATAATATCATGGTCATCCCAGATATTAAGCGACGGAATTGTGGCCAAAGTTTCCACCCAGCCATGCTGATACGTCTCACCGGCTTTTCCTTTCCAGTACCCACGGCCGTACCAATCCACGTATTGATGGAGGTAGAATTTATTCATCAATTCACGCATGCGTGGCTCATCAGGTAACGGATCACGAGACTTGAGTGTATTTTCCGGAAGAATAAGATTGATGCTGTCACAATAAAGCTGGTCGCCTCCGCCTAGCATTACGTGAAAAGGTGATCCGGAATGCTGACGAATGACATCGTCCCACAAGCACGCAGGAAAAGTTTCGGTGTCTACTCCGAGCGAAAATCCATTGCAAGAGTAAAACATTGTACGCATTGTCTGGCTTTGTCCCGGGATCCAAAAGCTGTACGGCTTGTGTTCATCACCTAGCTGGTAATGAATCTCCACCGATTCCATTGGATGCGTAGGTATGTCTAGATCAAATCTCCAAAATGATAGTCCCTCGACTGTAGCAAAACGCAGTGGGGGTTTTTGGTGAGCACGGCCCAAGACTGTTAGAAATGGGAAGGCATCATATGTCGACCCAGTATCACGGGTCACATAACTCACGCTACCCCTCCAACGGCCGTTAGTAGCTAATGTCTCGGGGTCTTTAGACAATCCCCAGAATCGTAAAATTGGCCCAGCAAGAATCTCGAGCTTGTTGTTGGTCACATCAGGTCTGTTCGGTTGAAGCGTGCTGGGATCTACCTTTTCCAGTTGTTCATCGGTAACATGCGCAACTTTCATGCGGTAAAAGAATTCTATTAATTCCAATTAGAAGGGACGCTGCTGAAAATGCTGAGACTGCCGCAGTGTAGATACTGAAGTTTCAAGAAATGTGATAGGCGTGAATGTAATAGGTTTTTACCCGAAGTTAATAACACACTGTGCGTCATATAACCCTTACGGGCTTCAGCAATGCTCCTGTGCGTCGAACTTGAGGTGGATATGTCACGTGCAGCTTCTATGCATAGCACAACAATATTTATCTGCGTTCTTGTTCGTGGATGGCCGCAGTCCTTAAATAGATCGGTACACCTTCGGCCCGAAATTGATCCGGTCACTGGGCACACCACCTTTTTTTTGAAGAACCCAGCAGAATGGTAGCAATATGTCACCTTTTTCGGCTCTTTCTCACAAAAATGCGCAGCTCTTTTACGCCTGATCATCGACAGCTGCAGGTACCAAAAGGAGGAATACGCATTCGGTGATCTGTTTCACTTGAAGTTATGAGGGTAAGTGTGCATAGCCACCCTCACACCCCTCTGATCCTACATGCAAGCCAAGACCAGCCTAGTCGATCAGTCATATGCCGAGTCAAGAAACAAGGATATGCGTGTGGGGTTATTTCCAAATATAAGCTACAGAAGGCAATTTATTGAGGT
Organism: Starmerella ratchasimensis; assembly: GCA_030562965.1. Lineage (NCBI taxonomy): Eukaryota > Fungi > Ascomycota > Dipodascomycetes > Dipodascales > Trichomonascaceae > Starmerella > Starmerella ratchasimensis. Next base: position 742,371 of record JAKUAQ010000001.1, read on the forward strand.
TTTTGCCGCCCCACGCCTTTGCGTCCAGTCATCAAGTAGCATGCAATCGCAAAAGTGGGCATAGTAACATCATGAAATTTGGATCATTTCAAAAAATAGATCCCAACCCTAGTCATATTTTTACTTTTATACGGGTGTCGAAAACCGACACACTTTTCCAATATGCATCTATACGCTCTGGCAACGATTGAGAGATCTATGTGAATCTACAAAAACCTACCCACCATGACCACCTACGGTCAAGATCTGTGAAACCCAATCAAGTTCTGTACCTTCAGATGGTCTACCAGTTGTGGAAAACTCATCAACAATCTCAAGTTTAGCTTTAGGTGATAACTTCAACTCGTTATTTAGTACACTCCATGTATGACACCACAATGCAATGATATTTGGTCTTGCGCCGGGCAGGATCTAGCTTGAAACAGTCATTTGCCCGCACCCTTGGCTGCCAACTTCTGCCTCAACCCTCCAGGATATCGCCGGGGCAGGGATCCTAATCCGTACAACTCGCATGAGTTCGGATCACCAGATGCTAAGAATTCGCAGCGCGCTCAGGCGCGCGGAGAAGAAAGAAGGATTTGTAGATACTGATGAATGGTACCCAACTAATCGCCAGCACAAACTTGCGGCTCCCACAGGCTCCGTGCTCCATATTTCAGGTGATGGAGAGCTGCAAGTCCCGGCCAATGTCCTCGACACTCTGGGTGTAACCGTCCGTGCGGGCACCCAAACCGACGCTGACGATCTCCATGGTACCACTGCTGACTCTGCATATACTCGTATTCCGGACAGTAGCTTTGATGACGGTCTGTTCGCGTCAAATGGTACTCTAGCCGGCGTCACCGGTTCTCGGCCAGTTGATGACGACGTTATAGCCTACGAAGCGCCTGATGCATCTATGGGTGATCTAGAAATTGACGTATCACGCGTATTACAACCTATAAGTGATCCAACTGAAGTATCATCGCACCCGGCGATACGGCAAATTTTTACTAGCCCCTACATTGGCGAGTTGGCTGATGAGTTACTAGATACGATAGTCGATGAACGAACTTCGCTTGTTGCTCTAGCAAAGCTCATGGATGCGTTCTTGGGTGATGATGACCTGCAGCTTATGCCTCAAGTTATGGCGCGTACCATCGAGCAGCCGGAATATCCAGAGCCTGAACCCGGCGAGCCACTGCCAAAAGTTGTATCGGATCCGGAGTGGTACTTTGCGTTGCCAGAGCTCAACGTGGATGCTGACCATAGCTTAGAGCCTGAGATCGCGGCAGCACTGCGTGAAAAACTACAGGTGGCTCAGCAGAGAGTGCTAGAGTACGTACGATCGATGACTCAAGTTCGCGAGGGACTGACACACGCACATCGCATGCGGAGAACTGTGTTGAACTGGTGTCGGGAAATGAACGGCGAGGATTATGTTAAAGCGGATCTTGACGGGCAAAACAACTTCGATAATGAAACTCTCGGAGATCAGCCGGTCAAGGACCTCTATCGGCCCTGAATTTGTCGTAAAATTCGTAAGAGTAAGATTTGCATATTTATAGTAAAAGCACATGTTTTCAATCGAGGGTTCTAAAGAAAAATCACCGCAGGTTGTCTGGTACATCTTTATCGAGAGCAAAGGCTTTGTGCATACCCCGAGGCTCCCTACCGGCCACTAAGAGACCAGCGGCCTCACTAAACATCTTGTCCACCACTGTTCGAAGATCTGCGCCTGTCTGTTTAAAATCGGGGTAGGCGTTGACCTCAAGTAGTTTTACTTCGAGTACAGACGTGACAAGAAAGTCTAGTCCAAAGAACTCAAATTCACTCGGTCTTGCTTGAAAATTAGCAGAGTCACTTACAGCTGCAGCGAATAGGTCATGAATAATGTTGAATATCTTTCCTCGTACACTAGCTGCAGATCCCACATCGAGCTCCGCTGACAGCAGCGAAACCTTAGCAGAAGGACCGCCAAAGCAAGTGTTGGTAAGGTGCGAGGATAAATCAGTCAGATTTTCAGAGTCATAGTCAGCGGTACTGAATAGTGCCAACATTTCCTCAGAAACATAAACAGTGAGGCGGCCCACACAAAGACAGTAGACACGAAGATGGAATTTACGACCCCCTAATAGTAGCGGATCCATGATATACTCCTGAACTACAAATTGCCTCATTTGTACGGCCTCCTCTTCATCTGATTCACTCTGTTGATCTTGGCCTTCGCCCGCGTCAAAAACTGCCTGCAGTCCGTCAATGCCGCGAAAGAGCTTGATACCATCCGCCCTTTCACCGAGTGCAGGTTTTAAAATCCAAACTTTGGAGGGATCTGCCTCCAGTTCTTGCCTCAGATCCCAGCTCTCGTCAAGCGCATCGTCCAAGAACTCAGGAAAATCGAGTTCCAAGTCGTAGCTTTCGGGCCAAGCACTATGTAGCGAACTGTGAGGTCTCTTGGCACGAAATTGGGCAATTGTACGTCCCAAATAGTTCTTACGTGTCAATGCCTTACGGTAAACGTAAGAATATACCCATTTTGTGCCTCTGTCACGCGTCTCGAAATCGTAGTTATCATAATCTTGATACCTAATCAAGTATTCAGTGCCTTTCACATCATTGTCCGTGATTTCTACAGACAAAGGTGTTAAAGCTTGTGTCCAAGCCCGAGACACATAATCGTTTCCCGCTTCAATGAAAGCTTTCATGAAGTATATCTATTAGTATTTCTATAAGTCGAAACTTTTCAGGGTAGATACTACATACGTACACAGGCATATTAAGACAGATCTCTCTATATCGGTATCGGTATCATTAACGATCAATTGAAACACAAAACTGATAGTTTAGTTAAAGGTAATCCTTGAGATCAATGTTACTTTCACCAACGTCCACGCCCTCAAAGACTGCACGTATGGGCGAGACTGTGATCTCATTATGCATCACAACCCAGGCGTCTGATCCGGGACCCGCTTCGTATACGGTTGAATCACACTTATCATAATTCGGAGCCCATTTGTAACGATGTTGAGTTGCATTTGGCCGCGAAAACACGGCGTCCCATCTGTTTTGGAGAATACGAGTGTAATGGATCGGAGTCTTGCGACTAAGTTCGGCGAATAGGGGCAAGTTCACGGTGTACACCTGGACATCATCATTCCAATTATCATATAGATACTTCAACAGCCCAACCGAAATTTCGCTGGCAGTAATAACGTGCTCAGCCGGATGGTCGAATTGAGTATAACTGTATGACAGTGCAATACTCTTAACACCAGCAATTGCTGCTTCAGTCGCTGCGCCCACAGTTCCCGAACTCATAATGTACGCTGCTGAGGTGTTACGGCCATAATTCGGCCCGCTGATGACTAGATCAAAAGGGCCAAGGTGCGACACGCCGATGTTAGCGCAGCTTGCAGGTGTACCAGAAAGTAGAATCCACTCTATATCTCCAGTCAGGTCATTTTTGATCACTTTTCCAGACACATCCTCACCAATGATATGGGCTTTCCCAATCCACGAGCGCTGCTGACTTGGAACAGCAATAGTAATATCCCAGTCTGTATGCTTCTGCAATGCTTGGACAAAATATGCTATGTAAGGGGAGACTCTTGAATCTGGAGGTCCGTCGTCATTCGTAATAAGTACCCTCATCGTTGCGCAACGGTAATGAAATTCGACTCACACTTACTTGCCCCTAGGTTTCAGTTACCCGGGTAACCGAGGCTTAGCGTCACCCACGTAGTCCCGTACCCTAATAAACCTCCGCATCGTTTAAATTCACAATAATGTTATTAAGTATGAAGCTCTATATATGATAACTATACAAGGTCAAATTACAAATAAGTCGCAAATCAAACTTGTCAGACTGTCTCAACGCCCACCACAATGTGTTCCTTCCGGAGAAGTATACACAAAGGGCAGAGATCATCGCTCCTCGCTTACCATAGGGAAAGCAAGATTGAAGTAGCGGCAAGAGCTCCTACGGAGACATGCCAAAACCAATTTCTCACTCTAGGGCGAAGAGAACTATCAATCATCAACCAAGTTGGATTTTGTGGCTAGATTGGATGAACCAAAATAGCTGCGACCTATAAGAATATGATCCTTAGAGTAAATCGCTATGAAAATTGAAAGTTCGGGATCCCTATCCTTTATATAGTTCTCCATACCACCCTTACCCGGATAAATTTTCTAAAGCAGACACTTAGCCCAGATTATACTCAATGCCCGTATTGTGGCGCCCACGATCCCTGCAGCCTCATAAGAAATAATATTAAGCCCTGAGCCCTATTAGTAACGTAAGAGGGTGTGGTGTAGGTGGCCATCCCTACACACACCACTATAGATCTAATTGTGCACCCAAAATACTTAGTATTATGTATATAGACTGATGTTTCCAAATAAACCTTCCGATGTATAGTTATTAACTCCAATAATCCCTTTCCTCAATGGCATTTGCAGCGGTACATAACAGTCAATAGACCCATCAAACAACATGTATCACACACATGAGTACAACTCACATATACAATGCATACATACGACATAGCTCCATCATTTGTGGGGCTATCCCCCCTCCTACGCTACCGGGAGCGGGGATATCAATGGCTGGGTACAACAATTTAACCCTAGTCAACGCAATAATAGCATAGCCCTGTACCATGGAACTACAATAGTATAATAGTAATAGTATGGATGGGAGAGTAACGTCACCTGATTCCACCCACTCATCCCAAGGCTGCTGAAAAATCCTCAACTACCCACATCACCAATCTCGAGTTTCTTGTAAACCGATCAACAAGGGATATCACAATAACAAATGGCATCTAACGCTCGGTTGTACACTAAGGCTCGTCACTTGAGTTACCAGCGCTCGAAGCACGTCACCAACCCCGACGTTTCGCTGATTCAGATCGAGGGTGTTGACACCCCCGAGGAGGCCCAGTTCTACCTCGGAAAGCGCGTTGCCTTCGTCTACCGCGGCAACAAGGAGAAGAATGGCTCCAAGATCCGTGTCATCTGGGGCAAGGTTGTGAGAACTCACGGCAACTCTGGCATTGTTCGTGCCCGTTTCCGCAAGAACCTGCCTCCTCAGACTTTCGGTGCCACTCTCAGAGTCATGCTTTATCCTTCGCAGATCTAAGCAGGTCTTCGAATGGAAAGTCACCCATACGAAGGAATGCCGTAGCCTTTTAATTTAACCATAAAACCATCTTTTAAACCCTCTTGAATCTAACTGTGCCAAATTGTAGAGACGGGCTCGTCGTTGCCATTATCAAAATGCTATTAGTACTCTAAATCACAATGCGCATTGAGAGGTTGCTAGAGATCCGCCTTATTACATCTGTTGATTAATCACATGTTATCATGGGCTATACAACATCAATTGGCCGCCCCTGACGTAGAGAAGGGGATTTACTGCATGCCCCCAGGCAATGCACGACATATCTACTATCTCTGTCATAATATATATAGTACAGTATCGTTGTTGCCATGGCTAATAATCTACATTAAAACCGAACCTGTAATTCTCTTGTACGGTAGATATGTCACGTGTATCATGAGACCACCCGGTTCGCTTGCACGTATGTAGTACCTGCCCCAGCAAATCGCGGGCCTCCAATATCGCGAGATCCACATACTCGGCAGCCACCTCTAGCCTGATCTGACACTTCATTTGCAAAATGATTCCGTATGAGGCCATTCTACCCTATGGGGTGATGTTCTCACTGCTTACAGTGTGCGGTGCTGGACTCAGCGGTATCCACTTCCTTCGCAACGGCGGTAAGCGCGACCGGTGGAATATCGATCGCTTCGACACGTACCTGATCGAGCGCGACTATCGGTTAACTGGTAGCTATCGTGGTCAAAGTGACGCTGCTGTTGCACCTGAAACGTTTAAAATTAACTCTATCTGGAAGCTCTCAGCGCCCACACCCAAGTAAGCCATCCATATTTATCTGCCTCAACGCATTCAATGAGAAAGAAATCTGCGATCATATGATTAGGTAGGTACTCAACAAGCTGTAGCGCGACAATATGAGAATTATCTATCTAGTTTTTTCAAATCAAATTCATGAAGAAAAAATTCTGCGTCAATACGCGTCCGCTAGGCTGTACTGTATCTTCAGATGCGCCCAAACGAAATCCAAAACGTTTGTAAAATGGCGCACCAGCAGGTGATGAGAAGAACTCCATCTTGGCAGGCCCATCAATTCCAGGTGGGCTCGTGATTTCGGCCGCATTCTTGAGTTCTGACAATACGAGTTTCATGAATTGGCTCCCGACACCTCTTCCTTGTTGGTTCGTCGCAATCGCGAAGTAGTTCAGGTTGTAAGACAGTTCCTTTGGGTATGTGACATCCACTAGCTCTCCCCAAGACATGGTCTTCAACGCATTCGCGCTCTCTGGGGTTGCAATAGCCTTACACGCCACTGCGCCTTGTGAGAATACTGCGCGCATAGCCGGCGGCGCGAAAGGATCACTGAGGGATTTAGTTTCCCAAATATCCCAAGCCTTGAAAATACTACTTAGGATGACTTTTCGTACTGAATTTTCGAATGAAACATATACACTGCAGTTCTGAAGACATCCATAAAGCTTGAAAAATGGCAGCTTCACCCATGAAACCATCTTCTGGAGCAGACTCTTTTTCGGCTGATCTCGCCACCACCAATCCAAAGGTTTCTCACCCTCCTTTTCGAGGGCAATCTGAGCTCGAGTTTTGAAAGGAGCCGAGTATTTGGGCACGAATATTGTAGCCAATGCAATGTCTTCCTGTGTTTCCCAGTTGCGACCCATGATTAAACAATATCGAGGATTCGTACGCGCCTCGTAAAATATGCTTCGCGCGGTATGATGCACCGCAATTTGAAACGGTTGAGGTGTGCTAACCAACCGATCATATCCCGGTAGTGGATGTATCTTTGAAAAGTCATATTTCTTCGGCCAGTACTCTTGCCGCAGAAAGTCACTTGAAAACGAATCATTCAACACATATGCAGCGCGCAATGCTATATCCCATGTAATTTCTGACTGTGTATAAAAGTCAGAGCTCACTACGGTCCGCTTGTCGTCGGACATTCTCGATCAATGAGTAGTCGTATGAACTGATCGACCAGTTTAATCAATTGCCTATCTATATAAGACAGCTGACTCCTAGCGATTCCTCGCCCTACACAGTACTTGGGCCCATATTACAGGTGTATAGTCTGAAAGCGTAATACAAGCTTCCACCAGCATGCGAACGAGCGGATCACATAAAATAAGCATAATTTCGGAAAGAAATAAGCAGTGGTGCATCTTATATCCTTATATGTGTGCCATAATATTAGAGCTGAAAGACCATTGCCAATTATATGATAATAGACAATGTGGCGAGTAATGTATCAACATGCATATATATACATACATATATATCGAAACAATTTTTATTCATTGTGTTCAATTGCGCACATCACCTGTGTTTGATGCACTTAAAATTATTTAGCCGAAGGCGACAGTGGCTTCGATATCCAGTGGCTCGGGATCACGTGTATACTTCCTCCACTTCTCTGCGGACGTCATCCAGTAAATCGCCGATTAGAAAGAATGTCGTTCTACGGGTTTAATTCATTCTCAGCAAACCTTCCAGTAGATCCGGAGAAGCTTGCTCTTGCTGAAACTGAGCTCCAAGAGCTCCAGAGGCTGCATGAAAACATTCTCACGGGTTGCAAAGACAAGTGCCTAGTTCACTATCACACGGAATCAGAACTCTCGAAAGGCGAAAGTACATGCGTGGATCGCTGCTCGTCGAAGTTTTTCAGAGCCAATCTGATCATAAATGAGTATATGCGGAACTCTCAAGTATCACCAGAGATGATCACCGCTCCCTCCTTGGTAAAACCTTCAATTGGCCAACATGGTACCCTGAGCGAGCGATGAATGGAGAACATATCCACTAATATATTCGAAGTTTGAATTGTTCCCGCAATTACGCAGTCACAACTAGTGGCAAAACTGCCTACCTTTTTCGCGTGCCGACGTATTGGACCAGAGCGATGGCAAGTATGTAGCTGGCGTAATTTTGCGTGCCCACACAGGTACGGAGGCCAATGTTAATGTACATATTACAGCATATTTCAGTCAAGTTATAGATTAAATCAAGTTATAGATGTATGCTGTGCCGAGACACTACTTAGATGCTAGTGGGTATAATAAAAGTACATGCTCAACCCACCATGGAGCGACGCTTGAAGAAGTTCATAGTGCGATTCTTGAAGCTTACAGCATTCCTATCCTGAGTCGACGTTTCAGTCACGATCTTCTTAGGAATTCCAGAGGGTACACGATTGTTACTTTGCGGCTTCGGCTGCGGGACCGGGCCATGGCTGTCACCGTGCACCGCCGCCGACGGAGCATTGGTAGTCAGGTTAGACGCAGAAGTTGACGTTGAAGTGGAAGGCACGTAGCTGAAAGCCTTTGCAGTCCGGTCGGAGATCGGTGTTCGGTAAGTGGGCGATTGGTAGCCGGAAGTTGGCGCATATGAGGCCCTGCGTGAGGTGCTCTTAGTAGGTACAGGCGCCACATTAGGCAGAGGTCTAGATGAGCTTCTGCGTGACCAGAACGCCTGCGACCAGCGGAATCGCGAGGAGCGCGCTGACTTGTCATCTGATTTGTCAGAGCGGTCGGCCATTGATTGGTCCGACGCAGAACGATTGCCCATCGAAATATCGCCCATAGACACATCGCCCATAGACACGTCGCCAATAGAATGGTCACCATTAGATGCATTGCGAGCTGTGGGCTCGATCTGTCGGTTCTTAGCTTCCGAAGACACCTCATGTGAGCTGAGGTTCAAGGTATCCAGGGTCTGCTCAGACAGTTCACGCTGGGGGGCTCTTTCAATAGGTCGTTCAACCTCGTTCTTGGTCGTTGCGGGATGCGACTGCATAGGCAACACGGGTGCTGTCCCGCGCATCTCGCTCGGGAGAATATGACGCTGTACCGTAGGCTCGCCACTGTTTTGTGCCCCAACAGCCTTGATTGTGGGGCCGCGCTGCGCATGCACAGAAACACTACGAGGGATCTGAGATGACGAGTGACGGTTGCCGTGACTGGGGATTGCAGTGGTTGACGCGGAGTACGGAATCGAAATTGGGCTTGGCTTCGGCTCCTGCTTCAAGGTCGAATTCGCAGCACCATAGTCCCCAGCTCGATCCTGGTCACTCGAACGAGTAGGTACATTCCCAATAATTGAATCGCTCATGGTCTGATCCTGCGAGTAGTCGCTCTCAACGGAGGACAAACGCTGCTCAAGGGGCTTGCTCATCTCACCATTCTTCGACAACTCACGAGTCAACTCAACTCGTGGCTGCGACTGGCGTGGCGTGTAGAGCGACGGACCGTTCCCAAATTCAAGATACATCGGCGTGGGGGGTTGGAAGCTGATAGGACGCGGCTTTGCAGTTTGCGTGAGACGTTGCGGTTGCGCGAGGTGCTTCTGCGGCGGCGAAGGTGCGATTCCCAAAGCAGGTACCTCGTCTGCCGCAGAGTAGCGGGCTGGGCGGCCAGAGACACTGTGGTTAGTGTCATAGCCGGTATTTCCTGAACGAATAGTGCTACCAGCAAACATGCTTTGGCGCTTTCTTTTCTCAAGCGGGACACTTCCAGGCGTCATCGAGCTTGAGCGAACCGGGGGACGCACAGGACTGTTATTGTGCGTGCGCGACATCGACACTGCTGCAGCCGCAGCCGCGGCCGCAGAGGGTGAGGATCCGGAAAGTGACTTAACCGAAGCATTGGAGTCCGTGCGCACCACTTGTACCGACGTGTTGGACGTTTTACGAGGAGCTGGTGTCACAACCGTGGGCTGGTGGCCGCGATAACTCGTGGGTGCCGGAATGGCCGACACCGGACGATGCCGGGCCGCGCCAGCGCCAAGCTGTGACTTTTCGATGGGCACACCTGACTCAGGAGGTGCCATGGAGGTGCTCATACTACTGCTACGGCCGTGGCGCGAGGCGTGGGTAGTGCGCTGGTCCGGAATCGCCTCCGAGGTAGTGCTAGTATTCGCCGTGGGGTGGGCAGAAGAGCGTCTCGATGGCACCTGCGTCTTCGAAGTCAACCCGCGCTGCCATGCTGCCACACCTTCGTGTTCAGCGGCCGTGATAGAGAGGAGTCCGACATGTTCGGATAGCCAGCTATGAGCGGCAATCTCGCCCATTTTGGCACGTTGCTCCGGGTTTACGACCAGGATTCGTCGCAGCAGGTCGCGCGCCTCAATACCGATCCAATCGGGAAATTTCAGTGGCGTCGTCGCAATGTAGCGGTACAGCTGTTGGATATTCTCAGATTCAGGATTGTTGGGATCATCGTCGAAAGGAAGGTATCCAGCCAGAAATGTGAACAAAATCACACCAACAGACCAGACGTCCGCCTTTTTGCCATCATAAGGCATATCACTGTTAACCACTTCAGGTGCCGCATAGCACGGCGAACCACAACTGGTCTGCATGAGCCTGAAGCCGCTATCTGTGCGGAATGAATTGGCAAAGCCGAAGTCGGAGATCAAAATGTTGTTTCCACTGTCCAGCAACAGATTCTCGAGCTTGAGGTCACGATGGACGATGCCCTTTTGATGAAGATAGCTAACTCCACTGACCACCTGTGCGAAGAGTTTCTTAGCAACCCGCTCATCCGGGCGCCCGTTTTTGTAGATGTAGTTGAACATATCGCCACCGCTGGCGTATTCCAATAGAATTGCTATGTACTGATCAGTGCGCATAAGACGGTGCAGGCGAATGACGTGTGGGTGTACGCATGCATTGAGCGAATTGATTTCATGAGCAATCTTGTTCTTTTGGGCGGCATCTACTCCAGCAAGCTTGTCTTGACGGATGAGTTTCATCGCGTAGGGCTTGTTATCGGCATCCCATGCCATTTTTACTTTGCCAAATTCACCTTCGCCGATAGTCTTCCCCAGTGTGTAATCACCAAACTTGCTTTTCTGTTGGCGAGGGAAACGTGGCATACGAACTTTGCTGAGTCGTGAGCTCACTGAGCTCGAGGACGGCAACGGCGGTTCGGATGGTAGCGCCATCACGGAGGAGTCATGAGATACACCTACGGCCGAGCTATCCATTGTAATAAAATAGCTTCGGTGTGTTGTTGTCTTAAATTTGGTCAATTGATAGGTATCAATTACCTGAGAAAACAGGGCGCTCGATTCTAGGCGGTTTGTGTACTTAGTATTGAGTAACAGACGACCAGTATCAAATTTAGACCAACAATGTGCTAACGAGAACTTGTTCTACAGTCTCAGCGCTTTAATTGAATACTGCACTTCTTGGTCGAACCTGCGATGGTAAAATATGAGGCTGAAAGCAGTGGGAACTCTGAGCTGAATTCTTTCCCCAGTGTGCGGGTGTATCGACAAACACTTCTCAGTGTGATAAAACTTTTCGTGGCCTTAGCTTTCTATAGTCCGCCGAGTCGAAATACGGAACGCGTGTTTGGTAGTCTTGGTGATAGAAGAGGTGGTTATGATGTTTACCTGGGTGCGGTGGGGGACGCTCGCTCGCTGACTGAGCTCTGGCCACCCTCGCCCCACAACGCTGCCCAGGACTTTGAGATGCACTCCACGCGTGTTTGAATCGGGTGTACTTATGTAATATATGCTGTACGTATGAATCTTAAAGGCTCTATCATGGAGAATATGCGCCCTTGCCCGACTCACTTCGCGATCCTCGGTGCAGATAGACAGTCATTGAAGTCTCTAAATAATTTATCGATGTGAGACAATGTACCGCCGTGCGCACTCATGCACGGACACTGAATGATTTTGAATAATTTCGCTTGGCGTAGGATGACGAGTCCTTCCCCACGCGAAGATTACAATTTATTCACACGCGTTACTAAAATGTAAAGGAATGTATATTAGTCGCGTCACTACTCATGTACGAATATAATACTTGTGCGCAACGTGCTCTTATTCTTATTTCTCTCTAGTTAGGAGTCACATATCTTCTGGAATATAATTCCACCGCCTTGCGCCTCTGCGCCAATAATATTTGCATCCGGCATTTTCCTCGCGCGTGGTATATACAAAGGGCAAGGAAGTTCCCAATCGGGTCTAGCCTGGGTCACAGTTTCCATAGATGTGATATGCAAACACCGGAATGAGAGCGCACGACGAAATACGCAACTTTCATAGAGTACCCTGATACTTTTCAATGTTCCTACGCTCGATCGCGTAGCTTAGGTACGGTATCCAATACATTTTGAGTCATATTATTGACTATGTATAAGGGCCCCTGCACCATGTTTCTTAAGAATGCCCCATGTCCGCTTTTATCATTATCCCCTAAAGTGTCAACTGCGCATTGCGCGAGAATGGTATGCCCGTGCCCTTTCGTAGACTCCACATGCGGCGAACGCCAAACCCTCGAGGCGAAGTCTTTCTGGGCCCCGGACCTATCTTAATCTGTCTACATCTCTCTATAAGACAAATCCGGTATAGAGTACTGCCAGTGGTCTGCGCCCTGATTACGGGACCGCAAGGGCGAGTGCTATAAACACCGTCGTCGCCAGGCGAGATAGATTAACAGTATCGCCAGCACATTTAAACTGCTTCTAAGATATTAAGATCGATTTGCTTGACCGAAATTGTATCATGACAGCAAAACAAACGGATAAAGCCTAGATCTCGGTCACTGAACGATGCGCGCTGACCCATAAAGCAATATAACGCGAGTTTATACATTTAAGTCATTTTAATTAAAAGTAATTTAAGTAGCCACTGACCACGGCATTCTAAACGTCAAGTTTCTACGCTTTCTCGTGTCCAGCCGCTTCATCTCCAGATCACGGTCACGTGTAAGGGGACGCGAGAAGAGTGGCCCTAAGGGGTGCGGGTAATTAATTCATCGTGGTGATCGCGTTTTAATTCATACGAGAAGTATTCATTTGTTTATTTGATTTCAAGTAAATAACGTAAATGTCTCTGTGGTTCAATCGATACCGACCTCGTACTCTTGAGGAGCTTGACTATAATGAGCCACTAACCACCAGCTTGACACAGCTAGCGAAAGAAGAAGACTTCCCTCATCTACTCTTATACGGACCTCCAGGAGCTGGGAAGCAAACGCGAGTGGGTGCTATACTTCATGAACTTTTTGGCCCGGGTACGCGTCGTATAAAAGTTGAGTCGCGAACGCTAGACTTGGGTGGAAGCCGCCATGTATCTTTGAACATGGTCAGCTCTGTGTATCACGTAGAAATTACGCCATCTGAAGCAGGGAACCAAGACCGCTTCGTTATTCAGGATCTTCTTAAGGAAATTGCACAAACACAGCAAGTTGATCAGAACGCGAAGCACCGCTATAAGATTGTTGTGATTAACGAAGCAGACAGCCTTTCAAGAGATGCTCAAGCTGCATTGCGCCGTACTATGGAGATCTATACGACTAACTTGCGTATTATTATGGTAGCGTCGTCGCTGAGTCCCATAATGGCGCCTATTAGATCACGGACTCTGCTGGTCAGAGTTCCCGCCCCTAGCATTGCTGAAATCTCGCGAGTTCTGGATGGTGTTGCTAAAAGTGAGAAAGTTAACATTGAAGGCAATCCTGATGCTTTGTATAAAGCTATCGCAGATAAGTCTGGCCGAAATTTAAGACGCGCCTTGCTTATGTTGGAGGCTATGTACGCGCAAAGTGAGCGTGTTTCGTCGAACTCTGTCGTGCCGCTGTCCGACTGGGAATCTGTTATCGACAAGGAAGCATCAGAAATTGTAAAGACTCAAACTACGGCCAAACTTTCCGAGCTTAGAGCCACAAACTATGAGCTTCTGTCCCATTGCATTCCTCCTCAAGTAATTCTCAAGACTCTGATGTTTGGAATATTGTCCAGAGTGAGTGCAGCCGTTGCCCCTCAGATTATAGATATCGGCGCGAAGTACGATCATCGGGTGAGAATGGGTAATAAGTCCATATTTCACATTGAGGCTTTCATTGCTAATGTTATGCATACGTTGGAAATGAGCAAACGATAAGCTTAGTTTGAAGTATCTATCTAATCTGCTTTTATGTTACCTTCTATTGACAGCCTTCGTTTATTCGTTCAAAAGCCACATTTTCGGGATATCTCACGAGAAACCACATAGGGTCTCCAATTTAAGTGCACACCCAAGGTTGCAAATGTTAAGCTGAAGAGAACGTTTAACAAGAGTCGCATTGTACCACGAAGAATACCATAGAACAAATAGTGTAAATTATATTTTCAATTATTCTCTTTCTATTGTTGGCGTCTGGGACATTGTTAATTCCCAAGCTCTAGATGCTATATACAACTACTCTCAAGGGTTTAAGAGTTTGAGCGATCATCGTCTGAGATATTGGCGAATATCAATCGATTTTGCACGCTTCATGTTGAGCCATTTGCTGGTGGCATCATTATCCAGTTTTTTGGCATAATCTATAACAGGCCGATCTTCCGGGCGGGAGACTGGCTTGAAACCAGCTTTAGGCAAATTTTCACGAGTAATAAACTCATAAGAGCCCGGAAGTTTGTCCTTTGCAATACGCAAAGCCTCCTTTGCGACAGGGAGGGGTACATTTTCTCCATCAATCTCAAAAATGACTTTTCCTGTCGGCACTCGACACATCCAATGATCGAAGCCGCCTTTTCCTTTACCCATACGAACCTCATTTCCTTTGATGCACACGGAAATGTTCGTGTGCAGTCGTCTGTAAAGCTTTCCACCCAGCGGACGCAAGGCTCGCATAATGGAGTTATCTGCCTCATCTAATTGAATTGCCTTCAAGCGCACTCCCTCAGATTTAAGACGCAATCCATATGAACCAAACGCTAATGTAGAGCCTTTGATACTGCCACCAGTTCTAACTGGGACTCTACCTTTTTGTTTCCGGTCTCGCGGCGCGCGTTTAGGCTCGTAGTGGTGCTTCCAGCGAACCTGTCGAGTGATAGTAGAAATCACAGGGGTTGAAGGCACTGCGGTTCGGCGCAAACCTTGGAATAAACCCGAGAACAACAGCATTTCTGGGATTCTGGTGCTCCTAGTTCGCGAAAGTGTCCACACAACTGGTCTCAATTTGACAGCCCTCGCCCTGATTAAGTGAGTCCTGCCATTCGCACGATTCGCTCCCAGATGGCTTAAGCTGATGTAAGTGTGAGCCCGTGAATATTACTTTCTTAGTCTGGCAAGTGCTAAGTGAACCAATATATGAAAGTGTACCTGAAATGACAGTTAAGTGTTTGTTCCATTAAACCTCGCTATTTCGCCTATGACGTGTCTTTGTTACATGACCTTGGTGGCTAGGCCGTCTCAGGTCAACCTGAACTCGGAGAAAACTAATTGGCTTACAGTTGTCTAAAACGCTTTATAACTTTTAATTTATATTCACGATGTAACATATCTCAGAAGCGTTTTTTAATTTTATTCAGTCCCTGAGATCCCTGCTCTTGAAGCAGTAATTGATCGTTATTTCTCTCCGTGATACACTCATATCACCATGGGGTCGCAGATATCTTCCCTCAACACCGTATATTAGTTTAACTGCAACGTAGACCCTACTATAAGAGTCTCTGCTGTAAATGGGGGATTGCACAAGGTCGGTTAAGAATTCTCACATTAGCTACAAGAGACCTCTGAACTTGTCGGCAACGAAAATATTTCACTTGTGGGGTAAGAACAGCAAAAGACTTATACTTTGGCCTGGAAATACTGAGGCATTTCACTTGATATAAGTTATTAGCTGCGGGTGGTACGCAGATGTAGCGGCATTTGATAAACATATGGTGCGTTGTAATGTGAGTATCATTACGACGTGAAAATCTCAACTTAGTGAGAGTATAGGTGTGGTATTTGTTAAGTCACGAAGGCGCCATGTGCTTTCGAACTTCATTGAGGTGATTGTTAATATTGGTGACTCACCCTTAAATATCTTTAATAGGGACTAGTCCAGGTTTTAACTAGTAAAATGCAGTACCAATCCTTAGATATGTGCATAAAATGTCTAGACATCATGAACTAGGTCGATCCACTTCACATGTAGCATGTTTCCTTCTAGGTCAGGGTGACTTGGTCGGCGGAATGCTCTCATCGGTCCACAAAGAAGATCGCAAGAATACCGCAAGAATACCGCAAGAATGCCGCAAGAATCACAACAAGACTGACCATAAGACTTCGCAAAATCAATGTGCCAACAGTGATCAACGGGTTGTCAGCGATTCTGGCAGTTTGATGATGTCATCCATGACTTGTCGAACCTCAAACAAACTAATCATCATTATTATTATTGAACTATATACTAATTAAAATCGCATTTACAAGTTGGAGTGATCAGTCGTAGTCGGCCAGGTGTACTTCTCGTCCGACTTCGAGCGAACATAACCCTTCTCCTTAACAAGGTTCTCAGCGGCAACCGGGCCACGCGATCCGTAGGCATAAGGCTGCAGCTTGTACTCACCCTTATCAATGCTTTCCAACAACGGGGTGAAGATCTGCCAAGCCTCATCAAGCTCATCATCACGCACGAAGTTAGAGTGGTCGCCCTTCAGACAATCCAAGATCAGAGACTCGTAAGCCTGAGGGATCTGCACGTTCGAGAAACGGCGGCGGTAACTCAAGTCCAGATCAGTGACCACAGCCTCACTCTTCAAGCCAGGGAACTTCGTGTTCATCTTGAGATAAATGGCTTCAGTGGGCTGCACACGGAAAACAAGCTCATTGCGAGCCACTTGCTGAGCACTCGAACCAGGCACAGACTTGAACTGCAGACGAATCTCAACCTTGGACTCGTCAAGAGCCTTACCAGCCTTCAGGATGAAAGGAACACCATCCCAGCGCTCGCTGTCAATGTACAGGGAAATCGCAGCATAAGTAGGCGTTACAGTATTCTGGTTCTTGATGGTCGGGTCCTCCTTGTAACCGGGCTTCTTCTCGCCCTTGACCTCACCAGCGGTGTACTGTCCCAAGACCACGTCCTCCGGACGGATAGCACGGACAGTACGGAGAACCTTGACCTTCTCATCGCGGATGTCTTCCGGTCCATCAGAAACAGGGCGGTCCATGCCAATAAGAGATAGGACCTGAACCAAGTGGTTCTGCATGACGTCACGAATGATACCAGTATCATCGAAGTAACCACCACGACCCTCAGTACCGAAAGGCTCCTTGAATGTGATCTGAACGTTGGAAACGTACTTGTTGCTCCAGCAACCCATCATGAAGGTGTTCATGAAACGCACAATAGTCAGGTTCTTGACCATCTCCTTACCAAGGTAGTGATCAATACGATAGATCTCTTCCTCAGTGAAGAGGGGGGCGAGCTTGCTCTGAAGCTCACGGCTAGAAGCCAGGTCGTGACCGAAGGGCTTCTCCACAATCAAGCGAATCTTACCATCCTTAGGATCAACATAGTTGTTCTTCTTGATGTGCTTGGCAACTTCGGCGAACTGCGAAGGAGGGAGAGCCATGTAGAACAGACGATTCTTCTGGTCCATGTTCTTCTCAACCTTGCCAAGCGCACTCTCAAGCTCTTGGAAGCCCTCATCAGTGTCGTACTGGCCGCGCACATACTGAGTGATCTTCTTGAACTCATCAAGCTTCTCCTGGGTCTTAAGACCAAGAAGGTCGATGTGGCTCGTGATCTTAGCGTGGAACTTCTCGGGGTTCATATCACTGCGAGCATAACCGAAGATACGGGTCTGAGGGGGCAGATAACCCTCGGCAAAAAGCGTGAAAAGAGCAGGGAATGTTTTCTTGGCAGCAAGATCGCCACTTGCACCGAAAACAGTGATAGTGACACTCTTGTCGAATGCCTGAGACTTCTCGTGACTGTTACCGGCCATTAGTGAAAGCACAAATTATTTTTATCAATGGTGTGTGAGGAATATACTTGAAGATAAATTCAAACAAACCGAGATGGTAAGATGTGAAAGTGGTAAGCGAGTTACCTTATATACATGCGGTCGAGCTGCCCGTTGGCAACCCTAGACCACACAGATTACAAGATAATCACATCGCACCGGTCCATACATAAGGCTGTCTTACTGGTACATCGAGACGCCTGGATCACCGCCGCCCCCAACTGGGGGAAAGGGGTATGCATGAAGGGTAGTGGAAGCACAACGTCGCCCTACCGTTGTGCGTGTTAGTAGGTCGATTGACGGTCAAAAGCATTCGCGAGTCGCGCATGAGCGCAATATAAAACACGCACGATTGAATGATATCATTGAATTAACAGATTTCTAGATATCTAACCCAGTGAGATATGCTTAGAATATCTGGAACGATTTGCGCTACTTTCTTGTCCATTTTTTTTTGAACGAGTTCCGGCTCCTGTCACTTGCCTGGCACTTAGCCCACGGGCGACTTCTGCATCAAGAACCCTTACCAGGCCATGTCCCATTGGCCGACCAGCCCCACAGCAAAGGAATACTTGCCCTTCTGGTGCATATTACAGCTTAGCTAACTGCGGTGCTCATCCTCTCGTTACGACGAGGTACTGAACCATAACCCTGAGCGCAACGGTCACCCATCTGGCTGCTCGCAGCCTGCTGTAACGGCGGCTGGGAGCAGGGACCAGACTCGCCCGTTGTCGCTAAGCCGCGCTTACTACGACTGTAATTTTTTCTAGCGTGGGTGTCGGCTGACCCGCTAGAAAAAACAAACGGTGCGGCAGCAATTCTGATAGACAATTAGCCCTCAGATTTTAGAATATTTAATATATGCTTAATATGTCGCACACAAGTAACCAAAATTATTTAGATGCTTAGTATGTCACAATTAACCGAAAAACTTCGCTGAATACATAGACGATCAAAGGAGACGACCATGCACCGATATTCAAAGAAGAGGCGGCTAACTCTACATGTTAAATAAGCCCATAGCCTTTAATTGAATGTGTATTTGCTCAATTTTAATGGAATTTCTCGAGGCATCGGGCGTTTTGAAATGCAGGAACGCTTTAGATTACGGTGACTTTTTCCTATAGCTATCCTTCCAAACCACATACACCGTACCCGATCTAGAACGGCCTAACCTCACGGTGCCTGGCGGTGAATAATAAGTCTGCGGAGTTTAGAGGATGTTCCGAGCGGGCTTTGGTCGCTTCACCGGTGGTCTAAATGCCAATCCATTTTTGAAAGCAAACGTAGTGAATCCCTTTAGAGTGAATACTTCCAGGAAACCGATGTCAGTGCTGCAGATGATGTCCAGCTTCGGATCTCTAGAGAAAAGATGCTATGCAACCCACAGAGAAATCAACTCGCGCCTGAGTGACCGAAAAAGACTGCAAAATGGATGGTCTAAGTGGCGGGGACCGCTATTATTTGCTGCGGGGGTGATAGCATTTGACTACTTTGTACTGCCGCCTCTAGTAAACCTTCCGTTTATGACACCACTTCGGCGGAATCCTGAGTTGGCTGTCTGGGGAATTATTGGCTTGAATATTGCTGGATTTTTGGCGTGGCGTGTTCCTGGAATACCATTTCGTTTCATGGCTAAATATGGCCTACTTCAGAAGGGCCCTCCGTACTTCCGGGGCCCTCAGATGTTGGGGATGGCTTTTAGCCACCAAAACTTTTGGCACTTGGCGATAAACATGTTTGTACTCTACCAGTTTGCTACACCCATCGCACGCTGGATGGGTACAGCTAAATTCCTTGAATGTTACCTTGACAGCTGCGTGATGAGTTCATTGGGAAGTATGCTGATACCTGCGCTTTTGGGGCGAGCGAGTATGATCCCATCTCTAGGAGCGTCGGGAGCAGTTTTCTCGTGCTTGGGTGTCTTCTCTTATCTAGTACCTAATGCGCGCCTGGCATTGTGGTTTATTCCTCTTCCCATAGGGGCCTGGTGGGTCTTCTTGCTGACATTGGGATACAATGGATTCGCTATGGCGTCGCGCCGTGGTGCTGCTTTTTCGGGTGCTGGTATCGACTATGCTGGTCACGTTGCTGGTTCATTCTGTGGCATTCTGTACGGCTGGATCACTCAGCGTAAAATAAATGAGCGCCGGAACCGTATGCGCAATGTAAGGTTTTTCTAAAATGACACAGGATCACACCTATCGACCTTGTGAGATTATTATAGTTTTAAACTCTGCCGCTTGTTGATATACAAATGGCTTACAACTTAAGAGAAACAAATAAATATTAATGATCACCATGAAGTGAGTCTTTCACGACGTAGAAGTCCGACTCCTTCTCTGTGGCTAGACTTGTCGGCCTCCACTTCCCTATTTCAGGAGCGTCGCCGGTTTCAGGCAGACTCTCTAAGTCTGGCACCTCAACTGGTTCAATGAGTCGAACGATGGGTTCGATACCAGTAGTATCCACTTTGCGCAGAACCTCTACAAAACGCAGTTGATTGGTGAAAGCATGCACCATTTCCGGGGTAGGCTTATCAAGAGCAGCTAGTTTAGCGATGTTAGTCACATCTTCTTCCGATGGTGGGTTCTTCAATGGTTCCGTGCGATCGACAAGGTCATGAACCGTCCAAGTTGGTTTTGATAGAACTGTGGCAATCTCAGAGCGCGCGAGAACTCGGGAAGGTACTTTCATTAGGCTGCTCTTTACTGTCACCCTGTGTGCTTTTTGCCAAAACTTGGGCAGACCCTTATAGATCATTATACCCTTCTCCCGGGTTTCAATCTACTACTAACCACTGAGGAGCTTCGTCAGATGGAAGACATGTATGATTGATTAGTAAAGTCAACAATCCTTAAAGAAAATAGATACTGATTCTGTCTTTTACTGTATTGCAACAGTCTGCTTAACAAAATCTGCGCATGCGGAGAAGGCCCGCAAGCCGGCACACATCAGTTTCTGAGCCATGAATAGTGGCAATCCATACAATGACAAGTTTCTACCATCGACAAGTGCGGCGTGATGATTCTACAGTCTTCAGATCCTTATTGTATGTGAAATGCTGCGCCGTCGTGGGGCCCTCGGATGGGTTGAACTTTCAGAGAATGCGCAGTCGACCCCATAGGTAGCTATTTCAAAACACGCTTTATTCATCTCACAGTATATACATTCTTAAGATGCTTGCTTCGCGCATGCCTGCCCCGTGCATGAATTACTCAAACAGATCAATCACAAGATATGGGCTGCATATAATCTCTTTTCGGTGATGTAGCACTGCATAGCCTCATACCTTTACGCGACAAGGCGAACCCTGTGCCTCTCTCTCGGAGAATGTGTGTTTATGTGAGAGCGCGTTAATGCGCTGGGGACGATAAACAATAACCCTTGCCATTGCGTCGTCGCGCCTAAATTTCACCCTGACGTTGGAAGCCGTTGATGGCTTGTTCCTAGTATTATGTGAAGATCGAATATGCTGAACTAGACGGTCATGAAGTGACGAATTGTAATTATTTAAAAATATGATGATGGTGATGATGTTGATGATGAATATTGCCGAAAATGTAAATAATAGGACGATAACTGATATACTTTATTTGACGTTAACATGAAGCTGTGATTAGAACTTAAGCCGACGCGGGGTACACAATCAGCGCCGCGCGCGTCTCACAAGGTCGGAAATGTATGTCATAGTGCGGGTAGGGTTGACGCACACCAGCGAGATGAGGCTGTCTTCAGTAAGCTGTAACTTTCTAAGAAGAGCTAGCTAGCTTGACACGATACTTAAGTATGTTTTGTGAGATATCTTGAACAGACTAGTATTAGGTGGAGCTGTCCTTGTACAAATTATAGGCAAGCACAAATTTGTGGTTTAATCGTGGCATGCACCAAACCCTTATCGCGAGACGCGACTCATGGAGTGGGACTGATCAAAATGGCCCCTAGGGGCTTGGAATTATCATTGCAGTAGTAGTACTACGTCATTTGTTCCTGCGGCCAATGTGCGACGGAGTCTGAGCGTTAGTTTGATAGTTTAGTGGGTCATTACAACAATGATTAACTAACACCGAAAGAATTCATATAAGCAGAATATGACAGCCCAGATAGAACCCGGAATTTCTCTAGCTGTCGTCATATTTGTCACTGTTATTCTCAGCTGTCAAAGTAGTGACAGCGCGCGGCATGTGCGCGAGTGGGCAGGGCAAGCGTCGGCGTTACCCTCAACCCTGTTCGTTCTGCTTCCGAACCACCCTGATCTCGAAATCCCTCCGGCTATGTAAACAAAGACTAGCTTGCCCTCTATATATAAGAGAGAGCATCCACGACCCACAGCAACCCGATTTCCTCAGTCGTGACCAAGTTTGATTCGTACGAATAGGTTTCCTCCAGTGATATTAGACGCCCATAAGAGTTCGCTAGAGCGTCGAGACTTACAAAAACAAAAGCACAGACGAAATCAGTAGGCAAACCGGATGCTTCTTGAAACAAAAATCACTGTTAGTCCACAAAAACGCGAACTAAAGCCTCCTCTCCAACTTTCTAATGTTTCTGCATCTAATGTCATATTGAAACGCTGGCAGTCACAGCGTCAATCGCGGCAACAAGCGGCAAAACTCCAAAAGAGGCTTCAAGAGGCGTACGGGCGCGTTATGGAGGACAAAAAGTCCACCTAAAGCCTCTGCTATTCTCCTCTGAATCACGAAACGACTGACGGAATATTCTGTTCCGACTTTGTACTATAGTAATGAATTATTATTTAATGTATTTTCTACCCATCTCTCTTCACTCAAATAATTGACTGAATCCACTAAAAATCAGTCAGGTAATAGATACATGGATTTTTCTTATTAGCTCCTTGCGCTGAGGTGAATCTCTGAACAATGCCTTCACCAATCCAGCAAGCTCGTCCACTGAGAAATCCAGAAGCTTGTGTTCCTCCAACATATCTTCGATGCTCTGCAAGTTTCCTGTTAGCAAGTTGCGCAGCATCTCTAGCTTCAGCCAGCTAGGAACAGTTTCAGCCACTTGGTCAAAGTACACCGCCAGCGGGTCTAGCTTCAAAATAACAGTGGCCAGTTGCTGACTTTCGATATCTCCAATGTCATGGAGTGATTCGACATTTTCGATGACATATACCACGATGCGTTCTACGACTACACTGAGGACCGATTGTCGGAGTACTGATCCACCAATAGCATTCGTGGACATCGCCAAAGAGTCCACCAGGGACAATGTACTTTTTACAGCCTCTTTGTTCTGACTAGAACTAGTCAATCCCGGTAGAAGAGTACTTTCCAGCTTGTCTAACTGGTTACGCACGAATATATCGAGCCGATCATTACTGAAGTCAACGAGTGACTTCATATCATTTTCATTGACTTTCGAACTCAAACGCACATGAGAAAGAAATTTCTGCGTGTCCTCATAGATCCATAGGTCGTGTGTACCGTAGCATACTGGTACTAAGGCGCGAAACATATCAAGAAAGAGGACTGGTGAACTCACCTCGTTGATGTAGTTATTCCAGAGTGCCACCAAGCGGTACGGTGAACTTAGTTTATCGTTGTTGTCATTGTGAGCAGATCCATTGGTGCTTTCGACTTCGGCTTCATCGTCATCTTCATTCCACTCCCACTCGTCTTGTTTTTCTACAGAAGGTGCACCTTGATTGTCTTCCTCACTCCATTCAACTGTTTGCTCTCTGAGATCTTCGGTCATAGGTTGATCGAATAAACGTCTCAGCTGTACCAAATATGTTTCCTGTCTAACGTCAGTCCAAGAGCTGGGAAAAATTTCAACAAACCGAGCGATTTCATTTGACTTGGTCCAGCCATGAGTTCTCATGTAGTCAGTCTCGAGAGGGATAAGCTGATCACGGAGCAGAGCTTCAAATTCTGAGGGGTCCGCGGTGTCAGGATATAACTGGGGAATAGACATTCTAAGAAGCTGGCTAGTCAAATGAGAGCCAAATCTCTGTGGCACAATTTGATCTAAAGGTTGAGGAAAATGTGATACAAATTCGATGAAGACCTGCACGTTTCGGCGCAGAGCAGGTACACTTTTCGCACCTGGTCCCTCCTTTATATTTGACCATATGAGCTTCTTCTTGTTTTGGTTTAAATCAAGACTCAGATCAAGAGCAAGCATGGGGTTTATCACCACGCGCTCCAACTTACTTAGAAGAGCTGCTCGGCCATACTCCAGCGCCTTAGAAGAAATAACAGATTGGTTGATTGTGAATGAATACTCATCGAATTCCAACGCAGAATTCCATTCCTGAGCGGCCAACCGCGACTGCATTTCCCTAGATATTTGAAGCTTGCGGCTTATGTCTACCGAAAGCAAACTGTTGGGATACCATTCGTTTAGTAACTCTTGATGGCTAGCCAAAGACTCTATAAGAGGGCCAACATCATCAATAAGCGAGGTATCTAGCATTTGTTCAATTTGGTCCGTTTCGGCCTGCAGAGCTTCAAGCAACTCGATAAGCGTGGAGTTGGGTGAATCCAGCTCACTACCTTCTTCTTGGACGCTTTCAGGTGTCATGAACTCTCGCTCCCTTTTCTCGATCTGAGAAAATAAATCTTCTGTCTTCTCGTCAATTAATTCATTGAGCTGAGCAAGCTCAGCTTGGAGCTCTCCCGTTTCAGCTGCCATAGACAAGATGCCACCAGTTGTGTTCGTTATGTCGACATATCGCCCTTGCCTCAACCTCAATATGCGTGGAGGTGGAAGGAGAGTTTTGTAGCTTTAAGCCCTTGGGCTCATACTGTATAGATTAAATTATTGAGATTATAAATTACCTCCCTTTGAAAAAACTAGTCAAAGTCGTTTGACCCTTACGTGGCAATGCTTTAGTGGAACGCTTCGTTACTTTGGATGGCCACTTCAAATTGTTCTCCTTTGTGTCGAGCTTGGCATCCATTCGAAGCTTGCTATATGATTCTGGAGGTTGATCCGGCCCATATGCTCTAGCTAGGCTTGACCGGTGGATTTCTAACCCACTCTGAAACGAGACGGAGTCATCTGCAAATGGGATCGACTCAGCTGAATGACGGCGAAAATCAATTGAGTAATCAATACCAGACGCGATAGACCGAGCTTGTGATCGACTGAGGCGCGCTAGAGATGTATCTACTCGCTGAGTACTCCGCAGGTTAAGCATAGTGTCATCCTCTTCAGCATTCAACAATACCACCAGAGAGCGCTTTGCCCGGGTCAGAGCCACGAAGAAAAGCCGTCTATCTTCTTTCGCTTCCTCTGAGGAGTCATCTGATTTCCGGAAAGATCGATTACATCCTAACACGAAAACACAAGGCCATTCTAGGCCCTTAGCGGAATGTATGGTAGAGAGCGTAATTTTGTTCTCTTGATCCTTCGGCGAGCTTGACTCGTAATCTTGAGGGTGTAGAGCCCAGATACCCACGACAAACTCGGCGAATGATATATCTTCCACAGCCTCACTTTTTACGGTTTCATATTCCTCAGCGAAAATATCGACGGCTCCAATGACGGCAGGGTCTACTCCCGATAAAACATTATCGGTCAGGTATTGTAGAGCAGTTTTAACGCAAGAAGGACCGAATGGCAGTGTATCAGTCAACAATTCTTGCGCGGAATATTTTTGAGCCGACGATTGAACCTGACCGGACTTCGGAGTCGCTTGGTTAGGTATGTTCGGCTTCGAAAGTAAGGTTGATACGTGATCAATAATTTTCACGTATTGCTGCACCGCTGGGTTGTCAGAACGGCGTCGCAAGTCATCCATATGAATTCTTTCGCCAAATAGGGCCTCTAATGTTTTTAGCCCGAGCCTCCGCGGAGGGTTGTTGATGGAACGCCTGAGAGCAAGTTCATCCTGAGGAAATAAAGCGACACGGATGTAATCGATCATGACACTGACAGCTCCCGAGTTGAGAGCTTGCACACCACCCACAGTTCTGAACTTGATATCCTTGGCCATGAGTATCGGCTCCAGCCCCCTGAAGGCCATTGTGCTGCGTGCAAGTACGCATATATCTTTGGGTTTGACGCCGATTCTTAGCAAATCGTGGATCCGAGTGGAAATAGCAGCTCCCTCTGCGCTATAAGAGCTAGGTAGTCTCACGATTTCCGGAGGTGTGTTGTGAACCGGGGAGGCTGCCGCTTTCAGAGATACTGTCAAACCAGGGCACTCGTGAGAGGTTGACTGAGACGCTACGATGCGTCCGGCAAGATCGAGGATTGCTTGCGTAGAGCGATAGTTGATTTTGAGTGGTAAGATGTTGACCTCATTATCTGTCATTCTTTGCATTGATTCGAAGACTGCCGGAACCGCTCCTCTGAACTTGTAGATACTCTGCTGAGGATCACCGACCACCGTCAAGTTCTTACAGGATGTGGCCATCTTTAGGGCAATTTGGAGCTGAATCTTATTGGTATCTTGAAACTCATCCACAAGTATGGCCCCAAATGACGTGGATACAGTAGAACTTGCCATGAAGTTATGGAAGAGAACCAAAATGTCATCAAAGTCATAAAGATTCAAAGCCAGGCGTCGCTTATGGTACTTTTCTAGCGCGATTTTTTCATCTTCTGATGTTGTATCAGGGTCTTGAGGCGTTCGCAAGAGTTTGCGCAAACTAGCGACATTTTGTAGGGGAGCCACTTCTCGCAGAATGGACGTGGTATCTTGTTCAGTAATTATTTTGATACCTAAACGCTGCAGCTCACCATGGCGACGCATGAGATTTATGGCAACACTGTGGAATGTGCCAATCATGGGAGACTCCTGGCCGCTGGGCGAGGCTTTCGCTACTCTTTCGCGTAGTTCTTTAGCAGCTGCGCGAGTAAAGGTCATAGCAACGATACTACCTGGCTCAATTCCACGGTTTATGAATTCTAAGATGCGACCCACCAACGTTACCGTTTTTCCCGTACCAGGGCCAGCGATGATTTGAACATAACCCGACGGGGATGATACCGCAGCCTGCTGATATGTATTCATTGACTGAAGCAATGGATTCAGGTCAGAAGTACTATGCAACTGAGGTTTGATAGTGCAATGACTGGGCCACAACAACAGAGCGCACAGGCGCTCAAGGGACGCGTCTTTGATAAACAAAGAAACAGGGTACGGGCCATGATTCGAGAGATGTGGACTACTTGATAGTCTTCTCCATCTTTACATTTAACGTAATAAGTAGACAAATAGTGGATCTTATCTTAAAGGCGTAATTACTTCTCTCTGTGATGTTTATTCATTGTCAACCTAGGCCAGTTTCATTTTCTATGGGGCAAATCGGGTGATCCCACTTATTGAGCGCTTGGTCGCTTTAAAACACGAAAAGCGACCTCAACTTTAAGGAGCAAGTTTTCATAAATAGATATGTACAAAAGAAAAAAAAAAAACTAGAGCTCGGTCTTGGCAGCCGCATATTCCGGAGGGGGACGGAAGATATCGCCTCGCACACACATTCCTTGCATGATAATACTGCGAGATTGTGGCATAGACGACGGGTCAGGCATAGGTGCTGTGGCTGGAGTTTCAAACAATGAACCAATGAGGCGACCCTCCAAAGGGGTCTTGGCAGTATCGAAGATGAAAGCCAAGGTATCCACAACATCTCGCTCAGCTGTTTCAACTTTTGTAGATCCCAGCTTGAGTTTGGAAAGGCGTTGAACTGATTCGAAGCGATAGACGACCTGAACATACTGCGTAGGCTCGTTAGGCATGGCTAGTGGTACCATACTAATGACCTTAGGTCTACTCTTGAAACGAACTAGCTGCCAATCGTATCGGAAACCAGAGCTCAGCTCTTTCGCGCGGTTCGTCAGCGGTCCATAAACCCAGCGGCTAGTGAGGCGTTGCAAAGCAACGAAGTCACGCTTTACAAAGCATTCATTGGTGCGCTTGTAGATGACTATAGCAAGCTCTTTCCATTCAAGCGGCTGGAACCGATCCTTGCCTATTTCGCGGCGCATTTTGACAGCCATATATGTGTTCACGCCGATTACCTGAATCTTTCGCTTAAAAACGGTCCACCACAGCTTGGGTGACGTGAAGATCGATGGTGACTTTAGAGGGGGCACATACAAATCCGTAGCCAGGCCAGCTTGGTCAAGGTTGAACTTGAACGGTGTTTGTTTGGAAGACGCCCAGCGGCTAGATGGACTTCTCAGTAAGCCAATTCGATTCCGGCCAAAACGGGAGGAACCCACGTTGATGGAAGTGGAACCGTATGCTTTAGACAAAGTCCACAAAGCGTTCACATTGCCATGCTTGATCATTGTAACGGTACGAGGCAGGCTGCGGGGGAGTGGTACTCTGACTTACTTGGAACCTAGCTGGATCCGGATTTTTCAGGGTACGGGGTGAAGTGTATTAGGAAAGGAAGACGTGATCACGCCAATTCGAACGACCCAAGTGAGCCGTTCACTAGAAAGCTAGTATCTAGATACCACTTAATTTTACATGATTTCTTTGACCGCCACACGATTGATATATGTATTAGGGTCAACCCCAGTAGTTATACAGAATTGCTCTATGTCCTTCTAACTAAATCATGTACGCAACGCGAGAAAAGACTGCTCAAAGAACACTAGTAGTGTGGGCGGTGGTGGTGTGAGCAGTGGAAGCAGCGTTCATTGAGGACGACGTAGCACGGATGTTCAGCACATTTTGTGACAAGGGGCGGATAATGCTAGCGTAAACGTAGCGGGCACCACCGAAGCTAGGCAGACCCAGCCACAAGAAGAACACAGTCTTGAACAACCAGTACGCAGGGATCCAGTAGATAATGATACTGGACCAGAACTCAAGAATGGTGAAGGAAGCATACACGACCCAATAAGTCAGGAACTGGGTATCGTCGTTCTTCTGCGTTGTCTCAAGAGCAATCAATGAGTAGTACGCAGGGATCGCAACAGAAGCGAGGTTGGCAAACAGCTGGCCAATGCCACCAACGTTGGTCCAAATGAGGAACAAGTACACGGCAGTGAATCCAGAGATCAGGTAAGACTTAGGGACCTGAGTCTGAGCCTCAAGGTTATTGAGAGCAGGGAACTTGCTAAGTTCAGTGTTAAGACGTGCTTCGTACTTCTTAATGGACTCCATCTCTACTTATTTGAGTTGTTGCCTGGATTGAAATCCTGTTGGTGTTAGACTAGAAGTTGCGGAATACAGGGCAATTTATATAGATTATCTGTAAGGGCAGTGCTGGTATCCAGGTCAGCGGCGGTCCTTGGGTTTTCGGTGCCCTGATTGTGTGTTACCTTGTTACATGCCTACTATCAAATTTTCCCTTAACCGTAGACCCTAGATCACACCCCGTACCCTCAATTACAAGCCACTACCCCTACCTGAGATTTGCAGCGCGCTGTGTCAAATCAAGGGCGATTAGGCTGCCTTGCTTATGACGGATTGCTCCGCCGGCAACTGATCTGTGGGACCAGGATTGCGGACGAGATCAAGGGTGACTTGGCTTGCATTGAGTCGAAAGCCGGTTTAAATACACTACGAGCTATTTGTGATTATGTGAACCATGTTCAGCATAAAAATAAATAGCTTCACATATTTTAATCGATGGTTGCTCTCGGTAGATTCACCCTAAATCGATCCTAGGTAGTCGAGCTCATTATTTTACTAAGAACTATTTTTAGTTAGCCAGGAGAGTCACGCGCGGGTATCTTGCTTCGGAACGACAGTTTCGACAAATCGATGAGCAAGCCACTCATAATGATGACTTGATTAGCGTTGATTTGCCCGTCACCCGGAAATGTGTTTTGGCCAAGAGGTGTTTAGAGCCAGAATAGAAGATAGGTGTCCTTGAAGAGATTCCGAGGATCGGGCGAAAGGGTAGGGTGCGGTTTACTCACAAAATTGGCAATCCCAAGAGTATTTGGCGACGTGGGGAGATCCAAATATCGATAACTTGACCTCCTAAATGGTTAATGACACAATATCGTATGAAATTACTTGAATTTGGATGAGATGCCGTGGTCTCAGATATGAAAATCTTGTGTCTTGTCAAGCGCGTAAAGTATCCTTGTATACAATGGGAGTGGTAGATTTTCAACAGAACAAACCGGTTCACTTGCTTCAGACGGCAAGTGTAGCGTTCACAGAATCTGGTTCTGGAACGCTATATGTGCCATCGTGAGCTCTGTGGTGTCCCAACTATATAGCCTGGACTAGAATCCGCGTTTGAAATCTTATTTTGGCGTGGACGAACGTGCACTGTGACGTGAGGGTATAGAAAGACCCAAGCATGCAGCCGAATGCGAGACTGAGGCGTCATACTAGTCGATCGTTCGATAAGGCCAGATATGCTAAGATATGAGCGGTCGTCAACTACAAGGGCGGGTGTTGTGAGCTCAAGGTGAGCAGCGCCGTAGCGAGTTCTATAGCATAGATTCTGCCGGTATCCAATCTTTGTTCAAACTAGCTTTACAAGCACATCGTCTGTGTTTCATTGATGCCCTTGATAATACTGGCCATGAAGTTTTCATTGAATGAATGTGCATCTCTTTGCTGCTCAGTCCGCAGATTCGAAGCATTCTTTCCTCTTGCTGAGCCCCACGTGTGAATCAATGAAAGGACACATCGCCGTTCAATGTTGTTGCCCGCGGCCGCTGCCCGCATAAATTGAAGTGTGTTGGCGAGCCGCTGGGGCGACGGTTTCATAGCTTCTGGTGTCGTTGAGAACCTATCATGTAACAGTTTTCTAACTATGAACTTTTGAGGGAATTTATGGTCTACGGCTTTGTAGCCTAGGCGGAGGAACTGTCGGTACTCGTTGAGCATGCTGGGCGAACCCTTCTCCAATGAACGGAGCCTCTACAGAGAGCCCACACACCCTTTGAACTCATTTGCCAACAAAATGGTTAGTGAAACTTGTATTGTCATGGACAACGTATGCACGCTATATTGCTTAATATATATTATTTTAGTTCAAGAAGGCATCAGGGTACATCTCGAACTTGTCCTCGAGAGGGCCACGCTTGTTCAGGAACTTCACGTAAGCACCATCATCCTTGACAGCACCGGAAGCAACCTTGGCGGCGTACTCATCACGGTTGAGAGGAGTGAAACCCCACTTCTTCGAGATGATGATCTTCTGCTGACCGGGGAACTTGTAACGGGCACGACGAAGGGCCTCGATGACAACAGCCTTGTTCGAGTCCTTAGTACGGATGGAGATGAGCACCTGGCCGATGGCAACACGAGCGGCAAGGCCAGCAGGCTTACCCCAGGCGTTACGCATACCCTGCTGAAGACGATCAGCACCGGCGCACGACAACATCTTGTTGATACGAAGAACGTGGAAGGGGTGCACACGGATACGCATGTGGAACGACTCACGACCGCTCATCTTGGTGATGTATTTGTTGCAAGTGATACGAGCAGCCTCAAGAGCCTCGGAGCTAAGCTGCTCAAGCTCGTTCGACACGAGGTGAACGCAAAGCGGGAACTCACCAACAGTGGCACGCTTGCGACCCAAGTCGTACGAACGGATCTTGGGATCCGGAACAGCACGGTTATAACGGCTCTTGGGGAAGGGCTTGTTCTTGCAGTAGCGATAGCAACGTGCGGGACGGCGTGCCATTGTTCCTGTGTTGTTGGTGGTTACTGAAAAAGTCAGTCGAGTAAAATGGACCAGGCCGTGATCAGAGTCGGCAAGGGCGGTGGCAGAGGGTAGTCTACACTTTACGGTTAATCAGAGGGAGCTATTGACCGTGAGGAACTGTGCACGTGATGAGAATAATGTAGGGCTGGTGCGGCGTAAGGCTTAAGGCTGCTCGCGGCTGAAAGGGTCTCAGTGTGGGAGCCTGTATTACATAAATACCAGTAAGCCCTACATTATTCAGGAGCCCTGGACGAGCGCTCGCAAAGGGAGAGCTATGAAGACAGAACGATAATGATGTTTATTGTAGTTGTAAGATTGTACTATTGTCATTATTTTTATTACTATAAAGGGTTAGCAGAAATATAATACCGACGATACTATAGAAGGTCTATAATTACCAAAATTACAATGTAATACAATATTAGATACTATCATCCGAGTCTTCCGCTCCCCACATTGATTCCATAGTCTTTTGACGAGCATGAAGAAGGTGTTCCTTCGATGCTGAGCTTTTCACACGTTTGGATAAAGACGGTTCGCGTTGCTTTTTCCATCGGGACTGGCTTCGCACTATGGTAGGGGCAGGCTCGGTCTTGAGCAGCGCCAGACTCTCCAACGATTCGCTCGACGGGATCTTCACGCTGCTCATAACCGGAGTTGTGAGAGGAGACGCGACACCGGCGAGGCTATCCCTGGGAACAATCGGAGATGAAACTACGGATGGTGAAACTAGAGGGCGCTTCCGCGACGACGTCCGCTCACCAAAGTCGAACTCCGGTTCCACGGGTTCGTGTCCTATCGATTCAGAATGTGGGACTTCGAGATTAGTACCCTCGTCCGTGGTATCGAAGTATGCAATATCTTCGTCGTCAGGTCTCAAATTCGGAGCTGATGACGTGGCGATGGATGTGATTCGCTGCACGTCGCTAGGTATCGACGGCGTGTGCGTATTAGATGAAGAAAATTCGTGGGATTTGGTCGAAGTATGATCATCTGGCTGCCATGGTGACTGCAATCCGTCCCCTCTGGAATCCGCGAACAGGGCTACGTAGCGCATAGGGGCTGCTGTGATAGTATTTGAAAACCGTTTTGCATTTTTCCTGGCTTCATCGTTGTTATCCGGGATAACGGAGTCCACTGATCTTCGACCAGGACCAATTGAAGTTGAACTGCCTGACGGGCCACCCTGTCGATAGCTTTGTTGATCATGCTGCAGTAAGTGAATCTGTTCACGAGATGCAGCAGCCATAGCTCGCGGGCTATACCGTGGGGCTAAACGGCTCGTAGATCCTGCGCTAGCTGCATACAATTTGGGAGAATCCATAATATGAGATCCACTGGCTTCCGGGTTCGGCATATATTGCCGCACCGAGGACACTGAAACACTCATCAAACTCTCTCCACTAGATCGCGCTCCCTCGCTTGTGCTGCTGGCATCGGTATTGGCATCATCAGAAACATCAGTACTATCGTCTGTACTCCAACGGTTATTGTTGCTCCATCTAATCTCGTTCTCAAGCTCAACAGCTCTACGCTCACGATTTCCCACCACTCTTTGAGCAATAGCCTTTTTCAAATATGAACTCCAGGCATCGGCAAGCTCCTCCTCGTTATCGAAATCCAACTCACTCGGTTCAACTATGCTCATGCGATTACGGGAAATGATCGCTGAACGGCGCCAAGACTCTGGTCTGTAACTGGAGGGAAGTGATGTGGGACTGGCAGGAAATGAGCTGTGCTCCAGAGTTTGGGCTTGGGGTCGCAGTGGGGGTGGGGTCCGCTTACCGCGCTTATTCGTTTCAGACACAGTATTCAAAGGAGCAGAATCCTCATCAAGGTTCCTTATCTCGACAACATCATCTAGTTCGTCGCCGCTGGTGGATATCGGGAGTGTAGGTGTGTGAGGAGGGCCTTCAGACCAATTTTTGCGCAATATAGAACTGCTGGGTACTCTGACACCTTCATCACTTGTTGCTGGGGGATCAAAATCGGTACTTCGTTCCGAAGTGTCTTCCAATTCGTTATTTCGGGCTTGATCCTTATTATGACCACCATCTTTGTTGCTTAGCTCGTGACTTTGCTTCACTGGCAAATTGATTTTGACCTGATGTGGGTGGTCTCTCGCACCAGACCGGCTAGAGTCTGATAATTGAGTGGTCGTGGCCACATTCGAAACTCCACCAGTGACATTACTTTGTTGGTTGCCTCGACTCGAGCTGCTGTTGGGATCACTGTTGGAATTTGTATGGTGCTCATAAGACGTGTGAAGTAGCGATGGGATATCTTGGGTACCATCTAGCATGAAAGGAGGAAGATCCACTTGGCCGTTGTTAGCCAACACATCCATCGGCTTGGGGTTTTTCCACATGGTTACTGGCCGTGAGATCCGCATTCCTCGGGGTCTAGGCCGGCGTTTCACTAAATCGCGGTTGCGATACATGTAGTTATAGCTCGATCTATCGGGTGTGATCACCGTAGAAGGCTGACGTTGTAGGAGCGCCCTGCTGAAGGGATAGCCTCTCGCCCGGCTACTGAAGGTGAGCCGGTTGAGAAATTGACCCATCTCAGAACTTGCTGCCAAGTTAGAGCCGCGAAGCTTTATTGTTGTTCTAGCATCTGACTGCGTTCGACTCAGTTGCGATTGCGGGACACGGGGTGGAGTACTTCTGGGAACTACGATGCGATCACCCGATCCTGAAGCAGGACCTGAGCTGTGCCCCTCTGAACCAACTCTACTTTCACCAGAGTTGGAACTTTGGTGGTTTTGGAACAAGAGCTCAGCCTGCTGAGGCTTAATGTGTTCGACCTGTCGCAGCTCTTGGCCGAACGTGTTCCCAACTGTCTGCCACCGTGAGCTTACGCTAGCCATTCGTAACTCACGACAATGGTTCGCGGTTTAAATTGCAGTTTTTTTGCGTGAGAATAGCCTTCGATTGTGTAAAACCGGGTTGTTTCGACCACAGCGGCTTGGACAATCGATCTTGCAGGCTGATGTTAACACCTGAATGAAAAATTTCTAAAAGATGCTGGCTCAATAAGCTATCGAAATTCTCGAGTATATATCTGGGCTGTACTGGTGAGCATAGTGTGGCTGGTTCTGTCTTATGGTGTGGCTGGCTACAACGCGAGAGATGGGGTTGGTGCATATTACTTGCATATTTAGGGCAGATTTGTCGCAGGTTCGGAGATGGATGGGTAAGGTGCCAGTGATGTCACGACCTTGCTTCACTGCAGGTAGATCATATTATACCGCTGAATAAGAACAGCTTCGATCATATGCTAATAAGCCAACTGTAAGATTACAGTAGTAACAGAATTAATTATTGTATAAGGTAGTTACATGTTCGTTATACTACTAGCTGATTAGATGTGCTCAGTAGATTACACAGCGTGCTTTCTTTTCTCAACATACGCTTTGATAAGGTTATTATCAAGCAGACGCTGTCTTTAGTCGTCTTTATCGTTTATGCAACGCGCATAGACTGTGATCAATGATGACGACTATATCAAATGTGCAAATATTGATGCCTAAATCTATGGAGATGCCTCGTTGGATAGCCTCTAATAGTCTTTCAGTGACCGTGTGACTAGCGTGAAGAAGGAGTGAGTCCAGATGTTTGATAGTACAACAATTGAGAACATGAAATCGATACTATACTGTTCTCGCAATAGAGCTAAAAGACCAGTCAGGATTTTCAATGTTTACCAAAGTCTAGTCAATGGGGTGATTATATTGAGGATTTGCTATTATGAGCGCTTCGGTATACCTAGCTGAAATCCAATACCTGTACGAGATTAGCGAAAGAGGGTCAAGAATGCAAGCACGTTATAATACTCTTAGCCACACTGTTTCATGATACAAATATAGGAGGTTACACAGCCCACCCAACACTTCACGCGTACCTTAGGCGACTCTTTACTGCATAAACTGCATAAATTGCAGATATCTGATGTATTTTAAGTGCCACGGGCAGTGGTCAAGCTGTTCACACTTGTTAATCTAAGCCTCCCTTCTCGATCAACGCAGCTGAAATGACTTTTAACGAAAGTATATAGTACAATGAACCTGCAAAGTTTTAACCAATTATCACATTCTATGGACCTATATTTCATAGAGGCCTCTTATGCGCCCCTATGTAAGGCGTAGTCCTGGGACTATATGGACTACGATTACGAGGGTGAATCCCTAGGCCCCCATTGTGAGTGGTGAGATCATTTATAAGCTGTGCATCGCTCCTTGCCCGCCTTTTACCCGTGCCCATGTTCCGCCTCTAGTTTCCAGCTGCCGCAGCTGCCCTGACAGCACAACATCATTATTCGAACATTATAGTAGTTAACAAGCATTTATTTGATAGTCGGAATATCATACCGCAATAATGGTAATATTTCAGCAGCTAAGCCGCCAACTTTTAGTGGAACCTGCCAGAGCACATAGCTGAAAAAGTCGGGGTGCTATGATTTGCCCCAACCCGACTCCACCTCGTGCTCTTCCAGCGACTTACGACGGCGCTCGAGATCTCTTATCCAAATAGTAAGGCGCAGTCAAGTTACACCACCACTAGCAGCACTACGCAAAGCTGCGACAACCAGACGACAGTGGTGAGCTATCTCTTAGATCTTTTGTACCAGGATATCCGCACAATATTGACCATTTTACACCCAACCAAGTAGTGCGAGCTAAGTGCTAAGTGCCACTCTAGGAACACATATTTCTGAACCAGAGATTGATCCAAGTTTCAGCAGAATTACAAACAGATCAGAAGCCACACTAAGGATGCCTGGTATATACATATATTCACCTGCAGAGCTTGTTGACCTTTCTGAGTCACCGCTGGTGGCACCACCCGTTGGCATGGTGACACTGACTGCTGAAGATATGCCTGGACCGTCTTATGAGGATTTTCGCCCTGACAGAATGATTCCAAGCTCCGGGATGTATACTCTTCAAAACAACCGTCGTTTGCGTGGTACAGGACGACGTCCGGAACGCAAGTGGGTGCAAGGAAGCGAAGTAGTTGGATCTCGAGCCCCTATTAGATTCCGCGAGGAGGAACCTCCGCGTAACGCGTGGCAAGACCCTTCGACTAGTGATAATTCCGGGTTTGGTGGCTTTGAGCAAAGTGTTGCGGAATTCGAGAAGTGGAAGCAGGCACAGCGAGGGATTACTATCGCCGCTCCCGAGAAACCATCTAGCGAACAGACAGATCTTGTTACTGAGCTGAAGGATGTAGCAGAAATGCCTAAGGATTCCAGCGCGGATGCGCCTGTAACAACAGAGAAGGCCAATAAGCAGAGTGCATCAGATGACCCAACCAACACCCCACAGGCCATCGGATCGAGCTCCCGTTTTTCTACGTTTTTCAAACCTCAGGCTGAACCGAGGAACTTAGCTCCTGGCGCGACAATCAACCCGGGTCAACAAGCCGGAAAGACTCCTTATGCACATGCAATTTTTAACCAGGGACCTCCTGCTGGTCTCGGAGAGATATCCGGAGCTTCAGGAAAGTCACCGTCTCAGACTAAAAACCCCCCAGGTATGTCAGACCAGCAGAATCTGCAACAACAAATGTACCAGGCGTACCAGAATCAATACCAAAGTTATCAAAGGCAGTATCAGAATTATCAGCAGCAGATGTTCTACCAACAGCCTCAACAAAATCAGACACAGTCTCCATCCCTTCAACTGTCTCAGTCGCAGCAGAGCTCAACTACTTCAACTCCAGTCCAAGCCAATGCCACACTCTCCAAGGCACCCCAACATGCCTACCCATTCAGCTCATCAGGTGGTATGGGCCCGCCCGGCCTTATGGCCCCTGGTCAATACCCCCCGGGTTTGATGAGTACTTATGCCATGGGTGGGCCACCTGGTTTAGCGCCACACGGCACAGGGCAAAACACGTCTAAACCGACAAACCAGCCACACCAAGGCCCGCCAGGTATTTACGGAATGAATCAGGGCTCAGCGCCGCCTGGACTGAACACTGCTGCCCAGCCTAAACATAAGATGTCTAAACAAGATGACGCTTTTTTCAATGTGTTACTCAAAAAGTAGGCAAATCTAGGCAAATCTATTTTTGAGATTGGTGGTCTGTTTATCCTATGTATATATATATATATATATATATATATATATATAATACATCGAACGAGAGATAATATTGGATCGTGGTCAATTATTTATTTAGATTGTAATTTGGTTACTATTTCTCACAGGATACACCATCACAGACCCTATAGTTTTCGAACCCTGCATCGACGCGTCACCGTGATCATCTGGCAACATACGGTCTCACGGCAGGTAAGCACCGGCTCATTGTCGTTTCAAGAACACTTAGACAACACCATCTATATGCAGTGGGCTGAGGAGCGAGCAGCGCTAATGTCAAGGGTGTATGTCAATCTAATGGACTTTTACCACCTGAAGCTCACTGATGAGCTTGTCGGCTGGAGAGATGACCACACCAGCATTGAAACAGCATTAAGTGATCTTGACGAACTTCTGGAAGATCGTGATGAGCCGCCATTTACATTCGACCGTCTAAAGGCTTTGATTGACTTAGGAGATGACGTGAAAAAAGAATATACCTCCAATCATGGCGAAGGATACCTGCTGGCACTCTTGAAGATCGCCAACGTAGATTCTCCGCTCCAAAGTCTGGATGATTTCGATATACTTCTTGACAAGAATGATGCGAAACACGAAGGTATTCGTCTTCAGACAATAGATTGGAATGAAGTCCCGACTTGGCCCGGCGTGAACGCAGATTAATGAGTACAGAGAAGAAAGCTATTAGTCAAAGCAAATCATTGCCTGGTAATGGTAGTGTATCTGTTTCCAATCAGGTAGCACGGAGAGAAATAATGGGTGTAAGATCAAACATTAATGAGGGCAATGTGATGGTGAAGTGAACTATTAGAGAGCACATCCTTGTGATAGTCTTATGTCTATGTAGTTAACAGCATATACTTCATGGGTTCTTTCAAGCGTCAGATGAAACGGTACGGACCTAGCGCTGTTGCGCCTAAGTCTGAACTATATAATAATAAATATTGTCGTTGTCATTGATATTAACATAGTGTTGACTAATTGTTTCTGATTTATTCTTCGCCTTGTCGTTTTAAGGTAGGTTCAAGACAACGAAAAATCTGATAGTGACGACTCACAACATGTAGTACATCGCCAACTCACATTTAGTACGCTCGGATCTTATTAGCTTGAAGAGCTCGTTTGTTGCCGCAATCGCAACCCTTGAGATATTTATTGAAACAGTCCCCAATGGTCGATCCATAGAATCTAGTTACTTCAAATAGCTACATTTCACCATCACTACTTATTTTATTTGACATACATATAAGCTTCTCCGCAGGGGAACGTGGGTCTAATGCTGACCTGACGTGCTGAGTACTTTAACTGAGTCCAATTCTGTGTAGAATACGGAAAAAATACACGAAGCTGTGTTAATTATTTGGCTAGAATGGGTCCCTGCTGCGGCTGGTCCCGGGTACATATTTTTGCGTTTTCACAAGCGATTCATCCACTCAATGATCACTGCAACCTTACCCTTTTATTATGAATACAATGGAAGACCTAAAGACCCCTCAAAGGCACCCCGAACTCTTTTCTCTCAACATGTTCGTAGGGATCCAATACCCGGGCCTGCATAAGAATACACACCATAGGCCTAGAACTTATTTTTCTCGAGGAAACGCAGCCGCCGTTCAGGGTACCCCCCAGCTATACCCTTAACCCAACGACGCCCCCGCCCGTGATAAACACGGCTGTTACTGACCCTCCATCCGCTAAACCCTGGATCTCGGAGTACCCTCCCAGCCTAAGGGTTAATTATTGAGAGAAATTGTGCTTATCAATTGCTTCAAATGGTCCCCAAGTCACGAGAGCTGGCCCGGGTATCGCCCAATTTATGCGACTGCGAATAAAATGTAATAAAGTGCGCCAAGACCTGAAATATATATATTTCGCTCAAACTCCTCATTTTGTCGTAACATTTCTATTTCCACAATGAAATCTGTTGAGAAGTTCGAGCATACAGTCTCGGAAAGGCTTGCACATGATGTAGAGGGCGGATCTACCTATTCCTCAAGGACATTGGTCCATCTGTGGAGGACGATGACTCTGAACTGATTGTATACACCGAATATCGACTGAACAAAAGTCCAATTCGCTGGTTTTGGCAGTTCTCTTTTTTTATTGACAAATTGGCGGAAACTAGAACCGTGGGTCGTCAAGCCCCCAACAAACGTACCAAAACGACTTATTGGGCCTTGCTAAAGCTTTTCGCAATCTGGTTCGGAGGTTCGCTCAGTATCCCTTCGATGACCGGATTCTTTTTGGGACCTTTGATGTTCAATCTGAGTTTTCGGACATCAGTCAGCGCTGGTCTCTTTGGTTCCTTCTTTGGGACCGTCATGGCTGCATTTGGTGCTGTTATGGGCCCTCGGTCTGGTCTTCGTCAGATGATGGGCGTCCGTTACCAATTTGGTTGGTGGTTCAGTAAGTTTTTGGCACTTCTTACCTGTTGCACTGGTCTTGGATGGCTTATTGTTAACGGTAACTTCGGTGGTCAGCTCTTATCATCTCTCACTGATGGCCGCGTTTCAATTCAAATCGGAATTCTGATCGTTTTCTTGGTTGTTCTTGTGCTCTCGGTTCTGGGAATCAAATTGATTGCCTACTTCGACTCGATTTTCATCATCCCTCTCTTTGTTGCTTTACTTCTGTGCTACGTATGTACTGGTCACGAGTTCTAGCTTACAGCACACTCCAAGGTAGAGGGAGTTTATCTCACTGCTGGATGGGTTTCGTTTTTCCAAAACTGTATTGGTATATTATTTCTCTCCGTGATATACATGGCTTCCTGTAGCCCCAGACTACCGCCTAGAATTGCCGGAAAGCACCAACAAGGTTTGTCTCTTTTTCTTTGTGCTAATCGCCATCTTCATTCCAACCGCTTTCGCTGGAATTTTGGGTTGTGGCTTGGCCTCTGCTGCACTTTTCGATACGAGACTGTCGAATGTGTACCACAAATATGGTGGTGCTGGTCTTATTCTTGATGGTATGCGTCGTTGGCATGGTGGTGGTACCTTCATTGTTGTTCTGATGTATATTTCGCTGATCACCAACAGTGTGCTGACGGTGTACTCTTTCGGTCTTGCTGTCCAATCCATGGGAAAACCCCTCGCTCGAACCCCTCGTTACATCTGGGTCATTCTGGGTTCTGTGATTTGGTACGTGCTGGCTGCTGTTGGTCAATCCGGCTGGTCAGAAGTCATATCCAACTTCCTGCCTATGATTGATTATTGGAGCATGATTTATGCCATCATTTTTATCCTTGAATCATTTTGGTTCCGTCGAAAGCCCGAGGATAAAGATGATTGGTCACAATACCTCAACAAGAAGCACTTCCCTATAATGTGGGCTGCGATGTTTTCATTCGGTTGCGGTGTAGCCGGTGTCGTGATCGGCATGGACCAATACTACTGTGTTGGACGTTTAGCTCGTACAATTGGCAAGGGCTGCGAGTTGGGAACTCTTCTTGCATTCGGTTTCGCAGGTGTTACATACGTTCCACTCAGATACTTGGAGCTGTACCTTCGCAGAGGTTCACCCATTCGACCGTGATAGCATTTTCACTCAACAACATCATCCCTAGCGTAAATATATAGTGTTCATCTTCTTATCATCTGTTTTTACAAGACGCTACTCACGGTTTATACAAGCTAACCAGCTATTAAGCAAATTAGTTTGAGCCTAAAACAAAACATCGAACCTACCAGCCGTAGAAGCTTTGGCCACAGTTGATGTAGGTGGTTTAATCGAACCTACTCCCTTTTTGGCGACAATAAAGTCATCTTGCACCTCTTCAACAATAAAGTCAGAGTTCAAGATCATATCAGCTGAGTGCAAAGCGGAATCAGCACCGTCGTCACTCGTTTCTTCCACCAACGGCACAATTTGGTCAAGATATACCCTGGGCTCTATGAAACTGCCATTCTGCAGCACGTGACGACACAAGTAAACGGAGTCCGTGAAAACAGCACGCACAGATCTATTAGAACCAGTGTCAACGCTCTCGCCTTGCAAGCCATAGTGGTCAAGAAGGTAATAAACGTATCGACGATGGCGTTTATTCATTGGCTTGAACCAAATAGTACGGGAATTTTGTGCCTTCACAGCGTCACGAATCGTAGCCTCAATCCGAAGAAACCATCGCTTCTCTTCCTGATAAGCTTCTTGTAAGACAACTGGGTAAGTTTCTTTAAGACAAAAATCATTACAACCAACCTCAACGTCTTCCCCACAATCATACTCGACATTGAGACTTCCACAGGGACAACGAGCCATTAGCTTTGTAGTACATTCATCTGGACAGTCCACACCGGGGTGACAGCTGCCACTCATATGTTTGTGACCACAACTAAATGCACGGCCACATGGTTCCTGGCACGGAGGGCACGAACCACCACCATTGCAGCACGTCTGCTTACAATAATGCCCACATCCTAATTTCGTTCCACAAACTCTGGCACAAGTATTTTGTGTGGCGGCACCGTCAACTTCATTCAGAGACGAGCACTTCACCTTAACTTCAGACTTCCCGCATCGGCAAGCTTTGAGGACTAAGACAGAGCACGGGGAGCAATTGATAACGTCAGGATGACAACGATGTTGCGCTGAATGACCACAAGTCTGGGGTCTATGACATGCTGCACGGCAAGCTGGCATTTCTGTCCCGCAGCGAATCGGAGGTTCCACAACCGTCGATCCACAGCTACATGCCCATTCATCAAACGAAGTTGCCATGCAAGGAGAGCAAGGCCCAGCGTGACAAATACTGGGGCATGTGTGGCTGCCACAGCTCAGCAAGCGGTCACACATCCGTGTACATACGTGTGACTCCAATCTCGATGTATTATCTTCCTCAGTTCCACCCGGGCCTAGAATCTGTTGATCAGCTAAAAACTGCTGCAGATCAAGAGCTCTTCCACGAGCCGAGTGCCCAGGAGATTTCAGTGGTTTAGCCGAACAACAAAACTCTTGGCACCGATGACGGCGGCAGGACATAAGCGCGCCACATTTCTTGCTACAAGTTGGAGAACGCAATTTTTGACTATCACTGCAAAGGATGGACCCAAAAGTAGCTGTGCAGCGACAAGGAACATTTTCTAATACCTCCATACATGCAGGACAAGAACCCTCATGACACTCTTGTTGACAGGTGTGACCACAAGCTAAGCGTTTCCCACAGACAGAACCACAGCTTAGGTATGGATCAAGGCAGCTCTGACGATTTATGCGTTGTTTCCCACAGAAACATGTTTCGCCAGCTCGAGGCACAAGATCGCAGGTGTGCTTCACACGACGACCATGACATTTGGCCATACATCGGTGGTTAGCACAACTCAACTCCTCGTCACAGATGCGACCACATGACAGAGTAAGCTGGCCGCGCGCATTGACACGATTACGCTCATTTTTCGACAGAGTATGACACGGTCTCTTTTCCGACTCAATAGCTCCGCA
Source organism: Starmerella ratchasimensis (assembly GCA_030562965.1). Lineage (NCBI taxonomy): Eukaryota > Fungi > Ascomycota > Dipodascomycetes > Dipodascales > Trichomonascaceae > Starmerella > Starmerella ratchasimensis. The sequence continues at coordinate 785,370 of JAKUAQ010000001.1, forward strand.
AAAACATTTTATCTGCACAAGCTCTTCACAAGGTCCACAGCCATTGCTGTGTTCTTCTCTCCTATGACATGTGCGCTTGCATTTGTGCTTGCAGATCCGGTCAATTCTCCCACAGTCACCGGCACAACTAAACCCTTCGTACGGCGTCTGAGAGCAGATACTTTGCGAGTTTGCCTTGCCACAAAAGCACGATATTTTAGGGCCCAAATAAGCGCATTCTTCCGACCTTGCATGTTGTCCAGCGTGACATGTGAGCGGACAGGGGTGTGGACAACTCCGTTTCGCTCCGCACGTCTGACCACAGCTATGCGGAAAATCAAGTACGTCCTGGTTTATTTGATTCTCATCAGTAATATATTTAGTACCTTGAGGTCTTCGGTAACTTTTTCTGTGACCCAACTTTTGTTTTCCACACCAACAGCGGTATTGCAGCCCATTTACCTTTTGCTTCTGTTCAACTAAACAATGAGGGCAGGACCAGCCTCCTCGAGCCTTCAATGCTCGCTCGCCCCATTCTTTAATACAATTGAGGTCAAAAACACGGAAGCAAGTGCGACAGGACCATACGATGGATTGTCGGGTGATTGAACCCAGGCAGATTAGGCACTCATAATCTCCTTTTAAAATTTCATGATGGATATTTGAGTCAGTTACTCCAATTGCCATGGGCCACTGCGAAATCACAGAACACAATGAGCGACTTTCCACAATATTTGTTTCACTTCTCTGGTGAATATGCAGGCACTCCGTCCTTGATCTCCTTATGCAGTAGCGTCGATGCAATTTTCCTCTGACGTCACGTGGTTCTTAAATGTTCGCGAAGAGGTTGGGCCTGATGGGTAAGGGCATATAGAGGGTGATGTGATCGGGAACGCGCACCACCACCACACGGACATAATAGGCAGCTTCCGTGAGGTCCAACATCTAGGTAGGTTAATAATAAATGGAGAAATATAGTAGTAAAATATCGTAAGAATGATCTGAATAAATGAATAAGGTATGCAAAATCTGTCAGTGTTAATGCGGGGGCCAGCCCACGATTACTCGGCAGTAGGAACGCCAGCCAGCTCGGCGCTACCAGGATGACTTAAAAAAGGTGTCAAGCCAAGGTGAGGTGTCATTCCGCTGCCAGGTGTTAAGCCAGTGAAAAAGTTACCCATCGGATAATCATACCAAGAAAAATTGGCACCGGGAGGCGTCTGCATCTGAAGGTCGAGTGCCAAGTCATCAAAAGACGAAGCAAAACGCGGCGTGCGTGGCGTACAAGGGATATTTGAGGAAAGATGGGGGGGCTTGTCTGGAGTACTCTCGTTGGGAAACAAAAACATGAATCCTTGATTCTGGGCCCGACCCAGTGCACGTGCAAACGCGGTAGCCGCATCTGAGTTTCCTAGACTGCTAAAGCGCGGGGGCGTGCGTACAGGGTCGTCACATCTAGAAATCTCCTGCTCACTGTCCGATGCGTCACTGTCTGAGCCGCTGTCCTCCGCTAGGAAGTCTGAGATGCTTGAATCCATCGGACTTTGACCATCTTCGGCGGCCAGACGGCGCGTCGAATGGGCTTTCGGAAACATCGCAATAGCACTATTGCAGACAGTGCTCGTCTTTTCGATCTCTGCCGCTCCGCTGATGCTGATGCTGAAGTTGAACCCAAGGCCGTTTGTACTGAAGTGCCTCCTTTTCTCTTCGTAGTCTTGTATTAGATCCACATCACTTGTTTCGGTCGGGCGTTGCAGCGTCTGAGACTCGCAAGCTACGCGGAATGCCTGAGATGAGAACAGGGGTACGCCATTAGAGGTTCGCTGCGAATTATAAACAAGTGGGCGCCCTCCAACTTGACTGGTCTTTGGGGTAGCAGTCTGCACCAACTTTGCAACTTCGGCAACGGTCAAGCTCGGAGACTTTACCGGATTAACATCAACAGTGGATGCGATGGAGACAGTAGGTGTCGAATTCGACGAAGACGTCGTCGACGTATTGGGGCAGTCTTTTCTAGCAGGGCGCTTCACAGTGGCAGACTTGAGGTAAAAAGGGTTCGAAGGAGTCAGAGACGCCGGAATACTCGCCGCTGCCGCGATAGGAGTAGTGTCGATCAATTTTCCATCGATCGAACCGGAACGCTTCTTAGGCGTGGTGAGAAGCTTCGTCGATCCCGCGCTACCGTTGGAGGATGTCAACGCACCAGCCCGCCCATTGTTCAACGAAGCGAAATAAGACTCTCTATCCTGATCATTAACAAAGTGCTTACGCGGACGCCCCAGCTTTTTGGTAGTGTGAACGTGCGGGTGCACCTTGGAGGGCTGAGTCGCATTAGTCAAAGTCGAGGAATCTTCCGGATCGATGACAACATATTTCCGTGGCCGGCCACGTTTGCGGGTATGAGAGGGTACTACTGCAGCCTCTTCAGACTTCCGCTTCTTTGTCTTAGGACGGGGAGAGGCAGAGCGATCATTAGAATTCCGCATAGTGGAACTGCTGGTATTAATAGCATTGAGAGAAGAGTTCGAGGATTTCGAACGAATATTGTGGGGAACAGGTGGCGAAGATTCGAGGTTAGCGAAGTTTTCAGGAGGGAACTGAGAAGGAAGAAGATGGTTCATGTCCTGAAACTTTTCGCTAAGGACGTCATTGGCGTCATCGAAGCCGGCTGGGTTGGTGGACCATTGTAAACTCGACATGGAATGACCAGGCGCAGGTGAGGAAGACTCATAATAAGGGGAGCTCGAGCTGCCGAATCCCAGGGAGGGCGGCAGGTCTTTCATGGGAGTGTACATATGCTCCGCTTGTTGCATCATGTAGCCCTGCTGCTGTTGGTTCTGCTGCTGAACCTGACGTTGTTGGGCTTGGTGCTGCTGGTTCTGCTGCTGAGCCTTCGCTTGCTTCTGTTGCAGTTGGATACGCTGCTCATAGAGCTGTTGTTGGTGATGATGAAACTCTTCTTCGTATTGTTGATGCTCTTGATATTGATACTGTTGGTGCATTTGATGCTGTTGCAGATCTTGATTGTATTGGTTCTGCTGCATGTCATGCATCGGGTAGTGTGCACTGTAGTATCGGCTGTGGTCCAAACTCATGTTTACCCCAGGTTATTGGCTGATTAGTTTGTTTGAAGAAAAGAAGGTATGAAGGACTGAAGGTGATTCAAAGGAGCGTAATGGTCCCGGCCAAACTGGATAGAACTATACCCTCTTTCGACGAGAGCTGAAAGCGAATAATCTATTTGAGAATAAGTGTGAAAGAAAGTGGCTATGGGCACGATTTAAGGCGGTTTAACCCTGCTTGAAAAATGAAATACGGGTTCGGGTCGGCTACCCTGTAGGTACTTGTTAATTAAGTGCGCCCCTCGGCGCGCGTGGCCAAAGATGTCAAAGACCACAATTACATTAAAACGGACGTAATAGAATCTAAAAAGCCTAAACCTTCACAACCAGTTCGATTTACACACCATTCTAAATATTAAAAATGAATTTCATGTAAATCTATCTATTCTGCATATTCGGTTACCCGCTTCGGCTGGAGATAGCCAGCCCGCATAATATATTAGACGCGTCTACCCATACCCTTAATTGGATTTCACGAGAGTGTGAGTATGCAACAGGCTAGTGCGACGCTTGGGTCAGCGAACGGGGGGTTCGAGGAGTCGCTTTTCGCAACCCAGGCCAAACCCACCTGCTTGGCCGACCACTGACCACGGCTGCCTCTCGGTTCCCAGGGTGCCATGAGGCGAAAGGATCGACACCCTGGACCCAATGGAGATGCAAGTGGGTGAGGCAACCCCGCATGTAACGAATGGCCTTGGATCGAACTCGAATCTCGATCGAACTCTGGATATACACTAAATAGCTAGATATATCCAGAGACTAATAATCGTATAAGTTGATTGTATGCTAAATAAATGAAGAGCGAATATGATACAATGCCATCGGAAATTACCATGTGGGAATAGAAAGAATTCCAATGGCATGTGGCTGTTAGCGGTATAAATTCAGAATGTGAACAGACCGGATCTCTTGCGACGTAGGCCAAGGGGATAAACGACGAGAGTAGCGGCGAATAGTCCAACCACAATTCCTACCGCGACTTGAGTCATTGTATTACCCAACTCGCTGATAGCTTGTGCCGAGTCGCCATTGTCAGCAGACGAATCGCTTGTCTTATTATGTTTCACGATTTCAGTAGCGACCTGTACACCTGCGACCAATGAGCCCTGAGCCGCAACTCCTGACGGCACGAGCACGAAAATACCCGGTAACATTGCGGCGAAAGCTAGACCATGACCGACTCGAGAGTACAAATTACCCAACACACCAAGTGTGAATGCACCAATTGCAGACGTGAAGGATGCGGCATTTTCCACTTGCTGTTGAACAAAAAACTGGACGGCATAGCCAGCGCTGCCTATGATGACCATAACTGGTAACTGTCGCGGGCTCGCCTGATTCACGGTTGCCATGAATAGCGTGGCCGTCGGCACAAAGAGAATTTTCCATTTATTGTCAATCGAGCTGACGCATGTAGTACGTGTGACGGCATGTGAGTCGCACCAGCCGTAGATAGCCGATCCCAGTGTGATTCCGAACGATAGGAACAGCGAATAAATGTTCGCATAGAACATTCGCACAGATCCGGCTACCAAGTTCTTGGTTTGCAGCTCAAGCGCACCGACAAGGATAATATACCCAGGTAAAATCAACGCCAAAGATGCTTGCACGATAGCTGCGAAGCAGAAGATGTCTTTGTGCGTGCCTATAGAACCAAAAGCGCGCCCAAGGAAGCTAACGACAATAGAAGACGAGACTTCGAACACATTGGCATATAGATCACTCTTTGGCTGCACCCAGAACTGCAGGAAACCAACACCACCACCCAATACGAATATAAACGGCATATCCTTCCACACAGCGCCGTATGCAAACATGCCACAACAGACGCATGCCAGTCCGTAAAAGAAGATGACAAGCCAAACAGGATAGATGTTTTTTGAGCGCAGAAGATGATCGATATGTGAGCTGGCCTCCTCCAAACTCATCATGTCGTGTACAACCTCTTTATAGATAAGGTGAGTGGAATGCAGTTTCAGAAGATTAAGACCCTGGGCAACCTTGAGAAGTTTGGTTTCGGACGTATGGGTGGTCGCATCACCGAAAGAAAACAACAAACAACCAGGAATATACAGAACTTGAGCATCAATTTCGAGGACACGTGCCGTAATCTTCAGATACTCTTCGAGACGATGACTCGGCGCACCGTAGAGCATCAACGCTCGCCCCAAACGAAGCAAGAAGCGCTGACGTTGTAGCACATCAGCAATGTGGATCGTGATACGGGCCTGTTCAGCGAGTCGTGCCTTCTTCAAAGCTTTCTCCTTATCCTTGCGTTTCTTCTCAGCGCTTTTGGCAGATTTTTTAGCCTCTTTTTCGCGCATAGCAGCAATTCCATCAAAGCCCTTTTTATCTCCACCCTCCCTGTGCAACTTGCGCGACAGGTTCGGGGGAATGTGTGTCGCCGACGCCATGTCGGCTGCCGCACCGCCTGCCGCAGCCAGACCGCTAGAAGCGAGATGGTTGATCGAATGAATATTATTATTGCTCGAACGGCGGAGCCACTTTGGCCGGCTCTTACCCTCTTTCCCATCACGACCAAGTGCGTTTTCACTGTTGCTACGCAAATAGCTCGGGCGTCGCCACTTCTTTCCAAATGACGGACGCGACTCAGAGGTACTAGCGACATCGAGGCTTGCTCCATCGGTACTGGTGCGGTTTTGGTCTACGGCTTCCGGCGAGGTGGAGTAACGGTCAAAGTAATCACCCTGGAGTGAAGGCGACGCAAGCGGCGTCGACTGTGGAGTTGTGGAAGGTGTAGTAGCCGGCGAAGCATCCATGGATTGTGCATCTTCCTCTTGGCCAGCATACAGACGCAGTAGCGATCCAAGTACACCCTCCTTCACCCTCTTCGGCGGCGGTACGTAGTCCGGGTCACCGCGCATACTGATGTTGCGGTTCTCTTCGTCATCACTATCGCTGTCGGAAACCTCTTCATCGGTGCGTTTCGAGTCTTTCTCGTTGGGAAGAGATTCGCTGCTCCCGCTACTGTCGCCATTGGATCCGTTACCATCCTTTGCGGCGGCAGGTTCATCTTCTAGCAAAATATCGTCATCCATTGAACCGGCATTGGCTAAATAGCGATCATTCGCCACATACCCTTTATCCTCTTGGCCCTTGCTCTTGCCAGTTCGAAGCAGACGGCCGGACAGTAAGTGTGTTTTTACCAAGCGTCTAGCGCGATCTTTTGCATCCTGGCGTGCAGCGTCCTCCAGTCGTCTGAGTAATTCTTCTTCGGTCTCAAAGTGCTCTGAGTTGGACTCGTCTGTATCCTTCGAGCCGCGCCGAGGACTACCCTCATGATCGCTATCATTGGACGAAACACTGGGCTGCTCGGTGCTACTCACACTCGACCGCTGCTGTGTACGGCGGTGGCGCTCTGCCAGAATTTCTTCGGTACGACGACTGCGGCGGCTTTGACTTTCCTCGAGCGCGGAGCGAAGCGCTTCAGCCCGTGCAGCCTGGTGCGGCTGATCGGAGGTGTCAGCCGGTAGTTGGTAGTTATCTTCATTGTAATTTCCATGGCTGTAGTCATCATCATCATCATCATCATCGAAGCCATACATAGGATGACGTGGTGGTGCCAGAGTTTGCAGGGGGATTGCCCCTCGGTTCAATGGGTCGACCACTTCGTATTGGGGTGATGATGCTGGAATATGATGTGGCCCAGGACCAAGAGTCGCAAGAAGCTCGTCGCGACGCTGACGATACTCCTCGTCCAGTGGATCCGCTACAGGCTCATTGCTGTCGCCACCAACGGCTAGGCCGCCGCTAACCCGAGTGCCGATATCCAGAATGTTACCGTATGGATTTAGCATTGCTGGCGCAGGCTCACTGATTTGGATTTGCGGCACAGCCAGTGAATTAGTATCTGTTGCTGAACCGGCTGACATGGATGAGTTCGACCGACTAAGTGGGGGTCGGCGGCTCGGTCCTAAGCGAGTTCCTTGGCCGGGGGACACGCGGGTTGGGCCTGGAGGTCTGTATGGTGTGGCAGTCATCGCGTTCGCTTGCATGACAGCCATACTCACGAAATCATCACCTTCTTCATCACCTTCTTCTTGTCTCATTTGGTTAAACCAGGTATTCGCACGAGTAGTGGCACGGCGATGAGCCGAGTCTTCGTCGTCATGCTCGCTGGCGTCATCATCACTACTGCTGCTGCTCACTTCGTTTTCGAGGTTATGGCGATTTCCAGACGCATTGGTGTAAGTGAAATAATCTTCGTTGCGTGATGGATCTGTGGAGTGGTTATTAGAACCGGTCCAGCGCACGGACTTCGGCCGCCGCGTCCCTCCAACGTGCGGCGAGCCGGGTGAGTTCGGAGAGCCGGGATTATCTCCCATCTATAAGATAACGCGTTCTGTGTGAAGATCTGGTTTCTGATAGTTCTGATCTCGATGCGAGAAAATAATATCTGCGGAGCTGGGCAGACTGATGCAATTAAATAGCCCGGGCTTTTAGACAGCGCGCAAATGTACTGCCGCTGGCGTATTGTATATATAGGTGCCTCTGTTTGTTAAGGTTCGCACTCTTATCACTGTGACCGTTGCTGGGGAAGACGTCACTGAATTTATTGGGAACGGGGAACGGGGAAACCACCTCTAGGGTTCGCTAGGCAAGATTCCCACTAACCCTGCCACAAGTAGTGACACCCCTTAATTTATCGGAAACTAGCGTGTTTAAAGCCGCAAGTTAAGCACATCTCGTATCCCAAGATTAGCAGCACTTGCCCTACAATTCACAGCACCCTCAATAACAAAACACCTATAGGCTAATAAGCCACAAGGCTGAATAAGGGGGCGACCGGGCGGGCTTTGAAACGCATGTTCGAGGGCAGTTCCAGCACTACGCAGGTCACAAAAATCGGCAGCATGCAGGTTCTCAGATCCAAAAATAGCTCAAAAAAAATCGATTCACACTTTTTTTCCTAATTAGCTCCACTTTTGTATGCTGGAAAATTGACTCATAGTTATTTTCCAAACTAGCTACACAGTTTAATTCAAGGAGTCACCTTTTTTTTACTTGCCAAACAAGTTACGCAGTTATATGCTGGAAATTACATATCTTACATATATTTTTTTACCCAGCAGGCCCGATACTGGGCCCGGAGTAGTAGCAATGAAGAGCTAAGAGTTCTCACGTTAATTCTTTTATTCCAGTTCTCTCGGATATACAATAGCCTATTTCTTAAGTTAATATCGTAGTCTTACTCCCATCTGGTCAAGCAAATCGCAACTCGGGAGATCCATTTCTTTTGCTGCCTGGTAAGCCGCCTCGTCTGTGAAAAACCACCCTATCGCATCGGTTAAGGCTTGCTGCCGCGCCAAATATTCATGGCGACACTGTGACTGAGTAGCCGAAACGAACTGAGTCTCCACACGCTTGCCCAGTGTTCTCTCCTTGGCTGGCGACAAACCATTCGTGTCTTTGGGGTTTGTAAAGAACGGCACTTTGTGATTCGGTGTGAACCGCTCCTCAGTGTACGGCTTCTGGGAGTCGAATCTGAAGCTAGGGAGTGAAGTCTCCGAGGAGCCAAGTATCCAAGAAAGTACAGTGGGCAGAATGAACACTATCGCAATAAGGACCAGCGCAAAAACAGTCTGGTCTCTAGCTTCCTTAGGATTGGGTGGTGCATTTCTTTGACGGGTTCGTTGGCGCTGCTGCGGTGGCATACCAAAAAGGCTACTGAAGATATCCTCCCCGTCTCCCCCAAAGTTGAATTGAAACTGCGTCTGGCCGAAAGTAGGCCCCCCGAAGAATTGAGTGAAGATATCTTGGGGATCACCAGCGAATTGTTGACGCGCGAAGCCGCTATGGCCAAATGGTGAGTTGAATCCTCCGCCAAAGCCAGGCTGGGGTGGTGCTCTTGCTCGCGACCTGGGGTCCGACCCTGTCTGATCATATATTCTTCGCTGAGTTTCGTCGCTCAGAACTTGGAAGGCATCGTTCACGCGCTTGAATGCCTCATCCGCCTTCGGCGCTCCGTTCTTGTCAGGATGCATCACAAGGGCAAGCTTGCGATATGCTTTCTTGACTTCGGCTGGGCTACATTTCTTTTCCACGAGCAAGATGGTGTAGTAGTCTGTTTCTTTCAACAGCAGAACTCTCTTCACAGCAGCGTGCTGCTCTGGAGTGTAATCGAGACTCATCTTGTTCGGCGCTCTCTAATTTAACCTGGGAGAATCTTGGAATCTCAAAGAGGCCCAGCGCAAGTTGCTGACCAATGTTAACAGTGATGAGATACCAAGCAATATACACTATGTGCTACGTTCAGCCGCAAACTCACAAATCGTGCTGATGCAAGGCCTGATAACAATATAGCTGAATTCGCAACGCACCTAAGCTTCGATGCCACACCGCTATCTTTCGATGTGTAGTCACGTGTGTTATCTCGCCTCCCCAAGCTATCGTGAAGGGACTTACCAAGGTAAGGTAATAGTGTAACCCTCATATTGAGCCTTAGTTTGAGCATATCTAAGTTGATCGGCTTTAACTGATGAGAAAAATATCCATGGGATAGAAAGAACCAATATATTGGGCACAGAAACGGCACATAGGTAAATTAATCTCAAAACCGCTATATATATGCAGGTTCTTCCTAGAACACCAGGGTTGGTGGCCTTGTGAATGGCTCACTGGTGCTCCATATAGAGCCTGGAGTAATCTGTACTAACGTCACAGAAAACTTCCAGATTTGAGGCACTTCAATTAAGGTATTGCCAGTGGATCTTATCACATCTATTTTACTTCTACATCACCTGTCAACATATAATGACCGACGCGAGATTTACATGGCCTAACCTCAACCCTCGAGCCCATAATATATCCACACTAGGCGCGTCGAACTGTGTCATTATCGAACCGCGATCTTTGAGTGACGACATTTTGACGACTAAGTATGTCGGCACCAGCTTCGAGTCAGAATGTAGCTTCTGTAAAGCGACAAGCTGAGCAAGAGGCCGAAGCTCTCGAGAAGAAACGACTAAAGTCGTTCAAAGAGAAACTTGAGGCCGAGCACAATAATGCAGCGAATAGCGACGTCGTTCCCGGCACAGTTGGGGACCAGAAGTGGACTCGACCCCCGTTGGACCCCACCTGGTCTACCAAAGACGTATCATTTCAGCAGATTGATGCCGAGGAGAGCAGCGCTGATGACTTTGATCTATCTAAATCATCTGGCCCGCGTCCACTCCAGCATTTCCTTCGTATGTTCGGCGTGACGAGCGAAGGACATTCCGTCATGTGTGATGTCCTCAACTTCCGACACTATTTGTTTGTCCCAGCCCCCATAGGATTTAAAGCCGCCAATGTAGACGCCTTGATGAATGTTTTGGGTGAAAATGCCCCGGAGTCTGTAGAATTCCACGACCGCCAAAGCATTTGGGGATATTATGGCGACCATGCGTCTCCATTTTTGAAACTTATCTGCAAGGATCCTCGCAAGGTGATGCGTCTACGTACACAGTTTGAGTCATCCACAGTTCAAGTCGCGGACTTTTCTTTCTCTCAAACAACGTATGATAACATATCGTACTCCTTGCAGTGTTCTGTGGATTGTGGAATTGTTGGAATGTCGTGGGTCACTCTTCCGCAAGGTAAGTATACTGTTGTTCCACCGTCGAAGCGAGTGTCGCGATGCCAGATAGAGGTAAAGGTCGACTACCGCGATCTCATCGCCCACGAGGCAGAAGGAGAATGGCTCAAGTCAGCTCCATTGCGTGTGATGAGCTTTGACATCGAATGCGCTGGTCGCAAAGGTGTGTTCCCGGATGCCAGCATTGATCCCGTGATCCAGATCGCGTGTGTGGTCCAAGTTCAAGGTAGCCAGCGACCATTTGTACGAAATGTGTTTACACTGGATACGTGTTCACCCATTGTGGGCTCTAACGTTTATGAACATTCTAACGAAGCAGATATGCTGGTGGCATGGTCCAAGTTTGTTTCAGAGGCTGACCCCGATGTGATGATAGGTTACAACACAACGAACTTCGATTTCCCCTATCTTATTGACCGTGCCAGTGCACTCAAAGTTAGCAGCAAATTTGCCTTCTTTGGCCGCCTCAGTGGCATTCAGCAGGTGCTTCGAGATTCGACATTTTCTTCCAAGGCATACGGTACCTCCGAGTCCAAGGTAATTAATATCGAGGGCCGCCTCCAGATTGACATGCTGCAGTACATTCGACGAGAGTACAAGCTGCGCTCGTACTCGTTGAATGCGGTGAGTGCACGTTTCCTGGGTGAGCAGAAAGAAGACGTACACCACTCGATCATCACAGAGCTTCAAGAGGGCGACGCGGATTCGCGGCATCGGCTGGCCGTGTACTGCTTAAAAGATGCCTATTTACCACTGCGACTTATGGACAAGCTTATGGCATTCGTGAATATGACCGAGATGGCTCGTGTCACTGGTGTCCCTATCGGATATCTGCTTACGCGTGGCCAACAGATCAAGGTCGTGTCGCAGCTGTTCCGCAAGGCGCGACAAGTCGATATGGTCATTCCGAACATCAAATCGCAAGGCAGCAGTGACGAGCAGTATGAAGGTGCCACGGTCATTGAGCCCGTACGTGGTTATTACGACAAGCCCATCACCACGCTTGATTTCAGCAGTTTGTATCCGAGTATTATGATGGCTCACAATCTCTGTTACACGACATTGGTGACTCAGTCCATGGTGGATCGCCAGAATATGAAGGAAGGGGAGGACTACATCAAAACACCGAACAACGATATGTTTGTGACCTCCAAAAAGCGCCGTGGCTTGTTACCGATCATTCTGAACGAGCTGCTCACTGCTCGTAAGCGGGCTAAAAATGACCTTAAGAAGGAAACAGATCCTTTCAAACGCGCTGTTCTGGACGGTCGTCAGCTGGCTCTGAAGGTGAGTGCGAACTCAGTATATGGTTTCACGGGTGCCACCGTCGGCAAGCTGCCGTGCCTGGCGATCTCGTCTTCAGTGACGGCTTTTGGTCGTGAGATGATCGAGGCCACCAAAAAGCAGGTCGAGACCCACTACACGAAGGCCAACGGTTACGACCACGACAGCCAAGTGATTTATGGTGACACTGATTCGGTAATGATTAAATTTGGCGTGAGCACGCTGGAGGAAGCAATGAAGCTCGGTGAGGAAGCCGCCGGCCTCGTCTCGGAAACGTTTCTGAACCCGATCAAGCTGGAATTTGAGAAAGTATACTTTCCCTACCTGCTCATCAACAAAAAGCGGTATGCTGGCTTGTACTGGACGGGCACCGAGAAGTATGACAAGATGGACACGAAAGGCATCGAAACGGTGCGGCGTGACAACTGTCAGCTCGTACAGAATGTCATTGAGACCGTGCTGAACAAAATTCTTATTGATCGGGATGTGAAGGCGGCAGAGATGTTCGTAAAGCAGACGATCGAGGACCTGCTACAGAGCCGCGTCGACCTGAGCCTGCTAGTCATCTCCAAGCAGCTCTCGCGCGCCGACTACGCCGGCAAACAGGCCCACAGCGAACTCGCCGAGCGCATGCGCCAGCGGGACCCCGGCAGCGCCCCGACGCTGGGTGACCGTGTACCGTATGTGATCACCCAGGGCAAGTCGAAAGACAAGAACTACGAGAAGAGCGAGGATCCCGTCTACGTGCTAGAACATGGTCTGGCCATTGACACGAAATACTACATGGAAAACCAGCTGAGCAAGCCGCTGATGCGTATCTTCGAGCCGATTCTTGGCGAAAACGCATCCAAACTGTTGACTGGCGAGCACACGTTGAAGGTGCGTCGCGCGAAGGCCACAAACGCGGGGCTGATGAAGTTCGCCGTCAAGTCGCTGTCGTGCAAGAGCTGCAAGCGGCCACTTACCGGCGCGTACAAGGACGCTGCTGTGTGCGAGAACTGTCTCCCGAAGGCGCCCGAGCTGTACGCCGACGAGCTCCGCGAGGTCAACGAGCTGCAGACGCGGTTCGGCCGCCTGTGGACGCAGTGCCAGAGCTGTCAGCACAGCATGCACCACGACGTCGTGTGTGCCTCCAACGACTGCCCAATCTTCTTCATGCGCCGTGCCGTGCAGAAGGAGCTGGCAGTGAGCCAGACGGAGCTCAAGCGATTCGATAACTCCTGGTGAGCTAAACCATTATAGACTAAGACTTAAAATTATTTTGAACTAAACTACTCAAGGTAGAAGAAGTAAGAATGTGTTCAGCCACGGATGATGTGGTCGAGCGGGATGCCCTCGTACTCATCGTAGCCCAGAGCGAGGTTGATGTTCTGCAGGCACTGCGTGGCTGCGCCCTTGAGCAGGTTATCGATCGTGGCAACGACCACGGCGCGGTCTTGCGCGACGTTGACGCCGAAGCCGCCAATGACGACACCGTGCTTCTTGCCGACGTCGCGCACCTCGGGCGGCTCACCCGTCACGGTGATAAGCTTGTCCGTAGCGTAGCGGTCCTGGTATATGCTGCGCACATCACGCGAGGTCAGCTTCTTGTCGAGCGGAATGTTCACCGTCAAGGCAATGCCCTGGAACCACTGGGCGACGTGCGGCGAGAAGTTGACGCGCAGGCCGAGGCGGCTGCTGATCTCGCGCTCGTGGATGTGGTCCGTCAGCGAGTACGGGATCAAGTTGTCACGCAGGTGGTTGAGGTCGTTCTTGGGGCTGGGCTTCGTGCCGGCGCCGGAGTAGCCGCTGACGCCGAACACCGACGGGCGCTCGTTCGGGTTCACAAACTCTGTGAGCGGCGCGATCGCCAGCTGGGCAGCCGTCGCATAGCAACCGGGGTTGCTGATCTTGTCGGCGGGTTTGAGCAGCTCACGCTGTCCGAGTTCCGGAAGGCCGTAGACCCATTTGTTCGTCTCGTCGAAACGGTAATCCGCACTCAGATCAATCACAACACTCTTGCCGGAGCTGCGGCTGTCCACGGCGTCCACAAACGGCTTGCACACGCCGTTGGGCAGAGCCATCACCCACACGTCGACCTTGCCGTCCTCCTCGAGCTGGGCCACGTCCTCGGGCGACAGGTTCTCGTAGTGGATCGACTGCTTCGTGTAGCCCTGCAGCTTCTGGCCTTCCAGCTCACGCGACGAAATGTGCGCCAGCGCGAGGTGGGGGTGGCGGTCGATAAGCTCGATGAGGGCCTGGCCGGTGTAGCCACGCGCGCCAATCAGTGCCACGCGCGCCGGCTTGTCGCTGGTCGCGGTGGTACGGGTCGAGTAGCTACGGGCTCCGCGGCGGGCCGCGGTCGAGTAGCTGCGCACGCCGAGCTGGGCAGCCGCGGCAGGCGCGGTGGTGGTCGAGTACGAGCGCACGCCGGTGGCCTTGGTCACCGAGGCAGACTTGGCGGCCTCAGGGAAGCTGCTCGTCACGTCCTCCAGGCTGACGTCGCCGCGCCAGAACGCAACAAAGCCGTTGCGCGTGATGCTGCCGTCGGCTTGGTTGAAGAAGAACGATACCTGCTCGTCGTTCTGCGAGACCGTCCAGCGCAGAATTGGCGAGTCCGCGGCGATCAGCGCCCACATGGAGTCGGCCACGCCGTTCAGCCAGCCGTGCTTCGTGGCCTCGAACTGAGTCATCTCCGCGGCCGAGGTGCCGGCTCCCTTGATCACAGCGAGTGCCTCGCCCTGGTCGTCGGAGTACACGACGTAGTTCTCCGGCGCGTCGACGATCTGCTGCTCGAGCTTCGCGCTCAGCTGCTTCGGCGCCTTGCTAATCTCAGCACCGGAGTACTTCGCGATCTTCGTACCGCGGCGGATCAGGGTACCAGCTCCGGAGTCGGTGAACAGCTCGCGCTGCAGATCGTTCGTCGAGATGATGGCCACACTACTCGACTTCGGCAGGTGGTGCAGCAGGTCGTTGATCTCCTTGATCTTCAGCTTCGTGCCGTACTTCACCCACGGCTGCTGCATGAGGTGCTCGAACTCCTCGTCCAGGTTGATCACCGAGATCTTCTCGCCCTCGCCATCGAACAAACCACCCTTCTCGCTCAAATAAACAACCTTGACAGGCTGGGTAGCTTTAGCGAGCTCACTGGCCGCCACATCGGCGTTCACGTTAAGGATCTGACCATCGGGCGTCTCGGCCAGCGCAGTAAGCACGGGCAGGTACCCGGCCTCAATGGCGGCATCGATAGGGCGCTTCGACACGCTGGTGATGTCACCAACGAACTGGTACTTATCCTTATCGAGGTAGTTGGCCTGGAACACGCCGCCGGTAATCGGCCGCGCCCGCACGCCGTTCTGCTCGAGCGCCTCGACGAGCTTCAGGTTCTGGTCAAGGAAGCAGCCACGCACGACCTTCATAGTAGGTGCATTCGTCACACGGATTCCATCAATGTAGTCGGGCTCAACACCCTCCTTCTCGAGTAGCTCGTTGATCTGGGGGCCAGTTCCGTGCAGCACGATTGGGTACAGGCCAACGTGGTACAAAAAGCTTAGCGCTTGCGCCAGCTGGTCCATCTCTTGAGTGATAATCGCACCACCGACCTTGATAACCGCAAAGCGCTTGGTGTCGACCGAAGTGAAATAGCTCAGGTATTGTTCAACCTCGCGCTTGGATCCGATCTGGTCAAGCAGCTGAATGACGGTCTCGCGCGTCTGGCCGCCGGCGGCCGAACTTGCGTAACGCACACCCATAAGAGGACCCAGTTGGTTGGTAGAGCCCACCTTACGGCCGGTACGGCTCATGCGAGGAGTTACGGGAGAGCTAAGAGCAGTGGAGGCCAGCGCCTTGCTGGCAGCGAGCGCCTTGCTGGAAACGGCCGCAGCCCGCAACGGCTGCGCAAATTTGGCCAGCTTCAGCATAAAATGTGTGGTTGTGGACGGAAACTTATGCCGTTCCTTCGCAATAAGAAGAAGAAAGCTGGTTGGGGGAGGCCTAGGATAAATAAACCTGGTCACACAACCCTCAGGCACACGTACCCAGAAGATAGATGCGCGATTGTGGTTGTGGAGTAGAGTGCCTGATAAGCTTGCGCTCTTAGTTGCGCGACGTCAAAAGTTTGAAAATCAAATATTATATATGTTTTTTTCCGATGAATTTGATGTCGGAATTCTGCAGTGTTTTTAAAAATTTCTTATATATGGCACGCGTATCTTGGGACCGTTTTTTTCATTACTTACCGGCGATAAGGATCTTGGGCTCTCAAGCCTGACCCGTCTGGCGTGATGTGTGACTCACACACTTAAGGCGTATAGCGATTAAATGTCCTTAAAGCTTGGCTGGCCGTTAGCCCGCCCTAATGGCCTAATTCTGCCACCACTGCCATCCCAGCTTGTTAACTCCGGCTGCGGCAAGGATGTGGCAAGGCCGCCGTCGCACATAAATAGACCCCACGTCCCAGCGGTTCTATACTGCTCTAGGACCACTCGCAAAGCCTATCTAAGTGAAATATTTCACCTCGGCCCCTTGCCCCGCTAAAAGATAGGACGCTCACCACAGAGATAAGCGATAAAGCAGGAGACATCTCGCGGATCTGAGAATTCGCCGCAAATTTTTTGTTACGTGGATCTCGCATATCAGGCGGCCTTTTTATTATTCAATGGGCACAATCCTGTGACATAATTATTTATGGAATACGATCTTTAGCTTTTAGTATTGACTATTTTATTGAGTATGACACTGGCTATGGCTTGTAATTAATGTTCGTACCTTGTACGCATGGGCCAACCTTCGTTTCTCGCAGGAACGAGAAGGTGTAGCCCCCTGAGAAACGACTGGGGAGCCCGACCTCCGTGCTATGCACATGGCGACTGTCTCTATGTGGACATGCAAGCAGACTCAAATTGGCGTCTCCTGATAAGTCGCGTGAGCAGAGGGGTCAGATTCATGTGCCGGACAGGGGTGACCGTGCTCGGGACCAAGAGGGGTCAGGGTATACACTCTGCCTTGGGTGCGAATTGGTAGCATGGGTGGGTATCCGGCGGGCGGCCGATTTCCTCCAGCAACGAGCGCTCGGACGGCCTAATTTGGAAGTGGAGTGACAATACGATCTCAAAGTGAGATTGTTGCTACGACTTATAGGTGTAGTTGTTAAGCAATTAAGCCACTGCGCAAATTTTGATGTTTTACGTTATTCAAGCCTCGTTATACACGCATCTCATCCTTACCCCGCTTTCACCATTTACGCGCGCCTCAGTGGCTTGTACGATGGTTTTTTGCGTGTGGGGCAGGTACCCTCTGCAGTGCCCTGAAGGGGTCTTCTTCTGACGAGCGGGGGATGCTTCAAGCTGAGCGGTCACCCGGCGCGCGTCTAGGGTAGAGATCACAGGGGAGATGCGTTGAGTTTAGACGCACCTCTGTCGACACACACACAGCAGCCTAGGGTCGTATAGGCAAGGCGCGGCTCCCACTTTTCTTTTGCGTTAACGACCTGATTTTATTGTCGCTCAAACTACCAAAAGCACATAACATCAAGTCCATTGAACGTGCACCACATTGAAAACAGAGACGTGTCATCAAGCACCTCTTTTCCAGTTGGCATAGCTTAGATCGCACAATCGAGGCAGCCTATTCTGCAACCTACACCATCTGGCACCACCATCCTGGTTAGACTGCTCCTTGCATACAGCTCTATCCGAGCAACAATCCGCCACAACACAAAAACATAGCACATTGCACTTACCTGACCAGTTTCGCTAGCCAGTAGCAGAATTGATCGTGGAACCGTGACTCCTAACCGGCTCCAAATCTACAATAGCAGCACCTTTCCACACACTACCTTCTCATATTCCCGCGCCGATCGCTGATGAAATGAGTTCACCAGGACAATCGATGGAACGAAAACCAGGCAAGCCGTTTGATTTCAAGTGGTTCCAGCGAGGAGGAAAGCCCCCGCTGGAAGTACTGGTACACAACAACAGCAACAGCGCACGACACTCTCGGCACTCGAGCTTTGAGGCTCCCGCCGGAAAAGCCCGCAGCATCGGCCGTTCGCGCTCGAGCTCTCGGGTATCGGCGGCGTCCAGCTCGGGCAGCGAGGCTCTGCGTCGCAAACTGGATCGACTCTTCTTGAGCGACCCCGACCACGAATCGGACAGCATCCCATTCCCATTCCCCACTCGGCCCAACAGCGTTCGCTCACAAAAGGGCCGCTCTAGTAGTAACAATGGTAACACTGGCTCGAGTAGCGAAATGGGTGGCGTACTGAGCGGCCTGACAAGCGGCATGAACAGTGTTCACACGAACTACGGGCCAAATTTGGCCACCGCCAATGCCATAAACTCGACAAATACCAGCAATGGCTCCGCAACCATCACTACTGCCGCAGCTGGCGCGGCTAGTTCGGCTAGTGGCGCCGGATCGGCCGGGTCGCAGAGCTCCAGCTCACGCGAATCGTCGCGCGAACTGCAGCGTGACTTCCACGACTTCTGGCACCGTCGACGCAAGACCGACGAGTCCCGCTCGCGCAGCTCGAGCATTGCGCACAGTCTGGTCGGCGGCCTGGCGCGCCGCGGAAGTGAAGCCTCCGGCACCCAGGCCCTCTTCCTCAATGCGCCCTCCGGTCCCGCCGGAGCCTCCTCCTCGGGGGGCCTCAGCAGTTCGCTGGGCTCTACACTCGGCAGCACGCTCGGTGTGGGTAGCTTCGGTGTGGGCAGCACGCGAGTGCAGCGTTCGAGCTCGCTTGGATCGAGCCATTCTGGGTCGAGCGAGCCCGACAGCGGCCCGTTCTGGCTGAAACGCATTCTGCCGCTGCAGCCACCGCCGACCATCGGCCTGGGCAGCGTTCTCGAAGACCAAGACGTTGTGGCGCTGGGCCTCGACCCGATGGCCGTGCGCTACGCCGACCACATGCACCTGCTCGGCTACACGAAGAACCGCCACGTCTGCGCGATGCTGGCCGAGGTCGCGCACTCGTCGGAGGCGGTGCGCTACAACTCCATGGTGATGCAGGCGTTCATCATGCGGATGCTGCGCTTCCACGGCGAGCCGCTGGACATGAGTCTGCGCAAGCTGCTCTACCGCGTGGCTCTTCCTGTGGAGACGCAGCAGATCGAGCGCGTGCTGCGCAGCTTCAGCGTGCTGTGGAACTACCACAACCCGGGCCTGTTCACGGACGACGACCAAGTCCTGTCGGCGGTCTTCTCGCTGCTTATGCTGCACACGGACGCTTTCAACCGCAACGTGCGTCGCAAGATGAGCAAGCACGACTACGTGCGCAACGCCACGCTCGAAGGGATTGCGCCCGAGATCTTCGGGTACTACTACGACAACATCACGGCGTTTGCGTTCAAGGCGGAGGACCAGGCGAGCAGCGTGCAGCACGACACGCCCGTCGAGGCCACGCACCACCACCACCAGCATAACCTCAGCGCCGCGCAGGCGCAGCATGCACAGCAGCAGGCGCAACAGCACGCGCAGCAGCACCGCGCGTCGAGCGAAAGCGAGCTGTCGCCGACGTTCGAGGACTGCGACGAGACGCTAGCCGCCAACGAGGCGAGCGAGCCAGCGACGCCCATCAAACCTGTGCGCAGCGAGACCGTCGAGTCGCGCGCGCTGCCGCCGGCGCTGCTCGGCACGCCGAACCCCGCGACGAACCCCACCTTGGCCACGACGACCACGACGACCACGACGACGACCGCGTCGACAATGACGACGACGGCGTCCACGGCGTCGCACTCGAACCACGCGAACATCAACGTCAACGTGCACGCCACGCCGACCGGCGCCGCGCACAGCATCTCGACGCCAACGAACCTGACGCCGAACGGCACGTACAGCATTGCGCCGCTGCACAGCGTGACGCCCATCAACGTGACGCCGAGCACGCCGACGTCGGTGCACGTGCCGTCGTTCGGAGCGAGCACGCCGGTGTTCCCCGCGGTGCCGCTCGCGGCCATGGACTCGCCGCTGCCGCCTCCGCCCGTGCTGGTGGGCTACAACCCGCCGAGCGGCAGCGGCGCCGGCACGACGAGTGACGACGCGAACTCGCTCGGCTCGCGCCGGTCGTCGTCGTTCATCTGGTCGCGCGACCAGCCCGTCGACCCGTACCCGTACCTGCTGGAGAACCGGCTGGACGCGCTGCGCCCCGAGCTGAGCGGCGTCCCCGGAATCCCCGACGTCGATTTGCACGAGTTTAAGACCGTCGAGGACCTGCGCGTCGTCCAGGAGCAGCTGTCGGCGCCGCACAGCGACATGCTGCAGATCGTGCTGCCGCGCTCGCGTTCCGAAGTCTACCACGGCCAGGACCGCACCGACGTGCACTCGCGCCCCGGCATGGTTTCGGTCGAGATCGTGAAGTACGGCACGATCTATCGCCGCGAGTGGAAGCGCACCATCGTGGGCCAGCAGCGCCCCGGGTGGCGCGAGTGGGGCGTGCTCCTCACGAGCTCGCGGCTGTACCTGTTCAAGAACGTGAACATCATCCGCGAGCTCGATGCGAACCGCGACGCCAAGAACGCGAGCAACGCGTACCGTGCCGCGAACCAGGCGGCGAACCAGGCGGCGCACAACGCGGCGGCCGCGAACGAGTCGGCCAGCGAGTCGACCGCCAGCAGCCCTACGACCAGCGCGGGGTTCAGCCAGAACCACAGCCACGGCCACGGCCACAGCCACAGCCACGGCCACGGCGGCAGCACCAGCGGTTTTGGCAGCGGTTTTGGCAGTTTTGGAGGCAGTTTTGGAGGCAGCAACAACACCAGCAGCCACGGCAACAACCACGGCGGCCACGGCGGCAGTGGCGGCAGTGGCGCCAACCCGAACGCGTGCGACACGTGCACGACGACGAGCATTGCGGCGCTGCAGTCGGCGTCGGCGCTGAGCGCGAGCAACGTCGCGGCGGTCGTGCTGCCACAGCAGAGCCAGGAAGACAACCTGTACCTGTTCACGCTGGTGGAGACCGGCACGCGCACGTCGTCGCAGCTGCACTTCGCGGTGCGCTCGCCCGAGGAGCTGCGGCAGTGGGTGCAGACGATCAACGTCGTGGCGACGCAGGCGACGTTCCAGGTGAGCCTGGCGCCGCTGTCGCCGCCCGACGCGCTGCTGCGCGCCCAGGCGAAGGTCGACGAGCAGGTCGAGGCCGCGCAGCAGCGCGTCGACTCGCTCGCGGCGACGCTGCGCCACTTCAGCCTGCTGGCGCCGCTGCAGCAGCGCACGCGCGAAGCGCTGGTGTTCACCGCCGGCGGCTACTCGTCGAAGTGCGAGGACGCGTACGCCGAGCTCACGCGCCTGCGCGCCTATGAGAACGTGCTGGCGCGTGCCATCGAGCTGCACGGCGGCAGCGCGACAATCGCGACGGCCCACGGCACGACCGAGCACCAGCCCGCCCCGACGCCTGTCCTGGCGCCGCCCGCCGTGTCCACGTCGCTGGCCCCGCGCTCGCCCAACGGATTGCCTCGTCGGTCGCCCAACCGGTCGCCCAACCGCTCGCCGAACGAGTCCCCGAACGGGTCCCCGAATGGATCGCCCGATTGTTCGCCCAACGGGGTTCCCAACGGGTCGCTGGTGGCCTCGCCCACGGGCTCGCCTGGCCGGCGGTCGCCGCTCGCGCGGTCGCTGAAGTCGCCGATGCTGAAGGCGCCGAACTCGCCGCAGACGTCGCCGCCTGCGTCCCCGGACCCGCCGCGCGTGGACATCGCGCGTGTCCAAAAAGTTTAGATCATTGCATGCCGGCGCAAGCCGGCCTTTCGTATTATATTTCTTCTTATCAGTTCGTAAGCAGCGCCGTGCTAAGCAGGCGGTGTATAAAGTAAATGCGTATAGCAGAGCCATGTACCGGCGGCAGTGCTACACGTGAAGTCAAGTAGAGTAGTAAAGTATATGAGTAGAGTAGCAGGCGGTGCTATAAGAAGCGAAGCTAAGCCATGCGGCCGATGCTCTCGAGGTAGAGTTTCTCGATCTCCTCGGCGCCGTGGCCGAGGCGTTTCATCAAAAACGCCTGGATGAGCAGCGGGATCTTGTCGCGGTTGACGCCGAGCCACTCGATGGGCGGCGTGGCGTCGCCGAGGTCGCGCAGCTGCGGGATGTGCACGACGGGGTTGCCGCGCGCGTAGTACGTCGTCCCCATGAGCTCGAGCTTGCGCGGCTCGCGCTCGCGGATGCGCGGACTGAGTAGGCGCGAGAGGCCCGGGCTGCCGAGGCTGGACGATGTGGTCGAGGGCGGCACGGCAGTGCCTGGCGTGGCCACGGCCGGTGCAGCAGGCGTCGCCGGTGTCACAGGCGTGGCCGGTGTTGTGGGCACTGCCTGCGATGTCGACGCCGCCACAGGCAGGGCGGCCAGCATGGACTGCGTCGAGGACGGCAGCTGCAGCGTCTGCGACTGGGCGGGTGTCTGCGGCGCGCCGGCGCCGAGCTGCGGCGTGCTGAAGCGCGCGCTGGGCGAGCCCGGCGGCGGCGGCGATGCCTGTGGCGACTCGCCGTGCGTGTCGTTGGTGCCGAGGCTGGCGAGCGTCGAGATCGACGGCGTGCGCTGCGTCTTGAGCGACGCCTTGCGCTCGAGGTTCGCGGCGGCGTCGCGGTATGCCTGCGCGCTACGGTTGCCCTCCTCGATCTGCTGCAGGCTGGACTCGTAGACGTCCTGGCGGATGGCCCACGCGTCCTTGTGCGTGTTGAGCATGTCCTTGATGAAATTCACGCTGCCGAGGTTCCAGCCGACGTCGACGGAGCCGCGCACCTCGTTCGAGAACTTGTAGTGCACGACGTGCGGCTCGTTGCGATACTCCCACGTATCCTCGAGGATCGAGACCTCGGGCGTGACGCAGATCGTGCCGCCAGAGCTCGACTGGCTGACGTAGCGCAGCAAGTCCTGGTAGTCGAGGTCCACGAGCGACTTGCGGTAGCCGCCGCCGCGGATGTTCGCCAGGCCGACGACGCTCTTGTCGAGCGCGAGGTCCAGGCTGCTCTCGAAGCGGTCGCTGAAGTGCGAGCGGTCGTAGTGGATCTCCACGCGGTCCGCCGAGACCTTGAGCGCGACGTTGTCGAGGAACTCCGTGGGGAACGCGTGCACGAGCAGCGTCCCGAGCTGCACGTCGATGAGCACGCGCATGCCCGCGACGTGCCGCCGATGCGCCAGAATGCGCCGCGTGCGCTCCTCGCGCTTGTGCGCGCTGCGGCTCGCCGTCTCCTGCGAGAACTCGGGCATCACGAAGATCGGCGCGCTCGAGATCTGCGAGTGCAGACGCTTAAACAGCGCCAGCACGTCGTACGCGTGCACCGCCACGAGCGCCGTGATGATCAGCGACACGCTGCCGCCCGTCACCGCGAGGTGAACGCGGTCCTCGTCGACGTTCGCGCGGTCCTGCGTCGTCAGCACCACGGCGAACTCGTGCGCGCTGCCGGCCACAAACGGGTGGAAGTCCAGGCCGAAGTAGAACCCGAGCTCGCGGAACTTGAGCTTGCCGTGCAGCAGCGGCAGCTCGTCGCGCTCTTTCCACTGCACGGCGAGCTTCGCCATCAGCCCGTCGAGCTGGAACACGCCGCTCAGGCGGCCCTCGAATTTCGCGAGGACCTGGCCAATGCCGACGTTCGCGACCTGCTCGTGCGACGCCGTCTGCAGCAGCGCGAGCCACGTGCGGTCGATCGTGATGCGCAGGTCGCCGGTCGACGGGCCCATTGCCAGCACGGCCGTGAGGTTCGTGATGTTTACGTTGAGGATGAACGCCACAATCGCCGCGGCCGCCGCGCCGCCAGCCGAAATGCCGGCGTTGCCGCCGGAGGTCGAGGTGGCGCTCGCGACGCTGGCCTCGCTTGTGGCCGACGCGTTGCGGCGGTGCGCGCCTTCCTGCACCGACACCACGGCCTCGTCTGCGTCGTCGTCGTCGAGGTCGTTGTCGCTCGCCAGCGCCGTGCCGGTGAAGTTGATGCTGCCGTCGTCGTCACGCGGGAACGCCGACTGCCCGAGCTGGCCGGATGAGTTCGAGTTTGAGGTGGCGCTCCCGGCGCTGCCACTGGCACTGCCGCCGGCACTGAAGCTCGGCCGCGAGTGCGTCGACGCCGCCGAGTACTTCCGGCGCATCGTCTTCGGCTGCGGGATCGGGTCCGGCGCGTGCCGCGAGCCGGAGGTGTTCTCGTACATGTTCCAGATATCCACGAAAATGCGCATGTCGTGCAGCTTCGTGAGCTTGATGTCCACCGTCGGGTCGCTGAGGTGCGCCGCGAACTTCATCGTCTCGCCCGGGTGCAGCAGAGCCAGCACCGAGAACTCGTTGAGCTCGGCGTGCGCGCTCTTCTCGCTGGAGTACATGTGCTGCAGCGAGATGCGCGTGCGCTTCACAAGGCCGTAGATCGACAGGTCCGACGGCGCCTGTGGCGCGGTCTTTGGCGCCATCACGAGGATATCCACGCCGTCTGTTGCGAGCGACGCCTCGATCTTGCCGTACGGCAGGCAGCTGAGCACGAGTTCCTGCGTGCCGAAGTGGACGCGGAAATCGAGCTCGATGCCTTTCCAGGGGGACGGGCCTTCGGTGGTGCCACCGGTAGTGTTGGTGGTGGTGGTATTGCCAGTGGTGGTGCCAGTGCTGCCAGCAATCGCTGCGTTGTTTGCCTCGCCGCTGTCCTCCTTGCCTGCCCTGCGCTGCCGGCGCTGGCGCTTGCTCCGGTCGCTGAGGCCGCGCGCCAGCAGAGTGCTGATGGCCTTGACCTCCGAGATGGCTTTGGGGAACACCTTGTTGCGCGTGCGCGACGCGTCGATGCGCAGCAGCACGCGCTCCGTCTCGAGCTCGAGCGTGATCTGCAGCGACGGCGAGAACAGCTCGAGCGACGGCTCGCGCTGGCGGCCGGCCTCGTCGAACAAACGCAGGATGCCGCGGTCGAAGCCCGTGCTCACGCTGAAGTCGAACGGCACGTTGAACGCCGCCTCGCGGGGGCTGGCGCTGGTCAGCGGATTGCCGGCGGAGTTCGGTGCGCTGGTGGCACTGCCGGCTGAGCTCGGTGGAGCGGTGTACTTCGAAGAGGCTGCAGAGACGCTGCTGGCATTCGAGCTGTGGCGGCTCTTGCGCGGGCGGTGGCGGTTGAGCGCGTCGCGTTTCGCGCGCTCCTGCAGCAGCTCCAAGTCGCTGCGCGTCTTCGACACCGAGTCGAGCAGCGTGAGGATCCACGTGCTGATGGACGGCGTGAGCGCGACCACAATAGACTCGCCGCGCACGGCGAGCTTGACGCGCGGCTTGGTCTTCTGGTGTCCCTCTGGCGCCTTGAGCACCCACGCCGACGCCTCGAGCAGCGGCAGGTACGCCGTGTTCAGACGATCCTTCATCGGCGTGTCGACGCGCGGCGCCACAGGCGTGATGAAGAACCCGCGCAGCTCGAGGCGCGAGATCAGTTTGGCGAAACGCATCTGCAGGCTCTCGTAGCCGAGCACGATGCCTTGGTTAGACAGCATGTCGGTGTACCACGAGAACGTCGTTTGGGAGGACACGAGCTTGACGCGCACGTTCTCGAGATCGGCGAGTCCGAATGTGCTGGACGGGGCGGCGCGTGAAGCCGCCGATGCTGCACGGGAGGTGGCCGCTGAGGCTTGTGCCTGTGCCTGAGCCTCGGCCGACGCCGAACGCTGCCTGGCCGCAC
Organism: Starmerella ratchasimensis; assembly: GCA_030562965.1. Lineage (NCBI taxonomy): Eukaryota > Fungi > Ascomycota > Dipodascomycetes > Dipodascales > Trichomonascaceae > Starmerella > Starmerella ratchasimensis. The sequence goes on from JAKUAQ010000001.1 coordinate 810,945, forward strand.
TCGACCGCCGCCAGCTCATGTCCACGGGCACCTCGAGCGACGGGCGGCGCGGCGCAGGGTCTAGCACGAGCGACTCCGTCGAGCTCGATGTGAAGAAGTCTGTGGAGTACGCCTGCAGCTTCTGCGTCGCCACGAACAGCGCGCCCACGGACTCGGGGTCGAGCGCGAGCGTGAGGTAGTCGCTGGCGACGTTCACCAGAATCTTGGACGCGGACTTGTGCACGCTGGCGTCGAACTGCAGGCGCACCATCTCGCGCGAGCGCTGGTCCGTCGAGAACAGCTCGAGGCGCAGGTCGCGGATGCCGCCGCTGATCGAGCGCGGCTCGAGGTGCGAGCGCCGGCGGTTCGCGAAGTGCCAGTAGATGCCGTCCACCGTGAGTTCCAGTGAGCTCGAGTCCAGCGGCAGCCGGATGTTCACCTCGCGGATTTGCTGCGCAATGCGCACCTTGAACGAGCGCGTCGCGCTGCCCGCCGAGTCCAGCGAGTCCGTGTCGCCGCTGTGCGCGCGCTGCGTCGTGTCGCCGTACGCGCGTGCGGACGAACCCAGCGAGTTAGTTTCGTAGCGCTCGTGGTCGTACTGGTCGCCGTATGATGTGTTGTGCTCGCCGTACGATGCGATGTGCTCGTCGTTGTGCTCGCCGTTGGGGTCGCCGTTAGGATCGCCGTTGTGCTCGTTGAGCTCCTGGAGGTTCACCGCACTGAGATCGCCGGCGAAGTGCTCGTTGAACCCCGGCTCGAACACGTTGCCGTCGTCCGTGCAGTCGTCATCGGCGCGGCCGAACCGCCGCGAGCGCTGCGAGCCCGTCGACACCAGCGACGCGACGCTGGCCATGCTCGACGCGACGTCGCGCGCAGACTGGTCCGAGTAGCCGGCGTTCCACGACGGCGCGGACGACGGCGGCGGGCCGCGGATCAGCTCGCCGATCTCGCGCAAAGTGCCCATCATCGCCGTGATCTGGTCGTCCATGCGGCGTAGTTTGAAGTACTCGAGCAGCCACACGAGCGACATTGTCCCGAGGCGGATTGACTCCGCGTTCGTGAACAGCGTCAGCTCGAACATCACGGGGTCGTATTTGAGCACGGTCTGCACGGCCTCGAACTGGATGCTCGCGACGGCCTCTTGCGTCTCGTTGAAGTGCACGCCGACGGTGCTGCGCTCGACGGCCAGGCTGCCCACGACCTCGTCGATGCTGCGCAGCTTGAAGTCGACCTGCTTCGCGAGCCACACGAGCCGCAGCTCGTCCAGCAGCCGCATCTTCACCTTGACGCTGCCGATGCTCACGTCCATGAACCGGCCGGTCTCGCCGGGCTCGTCGTCGAGATCGTCGAGATCCAAATCGTCCAGATCGTCGTCCAAATCGTCATCCAAATCATCCACGTCGGGACCCACGCGGTGCAGGTCCTCGTCGCGCACGACGCCAGGAATGCCGCCGCTGAACGTGCTGTCGCGGCGGTCGTAGCTCTGGATGTGCTCGATCTTCGCGAGCGCGCGGTGGATCGCAGGCAGTTCGGACTGCAAAAAGTGCACGAGCAGCGTCGCGAGCTCGTCGGCCGTCATGTGCGAGATGAACGACACCGTCTCAACGCCAAGACTCGCCCACGTGTTACTCTGCGCGCCGAGCCCGCGGCTCGCGTAGCCAAGCCGCACGCCGTTTACGAGCGCATCAAAGATATCGCCAGGGCCTGCGGCCGCTGCGTGGTGCGTGTGGAACACGCGGAACGCGCCGTCCGTCGCGACCAGCGTGCCCGTGTGGAACAGCGACGCGACGTCGGCCGCGCGCATGAGCTCGACGGCGGAAGCGAACTGGATCTGATGGTTCTGCGTCTCGACGTGGAACTGCTCGAGATCGAAGTCCAGCATCAAGTCCAGCAGGAACACGGACACGCTCGCCTGCAGCGCGCGCTTCGCGCCGCCCGGTCCGCTGCCGTGAGCGCTCGCGCCGCTGTCGTGTGGTCCGTGCGGGCCGCCGCCGCGCGTGCTGCCGTTGAGGCGCGACTTCGCCGTGAAGAAGCTGAAGTTCGACTTGAGCGAGTGCGTGTCCGGCTTCTTGCGGCGGCTCGGCGTAGGCGCCATCCCGGCACGGGGCGTGGCACTGGGCGTAGCTAGCGGCGTCATTGTGGCCAGCGGCGTAGAGGCGCGGCGTGACGCCGTTCCCGTGGGCTTGACTCCATTAGACTCGTTTGGTGTTCCGCCGGTGGTGGCGCCTCCTGCCGAGGCCGAGGCCGAGGTCTGGTGGCGCCCGGCTGCACGTGCGCGGCGCTCGGCCCGGCGCACGGCGATGGCCTCGAGCTCGTCGATGATCGACGCGCTCACGGAAATGAGCTCCATGCTGCCCTTGGCGCGCGCGCGCAGGCACTGCACGGTGAGCCCGAGGTTCTGCACGGCGTTCTTCTGCGTTGAGGCCAGGTAGATCTCGAGCGTGTCGAGGCCCGCGAAGTGCTCGTGCATGTCCTGGTACACGATGCGGGCGAGCATGCTGTCGACCTTGAGCGACGCCTTGATCGTGAGGCTGAGCACGAACTCCTGGAAGCTGCGGTCGTTGAACACCTGCTTGAACACCTCGGTGTCCTCGAGGTCGTTCGACTGCTCCCAGCTGCGCCACTTGCGGTAGATGTCCAGCATCTGCTCCTTGGCGTTGGCGGGCAGGTCGAACGTGCCGAGCGCGATCGAGTTCTCCATTTCGGCGCGGCGCGTCGGCGGGATGCGCTGCAGCAGGTACCGCAGCCGCATGACGAGGCGCCAGCTCATCTTGGTGCGCACGTGGTTCTGCGACTGGATCGCGCCCGACGGCTTCGACAGCACGTACGAGTCCTGCTCGACGCCCATCTGCTCGCCGGCGAGCGTGAGCGCGTAGAACGTGGCCTTGAGCTCGTCGTGCGTCGAGAACGACGAGCTTTGGCGCGGCAGGTGGCGCGGCACGGCGTCGATCAGCTCCGCGAGGTAGCCCACGGCCCACGGGATCTGCTCGGCCGCCAGGCTCGCGTCGAAGCTGTTGAGGTGCGCCGAGCCCACGCTGTTGTTCGTGTCGGTGACCTGCTGCCACCACAGCACAAACCGGTTGAGCTCGAGCGACGCGGCGCTCATGCGCGACAGCGAGCTCAGGCGCAGCTGGTGGCGCAGCGACAGCGACAGGTTCTCGAAGTCGATGCGCAGCGCCTTGAGGTTGCCCTCGAATAGGCGCACCTTGAGGTCGAGCTCCTTGATCGCGAAGCGCACGCCCTCCTTGCTGCCGAGCTCGTTGCTGAAGTGCAGCTCGAGCCGCGGCAGCACGAGGTACAGCCGCAGGCTCTCCAGCGGCGCCTTGTCGCTCACGAGGCCGCGGATAATCATGATCTGCAGCACGTCGAGCTGCGACTCGAAGTCCACGGGCGCCGTGCCCTCGAACGCGTTCACGAGCGTCATGAGCTGCGGCGTGAACGTCGCCGTCACGGGCTTCACCTGCAGCAGCACGCTGTCGTGCAGCCACTCCGCGTTGTCGTCCTCGCGCTGCATGTCGGCCGGTGCAGCTGCGTGCCATGGCGCCGCGCGGAACGCGAAGTCTGCCCGTGCCCGCCGCATCCTCGCGCGGTCCGCCGACATCGACTGGCTTGAGAACGGGTAGACGTCGGGCAGCTCCTCGGAGTACTGGCTGCGTGCGATCTTCGACGACGATGTGCGGCCGATGTTGGGGCCTCCTCCGCCTGTCGTCGTGCCACCAGCAGCAGCACCAGCAGCACCACCGCCGGTATTGCCTGCTGCACTGCCTACGCCGCTGCCTATGCCGCTGCCCAGCGCACTGTTAAGCGCACTACCGAGGCCGGCGCCGCCGCCGCTCATGCTCCCGCGACCACTGGTACTCCCGCGGCCACTGGTGCTGCCTCGGCCGCGGCGGGTGGCACGCAGCGCTGGGTGGAACGACTCGTCGTCCTCGTCGTCCGACGTCCATGCGAAGCTGTCGCGGTCGGCCTCGTCCGGGTCGACGAGGCTGTCGAGACTCGTGTGGTGCGACGACGAGCTGCTGACCCACGACTGGTTCGGGCGCGTGCTCGAGCGCGGATGGCGCCGGCGGTTGCGGTAGCCGAACGCCGTGAAGCGGTCATCGTCGCGCTCGACACTCTCGCGCGTCAGCGGCGGCGGCAGGTCGGGCAGCGGGATGCACGGCACGATATCGTCGGGCTGGCGCTGCCGCGTGTACGGCCAGCGCGCGCGCGTCTCGTCGTCGAGCAGGAAGTCCGCGCGGTGGAACAGGTGGTCGTGCAGCGCGATATGTGTCTGCTGCTTGCGGTACTGCTCCTTCCAGAACGGCTTGCGCGTGTACCCGGTGACCTTGATCGCCGTCGCCGCCTCCAGGATCATCTGCTCGCCCTTGGGCGCCGGCGCCGGCACGAACCCGCGCAGCTGCACGAACGGGACTTCGACTGTCTTCACGGCCGAGTAGAATCCGTTCGCGAGGTCGTCGATGCGCAGCGTGATCGAGCTCGTCGACAGCTGCAACCGCGTGGGGTCCGCCATGGAGTCGCCGCCGCTGCCGCTGCTGCCGCTTTTGCCGCTTTTGCCGGCCCCCGACATTGAAGTGTCGGCCATAGGCCGCATCACGACATCGATCGAGGAGATGCCGCACGTCACAAACGTCGCGTCGTTGAGCTCCTCCGGAGCCATGATCGGCTTGTTCTCGTCGTCCGCGAACGAGTGCGAGAACACAAGCCCAGCATCGCGCAGCGCCGTGCGGAACGGCGGGCGGAAGTCGGCCGTGATGTCGCCCACAATGAAGTCCCAGCGCACGACGTACGTCGGCTCGGCGGGCGGCAGGCCGAACATGCGGTGCGCGTGCACCTGGAGGTGGCTGATGCTCATGTCGGCGTTCGCAAGACTCGAGCTCAGCGCCTCCTCGAACGCCGTGCCGGGGTTGATGCCCGTGAGGTAGCGGCCCATGACCGGCGCGATCTCGAGCTGCAGCTCCATGTAGTAGTTCGTGAAGCGCAGGTCGACCTGCATGTCGACAAACTGCAGCGCCACGCAGTCGCGGCTCGTGAACAGCCGTTTCGGCAGCAGGAAGCAGCCGCGCTGCACGCGCACGCGCATCTCCGTGTCCGTGTCGACGTCTGCGCGCTTGAACTCGTACTCCTCCTTGTCCTCGCCGCTATTAGGTTGGTTGTTCGCTTGGTTGGGCGAGCGTGGCGAGCGTGGCGGGGCCGAGCTGCTGCGGCTACTGCGTGCTGAGGAGCGCGTAGAGCGAGAGCTCGCGGCGCTGGACGTCGAGCGCGTCTTCTCCAGAAACTCCTCCTTCGTCTGGAAGTGGTAGTTGTGGCCGAAATAGTTCTCGCGGATGCGCATGATGTAGTCGATGAGGAACCCGTGCGCGGTCATGGCGAAGTTCGTGCCGCTGACGTCGATGAGCTGCGTGTCGACGTACCGCGACAGGTTCGAGTCGTACTGCGCGTCGCCCTCGCGGTCCGCCACGCTGAGCACCGTGAGGTGGTGCTCCATCGTGACGGCGAGCTGGTCGACGGTGGCCATGCGCTGCGAGTCGAGGAACCCTTGCAAAGTGTGCCAGCTCGGTGCGCTGAGCTCGAGGTTGAGCACTGGTGCAGACAGCACGGTCTTAATGAGCGTTGTGGCGGGCGCGATCTCGAGGCGCGGGATCTCCCATTTCGCGCAGAATTGCGGCGCCTTCATGATGAGAAACGTGTTCTCGGTCGTGCTGCACGGCTTGTTGATGATGTTGCCCTTGTTCACGTTCATGTACAGCGCGAGGCGCGAGATGTCCCACTCCATGTGGTACTCCGATGGCTGGAACAGGTAGTAAGGAACGGGCGGGCCCGTCGAGAAGTCCAGCACTGCGTCCGACACGAGCGTCACATGCTCGCGCAGCACCCAGCAGTCCATGTCCTCGGAGCGGTGCTTGATCGTGTACCGGATCACTGCCTCCGCCTCGTTCGGCTGGTGCTGCACGGCCTCGAGCGCGTACGACTTCGCCGAGAAAAACGTGTCGTGGTTCACGGACGTGCGCACGTCGGGCTCCTTGAGCTGCACGTCGAAGCGCGTGAAGAAGCCCAGGGGCTCAGGCACGAACGGGACCTTGATGGCCACGCTCGAGCCGCTTCCCGCGCGGATCTCGAGCCAGCCGTACGAGCGCTGGATCTCGCCGCCGAACGTCGCGGCCGACTTCTCGAAAATCTGCGCAAACGCCTCGTCCTTCGACTTCTCGCGCACAGGCACCATCAGCGTCGTCTTGCCGACGAGCTGGATGTCCACGGACGCGTGTGTGTGCACGCGCAGGCCGTCGTACGACGACGCAGACGGTGCGGGGTTCCAGTTGCGCGGGAAAAACATGTCGAAGAAGGCCTGCTTCTGGCGGTCCGCGTACGGGCCGTAGTTGATTTTCGCGTTGTGGATCTTGATGCGCGAGTCGAACATCGGCGGCGTACCGCCAGACATGTCGATGTACTGCTTGCTCTCGGCGGGAAGCTGCTCGGGCGCGTCCACAAACTCCTCGTTCGTGTGCGAGCTCGCGCTCGGCCCGAACCCGGGAACGTTGCTCAGGTCGGGGCCGTACTTCTTCTGCAGCGTCTCCCACCGCGACGCGTCGCCAGACTCGCCTTCGGTCTCGATCTTCACCATCGCGGGTCCCACAACGTCCACGCGGAACTGGAACTCCAGCAGGTCGCACGCCATGAGCTGCGACACCTTGGCGTACTCCACAGGCAGCGCCGCCAGCCGCGCGCGCGCGTTCGCCGCGTCGTCGTCGAGATCCTCTTCTTTGTGTGAGTTGTTTTCGTCGTCGTCGTCTTCTGCGTCGCTGGCGATCTCGACGGTTCCGGTCTCGTTGCCATGGTCGCTCGTGACGTCGCTGCTCGCGGTGTCGCGGCTATTAGTGCGAGTAGTGTCGCCAGTTTTGCCGGTTTTCGTGGTATCGCCCGTTTTGGTGGTATCGCCCGTTTTGGTGGTATCGCCGGTATCGCTCGTCTGCGCCGTGTCGTGCGACGGCACGCCGGCCGTGGTCGGGGCAGGCCGCGCTCTGCTGCCTTTCGGCTGCTGCGGGCTCGACGCCGACGAGCTGCCCTTCTCGGACGGCGACACGGGCGTGGAGTCGCGGTTGAACGTCGTTTTTGGGCCGCCCATTCCGCCGCCCGCGCCGCGACCATCGGCGGGCTCAAAGTAGCGCCGCAGGCCCAGCCACGGCTCGTCCGGCTCCGTCTTGGTCTTGGCGATGAGCTTGCGCGCCCACCAGTGCGCGTGCTGCTTGCGCCGCTTCCCATCTGCCGGGTTCTGCGCCGCCTGAGGGACCTGCGTGGGGCCTTGGCGCTCCGGCGTGATGCTGCTCACCTGGTAGTCGGCATTGTTGCGCAGCTCGACCTTCATTTTCGAGAACGACGCGTCGATGCACGCCATATAGCGATCGGCCGGCGTCGACGCCGCCGACATGTCGACAATGCAGTCCACGCGGCTCGACGACAGCACGGCCAGCGACTCGGTGTCGTCGTTGCCCACCACCACGCCCAGCGAGCTCACGTCGAGGTGCAACGGAAGCAGCTCCATGATCTTGCGCTCGATAAAACTCAGGTCGTTCTGCCAGCGCTCGAACTCGCGCGCCAGCTCGGCGGTCGCGGGCTCCTGGCGCGCCAGACTGTCGTACGCGTACTCACGGTTGTACACAAACCACTCGGCGCCGTGCACGCGCAGGTTCAGCGCCATGCTGCCGTCGGCGGTCGGCGTGCGGAAGAGGTGGTGGCGCCAGCTCGTCTCGCCCTCGTTGTGGCCCAGAGTCGCGAAATTCGCGTCGCCGCCAGGGCCGTTTGCGCCGGGGCCGTTGCCTTCGCGGCGCGCCTCTCCTTTGGTCTCGCCGTCTTCGTCGTTCTCGTTGATCACGATGAACGCACTGCGCTGGCGCTTCTGGATCCAGTAGCGCCAGCTCAGCGTGCCGTGCACGACGCGCACGGCCTGCGACGTCCCGATGTACACGATGTTGCGGAATAGGAAGCGCCCGCCAAGCAGCGAGATCTGGATCGACTGGATTTTAAGGTACACTCCGTAGCGGTACCAGAGGTACCAGCCAACCGTGTGCGTGACCAGCATGCCGAGCAGCTGGCTGAAATAGAACAGCGCGAACAGCGAGAGCGCCAGCACCATGAGCCAGTCCACGAGAAACACCCATGAGAACTCGTGGGTGTGTAGGATCGACCGCGATATGAAGTCCAGTGGAACCTCGTCGGCCATTGCTGCTCCTGCGTGCCGTTTGGAACGGGATTACACGCAATCACAGGCGGTTTGGGATGAGTTTTCAGCGTATGCGGCCGCGATACAGTACTTACTGCCTTAGGTTCAGGGCTACGCAACCTTCCGTACATAGCGGGGCAGGGCGTCAAACTCCCACACTCCCTCCCACCAGCCTAGCCTAGCATAGCGTAGCCTAACGCGTGCTCGCTACCTCTTTCCCTGCCCGCGCTCCACGAAATAAATTATTACTACAGCTGAGATTGAAATAAATGCCGGAGCAAGCCAACCTGAGGCAAATATGCATCACGCAGGAGGAGCGATGAGCGATAGCTGAACCACGATCTGAGGAGATTTTTTAGATATACAATTCTTTTAAATACCATACTCGCGAGCGTTCCGCACGAATATATAGTTACATGCCACATAAATACCGTCGGTCAGTGAAATACAGACCAGCGACGGCGCGATCCCGCCGTCTCATCTACCGCGCTATCGCACTGGCGACGGGCTGCGCGACGTGCGGTGCGGCAGCAGCACCATGAGCGACCTCCGGAAGCGCGATTTGCGCTCAGCGTCGCTCTCTTCCGGCGTATCGCCGAGCTCTTCTGAAGGCGACCGCGAGCCGCTGCCCGAGCGGTACGACCGCGTCGAGCGCTGGCGCCGCAGGAATGGAAACTTCGGGCTGTTGTCGCCGGCGGCAGGGTTTCCACCGAGATTGATGAAGCCGCTCGCGTCGCGGGTGCCCAGGTCGTATGCGCCGCCGTTGGCCGCGTTCGCCATGTATTTCGCGTCTAGCGCGCGTTGGTCGGTCGGTGTTCGCCCGGTACCGAGTGCCAATGCGCTGTGTAGACTCTCTGATCGGCCGCGGCCGATGCGCGAGCCGTTGTATGAGGCTCCGTGAGGTACGGAGCCGTATGAGTTCGCGCCTTTGGGTATCATGCCGTGAGTTCCGGCATAGGAGGCGCGATCCACTTCGTCATCATGGCTCACGTGGAGCTGCGGAACCTTGATGCTGGGCGTTGACTCCTTAGAACCACGCGAGTAAACGGTGTTAGGCGTGCCTGCATCGGACGTGTTTTCAGAGTAAGCCACGGTGAGCTGAGAGTTGGCACTGCCGGTTCCCGCTGGCTCGGTAATGCCGTCGAGTGGCGTTGTGGGCACAGACGTGCCGTTGAGGGTGGGGGCGGGTATTCGGGTCAGCGTAGGTCGCGAAGTACCAGCGTTGGTTTGTGATGGTGCGGCCGGACCTGACCCCGGCGCAGCAGATGATGACGAAGCCGCCAGTTTTGAGCGCTCGTGATCCTCTATAGCACGCTCTTGGACGCGCTGCAGAAGATCCGCGCTATTTTCAATTAGATATTGCAGCACTGCACGCGAAAGCTCAGACTCCTCCGGGTGCATATCATGTTCAGGGATGGTGAGCACGTTCGGCTGGAAAATGGAAGCCAAGTTCGAGGCCGGCATGCGGTTGATTTCGCTCTGGGCTGCGAACACCGACAGTAAATCGACGAGATAGAGCAGGAGCTTTTGCGAGGCATCGGGCAACTCTAGAATAAGTGATTCGTACAGTTCCACAGACACCGGTCCTTTGGGCGGCATAGACGCGGCAGCGTCGCCGACAGAGGTTTTAGGGTCCGACGCTGGTGGGGGTGAACGCGTTTTATTCCACTGTAATTGAGCGCGCATCGGCTCGCGGAAGCGTTGGTAGCTCGTGCGCGGAATAACCGGTTCAGGGAGCGAGGCGAGGTACCGCTTGAGCAGGTTCGCCGAATCGTGGACGGTAAAGTTGGTCCAGTCGACGTCCCGGCCGAACGCTGGCGCAGTGCTGAAGATTTCTTGCAGCACACGGATACGCCGCACACTACCGGGAATACGGAAAATGCCTTCTGTTTCACGTCCATTTTGCTTTAAGTAGACCGCGCATTTAGCGATCACGGCAGGAACCTGACCGAACACAAAGTGTTCGCCTGATCGATCAGCAAGAGAGATACGGACACTGGCCAGCCGCAGCGACGCCTCGAGTGGGACACCGAAGATAGGATGTTCGGATCCATGCACCGAGTGACTAACGCTGTGGCGGTGAATAGCGTCAGAGGGGGCGTGACCAGGGATCGCGTGCGACGAAGCTGCCGATCTACCGAGGCTGGGGCGTCGCATGTCTTCAGAAGTTGGGCTTCCACTGGCGCCGGATGTGAGGGCACGCCACCACATCGATGCCGCTTTAGTCGGCGAACTCTGATTGGAAGAGGGTGTAGCAGCAACGGTTTCTGTCATGGGAACGCGCGTTATATTCTGGTTGCGGTCTGTGTGAGGGGGCACTGGCTAATTTTTTGGATGAGGTCGGAAGATACACCGGGGCACACAGCGATGGAATCAGATCGATCGTTATTGGGCCGCTTCGAAACGAACTGTAATGATGCGGCGCTGCACGTAATAGAATCGACCAGCTCGTGGCAGCTTGGGGTTTTTATATTCTTTCGTGTTGGATGGTGTTTAATAGACACGCGCTGGCGTATGCTGTTGGCACCTGCTGGGCGGCGTGAATGATGTCGGGTGGTCTCTGGTTCTCTCTCGAGCGTGTCAATGCAATTCAGATGTAGTAATGCTTTGTCAACCAACAAATGCCCGCTATTATTTGCGTCGCTGGATTTCCTTGGTATTAATGCAGACCGAGGCTTGATTTATAGCGCGTAGCGGAAGGAGACGCCGGAGTAAAAGGGATATGCGCAGCAGAGCGGAGGGCTATGTGCAGAAAGGGGCGCGCAATGTAGGTTATGTAACGGTGGATTGGCACACTTGCGCCCTGTCAGATGTGCGCCCTGTCATCCTTACCCGTAGAAGGAAGCGCCGAACTGGGCATCCCAGCCAGTGCAGTAGGGTTTAATAGACACGGCTGAAAATAGACTACCGCGTGAAGATTCATTTAGGTTTCATATCCCAACATACGGACCCCAAAATTTCGTGCCAGTTCATCTAGTAATATACGATCGTAAAAAAAATTATTACCCCACTGGTATTATTAAGGATTCTTCCAGTTCCTTGACTGGGCACCGAAAATTCTGGGCTAGGGCTCTCAAGCTTACACCTAACAAAGAGTGTGGCTACAAGATACGCCCTGGAACTCTGTTAATAATAGACATTATATGGCTGATCTCTCGATGCGTCACGTCGAATCAAATTCAATACGTCGAGCCTACCCAACAGGCACTAGTCCCGCGTATGATGCCTCAATACATATGAGAGGTGAGAAATTGTGTGCAGGCTTATGCAATATGCACATATGGCCATGATCACTCGAGCTGATATATTGTAAATACTTAGGTTTTAGGTATAGGCTAAGAATGCGATCTTAGAACCCGGTGGCGCGATTTATTTGATCTGCCGTGCGGGGTTATGTCCCTCCAGATGTGGAGTAAAAACGGGTTGTAATTTTTTTATCTTGAGACTAATAACTAGTAGCGGTGCGGCTTGATATGTGTGGTACCATAGGGTAACAAGTCATGCAACTCATAAACCAGCCCCGGTAATCACATGCTTTAAGCGCCCAGTCCTATCCCCTGATCGCCGGCCGCGAACTTCTTCTGATCAGAAAAAAACTACAACTATGCCCTAGTGATTATATTCTTACCCTTCATACATGGCGCCAGTTTTTGGAATTGAGACCTGACCCCATTAGCCCTAACCAGGGTGCACGAACTCATGGCCCCAGCGCCTCGGACTTAACCCCCGTTTCTCGCCACAGGGTTCGACGGTACGTGATATTGTAATGGCACATATCTAGTATACGGTCATTGGGGCTCGCAGTCCTCGCAACTAGCAGAACAGAGACTCACCCGACCGTCTTCGAAATTTCACCCATCACTGGGAGTCTGACCCTTTCCCGCATCTCCCCTGATCTGCTTTTCTCCATTCCCTTCTTCCGCCATCACCCTTTTTTAAATTTTCACAAAAAAAAAAATATATCAAAAAACCCACATCAATCTCCCCCAGAAATGAGCGAGTCCGTTGCACATGTTCAGGTCCCCAAGGCTAAGGCTGCCGAGTCCGGTTCCGCTGCTTCGTCGGCTGTTGGATCCGGCACGCCCAACGCCGCCGCTTCTGACGCCGCTGGCGCTAAGTCTTCTTCAGGCGACGCTGACTCTGAGTCCAGTGGTGAGACACCGTCGCTGTACGTTGGTGAGCTGGCCCCCTCTGTTACGGAGTCGATGCTCTACGAGATTTTCTCCGGCGTGGGCACTGTTTCGTCGATTCGGGTATGCCGTGATACCGTTTCGCACGACTCTCTGGGATATGCCTATGTCAACTTCCAGGAGCCTGCTTCCGCTCGTAAGGCCATGGAGGAGCTTAACTACTCCATCATCAATGGCCGTCCCTGCCGTATCATGCGTTCGCAGCGTGATCCTAGCATGCGCAAGTCCGGTAAGTCGAACGTGTACATTAAGAACCTCGACTCCAACATTGACAACCGCTCTTTGCACGACACCTTCTCCGCCTTCGGCGAGATTCTCAGTGCAAAGGTTGTGACCGATGACCAGGGAAACTCTATGTCCTTCGGTTTCATCCACTTCGCTAAGCCCGAGCACGCGAAGGAGGCCATTGAAACCGTGAACGGCATGGTCCTTAACGGCCGCGCAGTGTACGTGGCCCACCACGTTCCCCGTGTTGAACGTGAGTCCAACGCCGAGGCACAGCGTGCCAAGTTCACCAATGTTTACGTTAAGAACCTTGCTGAGACCATTGACCAGGCTAAGCTTGAGAGTATGTTCAGCAAGTACGGTGAGATTACCTCTGCTGTCCTCAGTACTACCGAGGATGGTAAGTCCCGTGGTTTCGGTTTTGTTAACTTCGACACTCACGAGGCTGCTCAGAAGGCTGTCGATGAGCTTCACGATACTGAGATCGAGGGCAAGAACGTTTACGTTGGTCGTGCTCAGAACAAGTTCGAACGCCGCAACGAGCTTAAGAAGAAGTTCGATGAGAAGCGTATGGAGCAGCTCACAAAGTACCAAGGTGTCAACCTTTATGTCAAGAACATCGAGGATTCTGTCGATAACGACAAGCTCCTCGAAGCTTTTGCTCCCTTCGGCAGCATCACCTCGGCTCGTCTGATGACCGACGACGAAGGTAAGTCTCGTGGCTTCGGATTCGTTTGCTACACCAGCCCCGAAGAGGCCAACCGTGCCATCTCGGAGATGAACGGACATATGCTTGGCTCTAAGCCTCTCTTCGTCACCCTTGCTCAGCGCCGCGAAGTCCGCACGAGCCAGATGCGTCAGCAGCAGACTGCTCGTAACCAGATGCGCATGCAGCAACAGAACGCCATGAGTGGTGGTATGCCCCCTCACTTCATGGGTGGCCCTGTTCTCTTCGCTGGTCAGCCCGGTTTCGTGCAGCCCGGTCCTAATGTGCGCATTCCTTACGCGGGACCTATGATGATGCCTCGTAATGTGTCGATGTGGCAGCAGCAGCAAGCTCAGCAGCAGGCTCAGCAGCAGGCTCAGCAGCAGCAGAGCAAGGCGCAGCAGGGTGTGCCTCAGAATCTTGGTAATGCTCAGAAGGAGTCGCTTGAGAAGCAGGTCGCTAACCTCCCTGAGGACCAACAGAAGCAGGTTATCGGTGAGGCTCTCTACCCCCGCATCGCTGCCCAGAAGGGTATTGATTCTGAGTTGGCTGCGAAGATCACTGGTATGCTTCTCGATATGCCCAATAAGGATCTGTACGCGTTGGACAAGGATGATGCCCTTTTGAGCGAGCAGGTGCAGGATGCGCTTGAGGCGTACACCCAGTATCTGAACTCTCAAGACAAATAATTATTTATGGATAGAGGATGCACCTGAAATCGTAGGCGTTAAAAAATCTTTAACTTCCTATGAGGACGCGCGAGTCTTCTACTTTCTTTCTTCGCTGATGTGATTTTTCCTGATGGTCTTTTAGTTCTTCGTTTGAAGGAGAAGTGTGGTTGCGAAATCGTTAGTGGTTCTACGGGTTCATACCTTGTCTTTAGCTAGCCGTGCCCACTGATACGCTGCTTGGGCCGCAGAATTACTGACTGCGTTTGTTGGAACTCAACAAGCTATCAGAGAAGAGCAATACTTGTCACTCACTGTAGCTACTCACCATTTATTGGTGATTTTATTTATAGGGTCATTTAGTGAATTCTTATTAAATATTTTGTTCATGACTTAACGAGGTATAGCCTATGAAAACAAGAGATGGCCCTTCATAATTCATAAAATATATATGTGCAGCGTAAATACAGCTGTTTGAAACTCGTGTTCAGGCGCGGTACCTCTCGGATACCGCCATCTAGCTGTAAAAATTTTCGCGGTCAATAACTGTCCACCCAACCAGGCTCTACCTTCTACCTAATGAATTATTCCCCTTTTATTCTTTTGGCAAGTTCTTCACGTTCTCTAGCTTCTTTCTTGAGCCGCGCTTCAGCCTCTGGCTTCAGTTTGAGTGGTTCACTGTGTTGAAATCTGACCCGGAACGGTCGGTGTTCAGAATCTGTGGGATCATCCAGCCGTTTCACCAGTTCGAAGTCTCGCATCATATACGCTGTACCGAAGCCGGCAGCTACAATGCCCAGAGAAATTGACACGAATCTACCCCTAGCCGTTGGACCTGACATTTATGAATACAATGTGAGAGTTGATTAGGAGACATGCCCTGATCACACATATTCCCCATACTGAATTATCCCAGTAATTAAGGGGTAATTGAACACAACTGTGCCGTTCGGGCTCGTGTTGGAGTGAATTAGAATTTACATGTCTGTACATCGTCAAACTAGTTCTATGCGTTGAGGCACATTAATGAATATGTCATAGAGAGTAATGTCTATGTCACCGCACGAGACGTAGAACACATTATGTTTTTTACCTGCGAAGCGATGGAAAGTTTATTGATTTTTCGACTCCGTCTTGGTTGAGAATGAGTGTGGCTTTACTCTCGTGGGCCCCCTATCCCAGTATACACAGTGCATATGTGGCACAGCATGTGGCACAGCGTAATTTTTTAGGAAAAGGGTGTTTCACGATTCATTGCAGTTGTTACAAATCTGAAAAGTCGGGTCGGGATCAGCCCGATGTATAATCTAAATCCCACTGAAAATTGGCACGCCCTCATCCACCCCGCTTCTCTTCTATTGCGGGTGTGTTTATCCGTGGAATCACCTGTAACTAAAACCCTACCTCCTACCTCGCCTCCAGTCTAGTCCGAGAGCAGCCCTGAGATTGAGCACTCCTGCTAAGTGGACTCCAGCTTACATTTCTCTAGATCGAACCGAAAAAACAGGCATCAATTGCATCAAACCATCGCCACCGCATTGTACAACATCTAGCTGGACTCTCCATCACCTAGCACTCATCACATGTCATTGCCCAGACGTATTGTAAAGGAAACGCAAGGACTCGCTAACGAGCCAGTGAGTGGCATCAGCGCCGTCCCTCACGATGATAACCTACGCCATTTCGACGTGGTTCTAGATGGACCTCAAGGTACACCTTATGAGGGCGGTAAGTTTGACCTTGAACTGTTCTTACCTGAGGATTATCCAATGGTGGCACCGAAGCTACGCTTCATCACTCGTGTGTACCACCCCAACGTCGATCGACTAGGCCGTATCTGCTTGGACGTTCTTAAAGACCATTGGTCTCCGGCTATGCAGATTAGAACAATTTTGCTGAGTGTGCAAGCATTGCTCGCCGCACCAAATCCCGATGATCCACTAGATAATGAGGTAGCTGCTGTGTGGACGGAGAACAATGCCAAAGCTCTGGAGAACGCCCGAGAGTGGACTGCTAAATACGCTATAAAAGGCACAGTGGGAGTGGAAGGTACTGCGAGTGACACTGCCCAGAACGCTTAGAGAGTCAACTAGAACGCTTAGATCTAGCCGTATAGCAGATATACTTGTTTTTATTGTTACGCTTGGGAATTAATAGAGTCTGAATTTAAGTGAAGTGTGTTCATAGTAGAAACACTCTTTCGTTTTGCGGTGTGACGTTTGACGGAATGAGCTCCATAAGCGGATGGTCCTCCGAAAAGTTAACAAGCAAGAACTTCGACTTATCATTCAACATCCGACGCGCTTAGATCCGCACGCTCATTTACCACATCAGTAAACTTACCATAAGAATCTATACAATAATTTGACCAAATTGAGAAGGACTAAAACTACCTGATTACTTACTTCGTAAGGGAGAGAAGTGCATTCACAACGTCACCGGCGCTATCGCGCAGGGCCTTGACAGCCTTAAACTTGGAAACGTTGGCCTGAGTCATGATCATATCGACGTTCTCAGCATCAACGCCGGTCATGTCGACCTCCTCATCAGGGACCTCGGGCTCGACTTCCTCAACACGGCCAACATTAGCGGCAAGATCAGCCTGAATAGACTCAGGCGACTTGTCGACGGGAGCCTCAGTGGCATCAGCACCTTGAGCACCAGCCTGCTGGGTGAGTGCGTTCAACTGCTGCTGGTAGTCCTGTTTCTGCTCAGTGGCCTCACCAAAGACGATGTAGGAACCGTTGGGAGTACGGTAAACGTCAGGGGACTCGATGACGAACACGGGACCCTGACGCTTGCGGATGACGACACGAGTGATGCCGTCGACCTTCTTGATACCCGTTCCCTTCAGGGCCTTAATAGCCTTCTTCTGGTTCTTAGAGGCGACAGTCACCTCGGCACCGGCGGGAATAGTCTGTTCAGTAGTAGCGCTCATTTTTTGATTAACAGTGTTGTACGTTCTAGGGAATTTTCAAGCCGATCTCCAGTTTGAAAAATGGGACAGGGTAGGGGGTACAGGCTGCTGTTTTGGTTCGCTGTAGTAAAGCGGCAAAATGAAAGCGTATGTTAAAGATATGCGTAATAATTAGTTTGGCTATAATGTACGTTCTACTGAATGAACGTTACTGCAAACCAATAGCACAATCTGAAGATAGCAGAAACTTAAGCCATATGTGTTTACCGAGGCAGCGCATCAGTGGATGCCAAGTCTAGAGTCACTTAGTAGGGCTCGTGCTTAATCATCATCCAGCAGGTATGTTCAGCGCCTATATAGCGCCAAGGAACTACATACTGCTAACAAGCAAAAATCAGGGTTGAACCAATGGCTCCGCAGCTCGGTTACCACCGCCTTCCATGCAAGAGCTAGGTGAGACGCACAGCGGCCAGCTCAACCCGAACCTGAGGTCAGTGCGAAGCTACGCTGGGTGGACAATTCATGCTTCGGTGTACTTAACCCTGCGCTCTCACCCCTCTAGAGAGCTTGTCAGCTGTGCAGCATGCAACTAGAAGTACATATTAGTCACGAAGCTGCAACCAATATAGACGATTTTAGCTACACTTCGTGGTAACGTCTTAAGTGGATATGAGCAAAGATCTGAAAAAAGTTCAAGAGAATTTTATAAATGAGATCGGTGAAAATGTGAGGCATCAGTGTAATCACCGATTCGTACTGTTGACTCTAGCATGACCCTCAGCACGATGTGTGTCTTGTTGCGGGATTTCTGGCAACTGCTTTATTGAGTAAACGAACTAAACACTTATGTGCGGTATATATCCGAAGGCGACATTGGCCACGGGTGGGCAGGGCCCATCTGCAGAAAAATGCGAGAAAAAGTAGGGTTCATTCTCTTTCAACGCAGGGTATTTTTGCAGCCGGCCTCTATCCGCTAGGGTCATGAGCCTGACGGGACAGCGTTGGTGAGAGAAGGTAGGTAAGCTCCATTTATCAGGTTTTGACAGATATAAAATGCGAAACTATTATTTCTAGTAAAACAGTATCAAGATCCTACATCGTTTAAGGAGGTATATGATTATAATCTCCTTTTTAAGACACGCATGTTCTTCTCCTTGTTCCCCCTTCTATTTCGACTAATTATGGAACCCACCGGCCTTGTTTACTATGAGCATCAAGGATTTCACCGGTTCTATACTGGGCATGAGGGTTCTGAGGAAGGGTTGGGCGTGCTCTTTTTTCTTGATTATGCAGCTAGCTAAGCCGTGGCGAGCAGGTGACTTTTTTCGAGCTGACTAACACATCCGCTGGGAGGAATGGAATATTTATTATTAGAAGGATTCCCCAAGTTTCGTTACCTGCGAACTTTCGAACGAAACTAACCAGCTCACGGCGAATCTAAGCTCACTCTTTTTCTCAGTAAGTATACCTCAAAATTCGGGGCCAGAACCAACTAACAGAATGACAGCGTACAACTATAGTCCGTTTTGACTAGCTCCTTCAGCCATTGGGTTTAGCTTCGGCTAAACTCGCATAACTTCAAGCTTGTCAGCTGCGGCTAAGGACATGTTTAAAGAAGGTGAACCTCTTAATGTCACGTCCATTTGTCTGGAAGCACTCCGCGGGACAGATTTTCTAGTATTCAGTCGCCTCCGTATTATGGCTGGCTGGCTCAGCGTCTCCTCTTGGAGACGATATGCTTAGTCAATCATGTTTACCCATAACCCTATGGGACCGCATTTCGCGCCAGGCCTTGCTCTTCCGACGTGGCGCGTGGATTGGGTTATGAACCATCAGCCACCTCTCAACTACCCAACGGTCGCGATGTTGATCACTGACCCAAATGGGTGTGGTTAACGCGTATGGGTTTTATGCAAGCTGGACTGATGTGATCAACAATTTGTTAATACCCAAGCACTGATTTTGAGGGATTTAATAACCCGAGACAATCATTGCGTTCCAGGCGCGAATCAAAGCATTCCACTTGTAATTTTACCTGCCGTTTTCTTGTACGCTTTGTCAATTTGATTTATTGGAACCACGGCTTTTAGCATCATTTGCTTCCAGGAACTTAGCAACAGAATACTAACTCTCTTCAGAACCCTTGTCACTCCTTTGTTTTTGAGCTCGTGAATCGTCAAAAAATTACCAATGTCGTTCACTAAGTCGTTCATCACCGTTGCGGCTCTTGCCCTTCTTGGCGCCCCCACTGCTGCCGCCGAGCACCACCACCACCACCTCGATGCCCGTGCCATGGCTACTGAGTACCTGTATCAGACCATTCTGGTTAACCAGAATGGACAGGTCATCAATGGTGAAGGCCAGGTTATCTCGACCTCGGCTACGCCTGCTGCTGCAGCTGTCGAGACGGAGACGGTGGCCACGGCGTCTTCTTCTTCGTCCGAAGAGGCTTCTGCTCCCTCTCCGACCTCCACCAGCGTTGCAGTTGCCCAGCAGGCTGCTGTTCAGGAGTCGACCTCTTCGTCGACCTCTTCGAGCAGCTCGTCGAGCAGCTCGTCGAGCATTTCCCCTGTCACTACGTCGGCGGAGGTTGTGTCTAGCTTTTCATCTTCTGCTCCTGCGCCTTCTTCCAGCAGCTCTTCTGGCAGCTCGTCTAGCAGCTCGTCTGGTGCTGGTGGACTTGACGGTGACCTCTCCCAGAACGAGTCGCCTGATTCTTTCCAGGATGGCACTATTGACTGCTCTGACTTCCCCTCTGGTCAGGGTGTGATCGGTCTTGACTGGATGGGATTCGGCGGATGGTCTGGTATCCAGTTCGCCAATGGCGACGACACCTCTACTGGTACGAGCTGCTCCGAGGGTGCTTTCTGCTCGTATGCATGCCAGCCTGGTATGTCCAAGACGCAATGGCCCTCTACTCAACCTTCCAATGGTGTCTCTGTTGGTGGCTTGCAGTGCAAGGGCGGTAAGCTTTACCGTACCAACACCCAGTCGAACTCTCTTTGCGAATGGGGCGTTGATTCCGCCATTGTCAAATCTGAACTGAACCAAGATGTTGCCATTTGCCGCACCGACTACCCCGGTACGGAGAACATGGTTATCCCCACTCTGGCTAAGGCTGGTAGTGAGGTGCCTCTTGCTGTTGTCCACGAGGACAGCTACTACAGATGGCGCAATGGTCTTACCAGTGCGCAGTACTACGTCAACAACGCTGGTGTCAGTGTTGAGGATGGCTGTGTCTGGGCTTCCGCTGGTTCTGGAAATGGTAACTGGGCTCCTCTGAACTTTGGCGCTGGTATGACCGGTGGCAAGTCGTGGCTCGCTTTGATTCCCAACCCGAACAACCGTTCGCCTGCCAACTTCAACGTGAAGATTGTCAGTGCTAACGGTGGTGATGTGCAGGGCAACTGTGTCTACGAGAACGGTAAGTTTAACGGTGGTGATGATGGCTGCACGGCTACTGTTACTTCCGGCCAGGCTTATTTCGTCTTGTACAACTAAGACATAGTCAACGTCGTTGAACCTGGTTCTTCAATGAATCCAGGTGCTTTTACCCCATACCCAATGTATTCTAAGTATTACTATGAATAACTAAGCAGATTGTATCATCAAACCTAGATATGTTTCACCGTGAGTCCTATCACGGAGATAGATAGTAACTATGGGGGCGTCAGAGATCCCGCTTATTATTTTAGACTCTTATGATCTCTTTTCTAAATACTAGGGTGAAGCATTCATAGAGTAGGCTGAAATCGATTAACCATCATTTAAACAATTTATTTAATTATTCCATACCTGGTATATTACTACCAAATCCACGAGCTGAGCCACTTCAGCAATGAGCCGTTGTCGTCTTGCTCTGCACTTGTGTCAGCAGCCCGGTACTTGTCCACTGGCAGCTTGCCAATGTAGTGTTCGCCGCCAAAGCCGCCAATGTAGTAAATCCCAGTTATTGTGAATTTAGTCCAGTAGGTTTTATGGAAGCCGGGTTTACCAGGCTGCCAGTCGCGCGCATCCGGATGCAAGCGGAAGAATCGACGCACTTCATTCTCGTTCGGCTCTATGTCGTCAAATTCACCATACAGAATAATTCGATGGTTGGCAGCCATGTGAAGTGGTGTATACGCACGAGGTGCATCGCCCGTTCGAATAGCCAACGAACACGTGGAGCCATTGTTGACATTGCGGAACGCACTTGACATATCGACACGGATCATGAGCAATGATGCATCAACATCGCCCAAATCACTATAGTACTCAATCTGGCCTAGGGGAAAGTTTGAAAACTCATGAGACCCTTGATTGATGGTGGATAAAGTGCCAAAAGAGTTGTCTCGTACGAATTGGCGTGCCTCGGCAACGGCAGCATCCCTTGATTGCCAACTGGCGTGAGGAGATCCCATTCAAGCAGTTGTACTTAGTGACCGAGAGGAAATAAGTGAGGTTGAAGTGCTCACACGGCAGTGCGGATACTTAATTGATGAGTGGGCGGGAAATGTTTCACCCCTGTGGAGCGGTAATTATAGCCAGACACAGGGCTGGGGTTCCATGCGCGTCGCTGATGGATTAGATACGAGTACATAGATGAAATCGAGGGCTAGGAGTAAATAGTTTTAAGACGCCAATGTGTGGTGAACAAAAGGCGTTATAGATGATATCGGTCAGAGATAGACCGAAGCTCAAGTTAGGTAAAGCAAATGATAGTTCTCATCCCTATGGCTATGGGTCTCTCGTTTCTTGTCGCGTCGCGATCGGGCGGCACTCACTGATGATGGTCGAGGGTTTTCGCCCTTCTACAATCTCATTTGATGATATTTATTTAGGGCTGAACTAGTCACGTAAGAAAGTACGGAAGAGCTTCGCGATCAATTCCTGCAGTATACAATACTAGCGGTAGGTTAAAGGTGCTTTATAAGTGAATTCCGAAAGTCTGATGTACCTTTGGAATGTACAATTGCCTGATGCTTAAGCTTTATGTAACTAGTATAATTTCTGGGAGTCATTTCAACTATACCTCCGTCTAAGCTTTTGCATCGAAGGCTGTAGCCTGGTGTGCATCACGACCGAACTCATCTGGCTTTTTGACCTTGTAGATACGAACAAGCCAGTTTTGAGTTGTGAATGCTTCCTCTACGATATCGAGCGATGGTACTTCGTTTTGGGAGATAGGAACACCTCGCACACGATCGGTGCCCTGGAAACGCCAATAAGACATCTTGTACATCATGGAGTTGCGCATCGTGGGAGAAGCACCCGGACCCAGACGGTAGTATCCGTCGCTGAAGTAGTTTGCCTCAGTGACATCTTCAGGCCAGATACCTTCTGAGATGCGGACCATCCAGAGGAACTTGTTGATGTCGTCACCAGAGTAGCCCAGCGCGCCACCGAATACAACCAGAATGTAGTCGACATCATGCTCGAGTAGGATAGGGTAGGCACGGTCTTCATCAACAGACATGGCCTTACCGACCGCGCCGATATGCGTGTTGTTCCACGTGTTATTATCGACAAGCGTGGTACGGTCTGCCATGCCCCCGATCTGGTAGCCGTAATCCCACCAAGACATGATCTTAGCATCCTCGGGGGTGTTCATGCGCAACCAATAGTAAGCTTCTCGGAAATCATCGATGATGAACATGGAGCCGTCAGGCATATATGATGACATCACAACAGATGGTGACGAGTAAGATGAGCCCGTGACATAGTCAGAATGTTTCACAAACATGAAGAGGTAGATTACGAACGTGGCCAACACGGAAATGCGCCCGATATAGTTGGCCGTACGACGTACAGTCAGTTTGGAGAAGAACGACGACGAAGCGGCGGCAGGCGCCTTTACAGAGTTTGACACTATCGACTTCGTAGAGCTACCTTTAGCACTGTTATTGCCAGGTCCATCTTCATCAGCAGGAGGCATATCGGGAGAACCAATCGTGTTGTAAACGTCCAGCACTGAAGAGAATGCCAGGGCGGCGCACACAGCAATCACGGGCGTCAGCGTGAGCATGAGACGCACCATGACACCGGCAAAATATGACGCAAGGACTGAATACACAATCACGAAGACGTGCTCATCACGCAGCTCCTGCATAGCCACGTACACACCCACTGGGAATAGCCAGACGAGGAATGAAGTGTCGAAGAAAAAATGCGGCCAAGCAGTGGGCTGATGTTCGGAGACAGATGCGATGATAGGAATATGGATCTTCGCATAGTCCGTGTCCCAGAGTGAGTAGAAGCGCCCAGTCCACGGCAGAACGATACCGGCGTAGGTCAGGCCAACGAGAGATACTGCCGCTAGCACGACGATGCTCGCGACACTACCGATGACAGCAACGCGAAACTGCTCGGCAGAAACCAAGGAACGAAGGTATTTTGCGAACGCGACAAGTTGAAGCAGGCCGAACACACCGAGTGCGGCCATATGTTCGGAGCCCTTGATCGGCAGCACACCGACGAACGGGATCTGCATCGACGCAAGGGTACCAAGGGCATACCAGGTACAGTAAGCTGTATACATGCGGGCATGGTAGCGGCCCATGAGCAGTAAAACAAATATGTGAAGAGGGATCAGGTTCGTGATGAACACATATCCACCCCAGGCCGAGACCATGTAGAAATAGCTCACTGCGGTGGCGATCGCATATTTTACGGAGCCCAGTTTCACAGCCTTGATCCAGAAATAGAATGTCGCCATCAGCAAGGTGATCGCGATCGCTTCGTTGTCATAAGAACCCGCGACGGAGCGCGAGATATAACCCGGCGCCATTCCCATGAAAAGGGCACTGAGTAGACCTGTGACCTCATCTTTCATCTCACGGGCCATCAAGTACGTGAAGTAAGCAGTTAGTCCGGAGAAGGCCGGCGCAAAGAGCACACTCACGTTACGAATATCCAAGGGAATACCCACCCACGAGAAAATGGTATGGATAACGTTAGAAGAAACCATAAGACCCGGATACAGCGTACCACCAGTGACACGACCGAGCGGGTACCATGTACGATCGTCGAACCAGTTCAAAAATTTCGTGAACCCGTGCTCACTGAGATATTTGGTGGCACGAAAGTTAAACCACGGATCAAACTCGTGGATGATACTCTCATATCGAATCACCGAGTACAGTCGCATTGCTACAGCTGCACCTGCGATGCTGAGCAGGATCAACGTCTTAAGCAGCCCATACTGCGAGCCTGCGGTCGCCATTTCGAAGTCTAGACTGATTCCTCCGCGTATGGTATGCGTGGTTTCGACGTGGCCAACCCCTGCCCGTAACTATTACCCGTGCGGGAGGATCACCAAGGGCATGAGGTGGAGGATGGCGTGCGCTTATCGAAAGCAGTATGGATCTGGGCTTGAGATCACCGAAGCCATCTGAGAAGTAAAAGCAGGATACATCGGGAAAAAGTCAATAAATAGGTAAATCTAGGTATGCTAGTGTATATGCTAAAAGTGAAGCGCTATGCGCTCTATGCTCATTTGATACCATCCAGGATTTCAGTAGGCATGTTTGACATCGCCCATTTCGGCATCGTATATCGGTTCGGTTCCTAATCTATTCATTGCCAGAATTACCACAAGTGTAAGGCTACTTGTGATGCACAGGACAACGTCGTTCCACAGCTGTATACTGCTCACCTTTAATGGCGCAACAAGTGCCGACATGATTGCGCCTGACATATTTCGGGGCAGGTTAAAGCGCAGTGTATTTGCAATACTCAGAACATAAACTCCGAGCACCTGGCCCACTAGAAGTGGATCTAGGTTTGGGGCGGCACCTGCAACGCTCGTATTGGCAGCAGACGGAGTTATTGAACTTGCAGACGCACTGGGGTGTGCGTGAAACATTTTCGTGACACGGAACCATGTCTGCAGTACGCCATTAAGTGCAGCAACAAGGACTGCACCGCTCATGAAGGCACCAATGATACGCGACCAACTGTCCACGCCTACGTCGGGGCACAGACGGTTGATTGCATGCGCTAATGCTGCAACGAGAGCATCTCGCGGCCCGCCTTTAGGGTCTTCATGGGGTTGTGAGGCTACGAGCCACCAGCCCATACGCAGGTAGGAATTGCCCACGCGATAGATGCAGTAGATCGCAAAAATGGAGAATACCATACGGTGTACGCGCCCCTGCGCCGTGCGCGCGAAGTCCTGCTGTGCAAGTTTCTGCTCAGCAGAAGCAAGGTCTGCTGAGAGCTCTGCCTGGAGACTTTCTAGAGCACCGGTTTCGATGCTTAGGCTTCGAAGCTGCCGTTCTCTGGCATCCTCTTTACTAACAAGCCCCACCAGACGACTCAGTGAAAACGTGGAGCCGCTGGGTGAAGGATTGCCGCTACCGTTACCATTGTAAGCACTCTTATTTCCACCAGCGTTCCCACCGAGACGGCCACATGCAATATCAAGTCGCAATCGGCGTGCCTCGAGTTCCTTCGCAGACAACATGTCGTTTACACCAGCTAGACTGGCGCGCAGGCGGTCTACGTCTTGAAGCGAGCAAGGCTCGCTATCGGCGAAGAACGCAGCGTATGGTGCAGATACCGAAGAGACACCACATAATACAGCCATTGTAGTAATACCCACGAAGCTTATGCATGCCAGTGAATCTTGACGGAGTTCGAACCAAGGGGAAGCTGGATCGGTGGGTTGAGAACCTCCAATGTAACGCTCGATGGGAAGCTGACGACTGGCGAGGCGAAACGCTACTAGATAAACCAGAAATACTGGAACAGCCAACCAGCGTAACGCAGGTGGTGTACGGCGCGCTACAAAGCGCGCGATCTGCACAAATGGCGCAATGACACCCACAAGCACTAACATAAATGCAGCAGCTAATCGCCACAGTAGAGCTCGATCATCGCCACTGCCAGCTTGCAGGATTTCACTAACAATGAGCGCAAATACAGATATGCCCCCGCCGATTAAAGCACCGCTCAGTGCGAGGTACGCGACTGAATAACGTGACGGGCAGCGGAGGTAGGCCAATCTGAAAACGCCAGCAACGCTAAGTGCAAAAAGGGCGGCAAACCCGAAAATAATCATGTCTTTAATCAAACTAAACCACAGCGGACTCCAAAAGTTGATCAATGGGTGGTGCGAGAGCCTCTCAGTAACCTCGCGCACGGGTGCCTCGGTTTAATGTGTGCGAGGAAGGGTCAATAGTTTTGGCTGGGACTGAGTATGGGTCAGGGGTCTATGGACTTCAAGCCAATGCGCCGTAAAATATAGAGGCTTCATATCACAGTTGGGGCAAAACCGGAGCCCCGTAGGCAGCGAGTTGGCACCATCGCCACTGAGTTTCTAAGAGGGTGTGATTAACATATGATATACACAAGGGAAATGATGAGCAGTACTCAGACTATATCAATTGAGCTCAAGAAGTTGTTATTTCGGTGGTTTTATGTGTATGGAGTAGTACCATCCATCGCATCTACGTTGCGTCTGAAGCGGGCCTCTGTAAATCCCGCAGCTTCAGGTTGATTCACTTGTCTCTGAGCCCTAACATCAGTTATGCAAAGCTATAATGTGATACTCTGGTGACATAGAGTTAATAATTACACCAACGTGCCGATGCGACGTACCACCGCACATATGTCAAACGTGACATGATGCTCCACATTGGACTATCTAGATTAGCGGGGATATATCAGCTGGAGAAACTTTGGTAACTGGTTCTGATCTTAAACTTGCCCTAGCCTGGACTCTATGTGTCCTTTTTCAACGAAGAAGAAACTTGAAACTCCTTGCCTTGGATCCTGGTCAGCCACAAACAATAACTTGATCTGCCACCCACAGGTGGCGCATAAAGGTTAGAGGTTCGGGAACTATCGTAAGATATTTTACTACACATATTCACATAAGATTTAAATGGGTCAAATAAGTTTTCTTAGTAACTGCAAATATCGCTCAATATGTGACGATCTGGGGACG
This sequence comes from Starmerella ratchasimensis, assembly GCA_030562965.1. Classification (NCBI taxonomy): domain Eukaryota; kingdom Fungi; phylum Ascomycota; class Dipodascomycetes; order Dipodascales; family Trichomonascaceae; genus Starmerella; species Starmerella ratchasimensis. The sequence continues at coordinate 837,779 of JAKUAQ010000001.1, forward strand.
AGTGGGTTAATGCGGAATGGAACTGCCTCAGGGTTGCGTCACGAACCATACGGTACCGACCGCCGAAGGGGGAAGGAACAGACGCCAAAGTAGCCGGCGGCCGCATCCGTGATGGTGACATCTGATGTTGACTGTTAGACGCTATATTAAGAGAAATAAATACCTGTAAGATATGATATAGTAGGCTAAGAACTGAATAACGTGACCGATTAATATTGATTGTAACTTTATAGGGGAGTAGTGAGTTACTTGAGTATATAGGTAAGCAGAACTTTATATGACCCAATATCCTGAGTATATTTCACGATCGAAGGATATTTCTCTACGATCTGCGCGAGATCGTTTGAAGAGACGGGCGGCTAATAGCCGCCCGTCCTCGACCCGAGTCGGGATCTCGCTCTACTTGGGACATATACTATGCAGCCAGTGCTCATCGACTTATTGAAAAATAATTACAAATTACAACACCGACGATTGAACAGTCTCTATTAGAACTAGTCTTTGCACGGGAGTGCTTATACTATGCTTACTATCACCGACTGCGCCGGGCTTGCTCTTTCCTTGTTGGGAAAGGCGTCCATGCTCCCGTGGGGTTGCTAATTCTCCCGGCGCGCGCGTCAGCAGCTATCAAAAGCCGCTTGCGACGCGTGGGATCGTATATTGACCTAACCCGAAGCCAAGTCGGCATGACTTCGCGTCGGAGGATGCGTCAATTAATTGACGATACTGTAATTTAAAAGTAACACTGTAGTATATGCTGCATCAAAGGCATGTCGATATATTTATCAGGTTGAAGAAGTACCTTTGAAGTACTCAGCGCATTTCCTCCGACTTCAGGGATGATATATCGAGGGTTATGGGGCTCAGGCGCCCACGCTTTTTTTAGCATAATAAAGCCTGAGGGTGTTAGGGCAAAGATACCTAGGGAGGGGCTGTGGAGGAAGGGCGGTGGAGGAAGGGCGGTGGTTGATACACAAGACAACGGCTGCTGCTTTACTACCCCCACCGAAAAAAGTGCTCTCTTAAAACCACTGGCTAAGCTGATACTCCCTACTAGCTGCGCTTTGAAGAAGACACCAGTTAACAGGAACAGATACAAGGCAACCCACTTGGTAAAACTAGTCGCGGTTACATTCCTCAAGCCTATACAGATAATCTGAGTGTGGGACCAAGGACAACAGAATAACGACGAAAGTCCAGGACCACCTCGCAAAACGGCAACATAGCACAAGAGACTAAGAGCGAGCATCTCGACTCAGGATCTATTTGACCAGTCAGATAACTAAGGCAGATCTGAACCACAGTCCAGAGTGTAGAAAATACATACTGAGTTTGTACTTGATCCCGAACACAACACGGACACAGATCGGTACCACTCATTTGGAGCACCGCGCGAAGCAAATAGGTTTTGTTGCGATCTCATTAGCATATTGTGGAGCCCGTCTCTGCATCACCACATCGTCACTCCCTTTCCATTGTACTACTCCCCCCCTCGCCCGACTATTCCAACAGAATGAGCGAGACGAATCCTTTCCGCCAGTCGATGATCCAACGTCGCTCTCAATCGCCACTTGACGATCCGTTTGCGAGCTTGAACAATTATCAAACCCGGCCAACTCCGCAGTTTGAGAGCTCTGCTGGTACCACCGGCGCCAACCCATCTATCAACATATCTCAGGCATCGTCGGAAAACCCTTTCGAGTCGAGCCGTGACTCGCATTCCAGGCGCGCCCCTCCCCTCCGTGGTGTGACGTTGAGCGATGGCCCTTCGCAGCCTCCTTCCGCTGACTCAGGCTACGCTCTTGAGCCCCCGTCTTATCGGGAATCTGAAGGTCGACGCCACTCAGCGCCCCACATCAGTGCTGACGACGAGAAGCAGCGCCTTGCGATGACTGACGACAAGTATCGCGAAGGTTATGAGGAGGGTATGCGCATTGCGCGTGAGCGTGAACGCCAGCGTCGTCGCGAGGCCCGAGAGGCTCGCGAAGCTAGGCGCCGCGATGGATCTGGCTCGGGTCGTCCTGAACTTGGTGATCGCCGTGCTAGTGATCCACGCCGCGGATCTCCCCCTCACCATCACCATCACAGTTCGTCGTCGCGCCGTATGCGTTCGAAATCTGAGTCTGCTGGTGGTAGTCAGCGTCACCGCCACGCCAGTAGACCCAAGAACGCCTCACTGGACGTGATCGACAAGATGGATGTCACAGGACTGTACGGTGGTTCTGGCTTCCATCACGATGGACCTTTCGATGCGTGTACTCCCCACCGCAACAAGGCGTCGGTCCGAGGTGCGACGCCGATCTCTGCGTTCCCTGCCGATGGCCCGAATAACTCGCTGGCGGTTGAGGACTCCTCATTGGCGGCTTTCCGTAAGGAAGAGTCTGTATACGGCCGTCAAGTGGAGGCACCGATCGAGAATTCGTTCGATCCGACTGACCGTGGTGCTAAGGTTCACGGTCAACGTAGCGCAGGCCTGGGCTCGTCCACCTTCATCGACGGAACGCCTGCTTCTCGTGACGCCATTGCTCAAGCGGGACGTGAACGCTCTGAATCTCTCGGACGCTCGCGATCTTTGCTGCGTCGTCAATTGTCAACTGGTGGCCGTCGTTTGGATAGTCCGGAGGACGATGGTGAGCCAAAGTCCCTTTTGGGACGTGTGCGCAGTTTGAGAGTGGGACGACACTAAGCGGTTCTACCGTGTTCCCATAATGTACATCTGGCTTAACACGATTGTTATGATAGTGGCAATATGGCTGCATTATTCAAGCACTGAGAGCACGTCAGGTAGCCCGCTTTCTTATGTGCGGCGCGGGCACACATTTAACATTTTTTAGCCGACACTACAACAATGAATGACCCTTTTACTCCGTTAATATATATCTATATAATTCAATGTATACACTAAAATGCATCTGAGTTCAACCAGAATATTATAATCATACAATTACCGAGTTTGATCCGACACAGTGACACTAACGAGGAATATTAACCTTGCCCTAAATCCAACAAGTTGAAAAACAGGGCCAGTGGATTCAGCGTTCAAGCCGCGATTGTGGTTCACACAGATATCCAACATATTTCCGCAGGGATAACTTCTTCGCCGCTGTAGTCCTACCTAAAATATCACGTTGATGTTGAGTGTGAGATCAGCTTCGGGGCGCCTTGTATCCCGGGGCTCTGAATGTGTTGGCTTACACTTTAGCCGCTTTGGCCGTTGGTCCTCGTCAAGTACTAGACACACATTGCCTGATCTTAAGTTTGACCCTAGTAAAGGCATCCCTGGTCTTTTCTCACCGCAAGGCCTTGATATCGCTTGGTTCCAATACCAGAAGCATCTGCTTACGCAGATCAACAGTGCAATCGAGAAAGAAGAGTCACTCGGCGAGTTCGAAAGCCTCCGTTCGCTAGAATCCGGGCTACTAGATTCAAATGAGCCTAGTCTCCGTTCCCTAGCTGCTGTTGCTGCTCAAGCCTACATGAACGAGTTCTTTTTCCGCTCAATAGATCCATTCGGATCGAAGAACCCCAATGCCATGTTCGGCTCTGGTAACTATGAAAACGTGAGCAATCAAGCTAACGAAAATGTTGACCTTTTTCCTCGTCTTCACAATGCTCCACCGATGCCCAACGAGCATGATACGGAATCCAGCACATACAAGATGGAGGAATTTTCCCTGTTTTCATTTCTGAATGGAGTTGTTGGAGACAAAAAAGGGAACAATATTCCTCTTCTTCGTGAGCTTATAGTTACTCGCGGTGCTGCTCAGCTTGGTAACGGTGCCGTGTGGTTAGTGAAGGCTGGTACCAAGGGCTCAGTGATGAACACATATGGCTGGGGCACGCCGATGCACCTCTCTGCATACGATGATTCTGATGTGGTTACCTCGAGATCCCTGTCTGTAGCGCCTGTACTTGCGGTGAACACTTGGGAACACGTCTACCTCTACGACTATGGCGTAGCAGGTAAGCGCCAGTTTCTGGAAAACGTGTTCGACTGCTTAAACTGGGAAGTTCTACAACAGCGACTCGTGCTTACCTAGATTGTACATAGCAAAATTTCTTTCATTATAGCAACTATTCGACACCTACTCGGGATGTTCTAGATGCGTCGAGCTCAGTTGTTGTGGGAAAAACTGCCTCTCATCGTAAAACCCATGCTGATAAAGTTCACTTCCGTACGACAGTGGCGTGTGAGATCTCATTGCAGTGGACTGCAGCGCGTGCTTGTGTTCCATCCTAGACTTATCATCCTGTAAGAAGAAAGCTTTGGCCCGCCAAAAGCCAAACCAATAATTGGCTACAATTACAAGTATCACCATAGCACCTACACCCAGGAATGCCAGTATTGTTCGCATTTGCAGTGGTACAACTAATTCGTTCATTACCTCAGCTAGCAAAGATGCGTACATCGTTAGCCATCGAATATGCTCTGGATCAGCATCCATACAAGCTTCAAGACGCAAACACTCTCGAGTTTCAACGAGGTGGGGTGCCGCCCGACCAGTACGGCAGTTGTTAGTGATATACTGCTCTTGGCACCAATGCGCTTCTCGAACAAGTTCTGACTTACGCTCGATTATTTTACGACCCACATCACGCTGCACAATGTAACTTATCCATCCAGCTAAGACAAGTACGCCGAGGTTGAATATCAGCTGTAGATATGTGCTGAAAGTATACGATAAGTTTTCTTGCCACGGTAGTGGAATCGGCATCTCCACATGGTGCGTCGGATAGTTTGTGCGGTTGACAACTTGATTACTTCGTGGTGCCACTGCCATCTGAGCGCCGGCCTGAGTGGGATCCATCACTTTCTGCAAGAGCTGCTCATTCTGTGGCTCTCTCCATATAGAAGCCACAGACTCGCTCTTTGCCTTATGACTCTGAGCATCAGTTTCTTCATATGGTCTAATTGTGTGTTTCATAGAACCTTCATCTGTGAAGCCACCAACTGATGAATTCCTATATGCCGTAGAGTGAGAACTGGATTTATTGTTCGCAGTTCCCAACGCGTCATTGGTATCACTGCATGGGGCGCTATCATCAGATCCAGCGACATATACGTGTTCAGGGGCTAATTGATCAGGCATTACTTGATCAGGCATTATCTGGTCTGTTGAATCAGCGGGCGCGGAAAATTGATCCTCCATGCTGAGGTCTTCCACCTCAGTTGTTGATGTGTCTGCCAATGCATCTCGAATAGAGTCCATACCTAGATATTTAGGGGCATGTCTACGGAGATCTGCAAAATTGAACGGATCACGCATCACTCCAGGGACCTGGAGGAGGAAGAAGGATTCTAATTTTAGTCTTGATTGTACGCAGACCACCAGCCGTTCGGACAAAGAGGGTTTGGTGTATAAGGTGTAAGAACAACAAATATTAAAGCTAGTCAGATGTGGCTATGTCTACAATTTGCACCACGCTGATTAACAGCTAGACGGCTAATAATCAAATAATAATGATAAATTTTATTACATCGTATATTATTAATCGTATTTCGTTAAATGGCATCGGAGGTCGTCCATTTCAAAGGCTTCGGTTCGCGCTGACGATAGTAGTCGTGGGATCGTGGAGGGAAATGCTTCATATCCGTTGCATATAACGCGATCGAATGAGCCATTAAACGCGTGTTTACAAGCCAGGGCTCGTAGCTCAGATTACTCAAATCATCACAAGTGGCATGATAGCACGGGTCATAGGCTACACCAGCAACGCCACCGAACTCCAAAACCTCCTCTTCAGATTTGATCTCATCTACACCTGAGTCTATTCCGCACGAGGGGATTCCGATATTCACGAAGCCAACGTAATCACTACGACCGTCGAATGGCTGTAAAGTCCAGTTATAGCCATGCTTGTCATACCAATCGATATACATATCACGTAGGGCCGTCGAGCCAACAGGATTTTCCGAGTCGGTACTGTTGTAAATCTCATATTTGTAGTTTCGAGAGGCCATCATATCGTAGTCCAAAAACATGCGGATCTTCGCGGCCTCACGCCGGGTCAAGTTCTCCGTATAATCCAATGATCCTCTAAGCCCCAGCTCTTCTGCAGACCACCATGCCAATCTCACTGCATTGTTTACTCGGAATTTGGCAATCTGGCGAGCAATCTCAAGCAGAGACACCATACCACTGCCATTATCATTAGCTCCCATACCTGCAAGTACAGAATCTGAGTGGGCTCCAGCAAACACAACATTATCATGGTCACCGGCACGTGTTTCTGCAATGATATTTGAGGTAAGTGTCTCGATGATCTCGGAATTTACCATCAGATCCAAGTATTCGCCATCCTCCAAACTCTTCGCCGATGAGCCGCTGATTCCTAGAGTAGCGACATGGTGTGGCAATGGTGTCACCAGATCACCGCGACTGAATACTTCATCTTCGGGGAGTTCAGGATCCCAGATAAGTAACCCCGAGGCACCGGCCAAACCAGCCAGCTCGGCTTTCTCACCCAGTGTGCATTTTCCACGCTTGACAATCACAATCTTTCCGTCACTCGTATGGTCATCGCGTTGATCTGGCGATTTGCCGTAGTCCATAGGGAGGCATCCGTAATCTCTTACGAGATGCACTGGTGCCGATATCGGCGAGGCTGCAGGCGTCAAACGGAGCGGACGACTATCTATACGTTCCCCTTCTTTACTGGTAGCCAGTGTCCAGTTGTACACGCGACCAGCTAGTACAACAAAGTTTCGCACCTCGTATGTGAACACATCTGTGAGTTCATCTAACGTATCTGTGATCAACTTCAAGGAGGCATTATGACCCTTAGTCCCAATGTATCTGGTTGGGTGACCTACATCTTGCGTACTCTCATTTGCAGCAAGGAAAAGCTTCTCTGACCATTGCTTCAGTGACTCCGTAGTCAGTAGGCTTTGCAATTCGTCGGTATCAATAGGTCGAATTTCCCCAGAAATTTTTGAAGAACCCACTTCCGGCACTTCCATGGCAGCGTACGGAAGAAACTCATCATTCATGAAGGAATTAAGATTAATTAGCGAGTCAAGAATTGGCTCAGGTCCAGCTGAGACCTCATTTGCCAATAAGTCGGCAGAGTACAGCAGTGATGCTCTACTGAGTGCAATTGTACTCAAGAGCAATGCTTTGTGTATCATTATGTACAAACCTCGTCGTTCTTCGGAAAAGCAGGTAGCGTTGAGAAGTAGTAGTTGTAATATGACGGCGTCTGCGTGGTGGGGTGCGGGTCGCTTCATCGGGTATTGATGCTAGGGTTCTACCGTTGGATCCGCATGAGTCAGTTCCTGAATGTACTGAGTTAGTTAGGGTGCGAAAGTCGAAGAAATAGCCCGAGGGAAATACCGACAGTCAATAAAAGAGCATAAATGATTGCAGAAAAACGTATGCATGTGCCAACAATGAAAAAATGATCTCATTGTAATCAATAAATAGAGAAGTGAACCTGTCGCAGTGGAAAATCTGCTTATGATTTCTTTAGGAACCTCCTAATGTCGCTTTCGATGATCTTCAGCAAATGGCCTCTGTTCATTTTAAAGAATTCAACTATAGGGCCTCCTATGGCACCCCTGGACATATCTGCCGTGAGGCGTGACATGAGCAGTCGCCTTATCTTTGTCACGTCCACATCGCCATCTGGTGCAATTATTTCGCGAAGAGCAGGTTTATCTTCAAACTCTTTAACAACAGCTTTTTCTATTTCCTGAACAGCGTCTCTCTGGAACTGAGATCTCAGAAACTCCTCTCTGATTCGCGATCTCATGTCCTTTGTGCCGTCTGGTTGGAGGGAATCGTATAGATACTTCACTCCAGCATGATTCCGCGGCTTGAAATACTTCTGAGGCATCTTTGTCTTGATCGTTGTGATCTACTGTTCCTCAGGAGAGAAACACTACTTTTATTATTTACGCGACTGTGGTGCGTCTTAAACCCTCTCTAGCCTCATCCCCTTTTGCACAACTCCCGCCAGGTGCACGCACAGTACCAGCAGCAGGTGACAAATAGAATACGTGTAAATATATACACATACGGTTACTTAGTGATGAAATCATAGCTGATGACAATTTCTTTTTCCGATGCGAGGTGATATTTTTTCATCGCCGTGGTATGAACGCGCGTACGGCACATTGCGAGACTTATACGCGAAGTAAATGTCCTGAGTACAAGCTATATCACTGACACGAGCTATATATCTCAATCAAAAGTTTCGTTATCAGCGTACCAGCAAGCCGAGATCCATGAATTATTGATCTACTTCTAATCTGGCACACTTCCTCCGGGCGTCTGTTCTCGACAGAAATTATACTGATTCTAAATTACTAAACTATTGCCTTCACTAGTCTATCCATTGTGAGATCATGTTACATGAATTATTAAAGTATCTCTACATTATGTGGTCTCCTTATTCCAGTTACAAGGTCTTCTGCATTTATCTGTGGGAAGGGTTGAGCTGCAACTCTACAGGACCAGCAGCTACCTTGTGGCTGAGGGGTTTGCGCTAGAGCATGGAGCTTGTGTACCACAGAAGTTGCTGACTGCCCAGAGGGTTTCATTTGCTTATTTTTGGATAGCCCAACAACCCTGTAAGGGCTAGCGGGTTAGCTCTGCGACGATAGCCATTGGGCCATGGGTCGAGGGTCATTGTACCTAAGCAGTATCCCGTACAGATGCTTCGAGAGCCAGTGAGCTGCTGTTTCCCCGTTACCAAGTGTTGATACCCCTCCTTATCTACCTTGACCACTTACACTTACTCCCACTATTTGCCACCTACCTAGGCAACCGAAGGCGAATATCTAGACAAGCTGACTAGAGAGAGAGTCGAAGGTGATTAAAAAAGATGGAGAACACTGACAGCAAGCAATTGATTAGAGTCTCGGTACGCCGTGGGAGTTCCAACAATGAAGAGATCCCGCCTCTTGTTTTGGAGGTCAGCAGATCGCAAACTGTTGGCGAAACTAAGAAAATGATGCATGCGCTGGATACGTCTGTAGCCGTTGATGAACTGACTTTTGACGGTAAGTTAGTCGACGACAACCAGATTTTGTCGAGCTTTCCTGAGTCAGATGAGGAGGCTTTATTGTTTACGGCAGAGCGCCGTACACTAGAAGTTCGTACTGCTAAGAGACGGCGGCGCTGTTCCTTCACTAAATGCAACAGCCTCCCTCTGCGCGGTGTCGGCGATTGTCAGAATTGTGCTGGCCACTTTTGCTCCAGACACCGACTAATGGAACAGCACAAATGCACCGGTTTGCAAGGCTGCAAACAGCAGCTTCACGAACGTAACGCTCTTAAGCTTCAACAGCAACAGACTTTGCCTAACAAAGTATGAAATATTCACTATCTCTAAATATCTACATAGCATTTGATATCCTTTTTAACTTCATTGTTTGATAGCTAACTTGAGCTGTCAGCAAGTAGCGTGGCTCTAGGGCGGGGTAAATCCACTCATATAGCACCTTACCCAAACTCACAGAGAGGAGGTCTCTCGATTCCCGGTATCTCTCAAAGGCTGGGCCAGCCCTTAGGCTTAGGGTATATTCACAAGTAGTATTGACTCACGAGCAGAGGTCGTACTGCTTATTCATTTCGTTACGATCAACAAATATTGGCAAGCCATAGGATTAATATTTTGAAGGTATTGATAGCGAGATTTCTTTATCTTTTTCGTATTAAATTGGGTAAGTTCAATGGACCGAATCTCTGGTAGCTATATATATGTATGTAGACACTGACGTTCTTATTTAATTTGCGTGCACAGCGCAAGTTGCTGTTCATGTTTAAAAGCTATTAATGAGTATCATTTCCCGTCCAAAACACGGTCTACTGCTTTCAAAACATTGTCTTCAATAAAAGTAGGTGATGTGAAGAGATCGTCACCGTTTTGGTAAACACCCGATCTAACCAAAACACTATTCCAACCAAAAGCGTTTGCACCCTTGATGTCTGAGTACTGATTATCCCCAACCATCCAAATTGAGTCCAGCTTCTCCGAAATACTTTGAGAACGAGCCCAGTAAGACAAAAGCTTGCTGGCATACTCATACGTGAAGAGTGTTGGCTTGCCAATAACTGTATGAGTCAACTTATGGCCCTCAGTGACTGCTTGATACAGTCCCAATATGGTACCAATGAAGGCTCCTTGTCCGAATCTGGGTAACGGATAATCGGTGGCCCATTGTAGATCAGCGTTAGAAAAATAAATGGGGATACTGGGCTTGCTATCATAACTGGCAGGCGATTTTCGAGTACCTAAGCAGCCATCCTCAGATAAAAGCAAATCTATCACGATTTGAGAATCAGTGGACATGTCGAAGCTGTCGTGGAACACAAAAATGGAGTTGAAGGGCTTTCTGTGATCAAATTGTTTTGCCTTCACATTTTTGGCGAGTTCAGCTGTCCACCCTGGAAACGGGTGAATTTCAGGTTGTGCAGAAAGGATATCTTTAGGGATGACTACATCTTTGAAGCCATAAGTTTGAGCAATTGCTTTCACGGAATCCTGCTTTCCACCAATGGCTAATATACGGTCATTGCCCCCAACAAAGTCACGAAACGGGGTATGACTCTGAAGAAACTGCTTTTCTGAAATCTTCACGCCTATGCGTTCACTTAGCTCTGCACATCTTTCAGATTCAAGCTTGCCGCCCCCGTTGGTCAGAACTATCCAAGGCACTCGCTTATGATTCAGTTTCTCTAATGCCTTCCTGGCACCAGGAAGGACTGACCCGCCTCTTAAAAGGACTCCGTCAATATCGAACGCGAAAGCACGCATGTGCTATTTGCTAATGCCAGTCGAAAGAGAACGCGGATGCCGCACTCAAATGCCCTGCCCTGAGGTCTTCTTATCGTGGAAGCATCCACCCAATAGCGCCTGATCACCGTGGTTCCTTCACTTGATCGAACGCATATTCATATAGATTTATGTAAAATGAATTATTAATGTTCCTCGACACGCCATTTCTCGCCTTCTTTGAATTTATGAAGAACAGCGCAAGTACGGCCTGCCACGAGCAAGCCTGGAGGTCTGCTCCCCGCGTGGTCTATAGCCTCTGCGATATTTTGAAGTGTGGATCTGATCACGCGTTGATCAGGACACGATGCACGTTCGATGGCAGCAACTGGGATATCTGGAGACCAGCCAGCGTCGATTAAAGACTGGCTAATATCTTTGATTCTGTGTAAAGCCATAAGAAAGATATACGTGCGGCTTTCAACGTATTCAGGTGCTTTAAGCTGCATCCCACCCCTTCCTGTTCCGGTGGTGATTAAAATCTGATCCGCATACCCACGGTGAGTTGGTGCAATTTGAGCTAGCAAAGGGGCTGCAAGTGCGCTGGTAACTCCAGCAACAACTTTAGGAACATAACCGTTGTCAGAAAAATAGATATATTCTTCTAGACCGCGCCCATAGATATACGGGTCTCCCTGCTTGAGTCTCACGACGCGTTTTCCTTGTTTCAATTGAGTTAACCCAACTTCCAGCAGTTCCTCCTGAGCCCGCTCCGCATTCCCAGGAAACTTCCGAGCAATCATTACTGGTGTTTTTCGAGGTACTAGTGCAAGAACTTCTTCCGGTACCAACTTGTCTGCCAGAACATAATCAGCATCGTGTATGCATTGGAGTGCTTCTGTGGTCAGGGATCCAACGTTACCGGGACCAGCACCTACCAAACTTATCTGACCACCGTTCTGCACACCTGAGTTTTGAATAGATACGTTCAAAGACGGTTCAGTACACATTGTAAGTTCACTTTCGTCCACAGTTTTCAATTTTTCCAAGGGATAGTATTCCACCATTTGGCTCAGCCATCTTAATTTCTGTTTCCGATCTTCATTAGTTGCCGTGACTAGTTCGTTGAGATCTGATGACTGCTCAGCGTCGTCTTCATCTTCTGTTGAGCTAACTTCAGCGTATTTAGACCGCAACTGCCCAATATTCGCACACACTTCTCCCATATGCGTCGGGAGTGCGTTAATACAAGTGCGTTTGACACGATTAGCGAGCCGACAGCCCATCCCGTTAGTTGAGACAGCTAATTGGAAGTTTCCGTCTTCGTACGTGGACGGGAGGGAAAATGTACACAAGTCTGGATGCTCGCATATGTTCACTGGTATTCTGAGCCTTGCACACTCCTTAGCAACTCTTCGTAGTTCTGAAACGAGAGTACCATCTGAGGGAACAATGAAAATGCCATCTACAATTCCACCTACCTCCGGTCTACCCAAACTGGATATATCTTCCAAGGTTACTAGCCGGTCGCTGATTTGCTTGTAATCCGCACCGTGAGCCTGCAGCATAGTCATCCGTTTTGTGACCATTGCTCCTGCACCGTTGATCAGAAAAACATGACCATCTATTTGAGTATTTACTAGAAATCCCATAGTCTATCGCTGCCGTGGAGCTTGCGAAAATCTAGGTAGATAAACTGCAGGGCGAGGGTGATAAAGCAGACCGCAGAGAGTTCCATATTTTGCAATGATTCATCTTCTTATCTATCTATGCACGTGATGCAGTCGGCGCTTAGAGCCCGATTCCGCACTAGCAAAACGTAGCACGAAAAAGGAGCTATCTATGTTTTGATTGCATTACATTGCCGCAATCAAAAGAAATTTTAAACAATACTATACTTATTTATTGATATCGGAGGGCAAATATCTCTCACGTGCGAGCACCACTACGTGCCATTGAATCTGCCGTTAAATTTCCTGCATCACCGCTGTGGCCAGGTACGTAGTCCAGCTTCACTGCTACATTCTGGCTTCTAAGATCTGATATTTGGTTACGGATCGGTTCAATCAGATCCCTATTCTTAACATCGCCACCCTTGGACGTTTGCCAGCCATTTGTTTCCCAACGGTCACCCCATTTTCCACTGGAGTTGATAGCGTACTGCGAATCAGTTCGAATAGTGTAACTACCACCACTAGGAGACTGGTTCTTAATAGTCTGCAGAGCACTGTTGATTGCAGTTAGTTCACCACGATTGCTAGTTTGCTCACCATTGGATACGCGGCCAGATTTATTTCTCGAATCTGAAGGGCCCCAGTAGTTCGACCAGCCAGCTCGAGAATCAGTTCGTCCGTTATTCAAAGCACTGCCATCTGTGTAAACTACTTGATCTTCGCTTGCTGCAGAAGTAGTGGACTTGCTGGAGCGTGAGCGGTTGTAATACCAGTATTTGTTGTTTCCCATCGCGAGTGGGGGGATCAGGGGCCGGGCAGCTGTCAACCCCTGAAATACCTTCGTACGATGTCTTGCGGTCAGGGTTCCCCTGCAGAAGGGTATATTTCTCGCTTACAATACAAGAGACAACGCGGCCGACGCAGTCTTAAACTCAGTATAATTTTGCAGGTAAGCTATGGTTCAGTGCTACGATCGCTCTATCGTGGCATCTCGGAAATCATAGTGAGATAACAATAAAATTAAATAACAGTCTTAGTGTAAAGTGACATAGCAAAAATGGATGAAATCAGAGCTCACTTACTTCTCTGTTCCTTACTCCTCTCTTTATTCAGAGTCTTTGCCAGTGGCACCTAACTTAGCCATCCGATCGGCTGCTTCGTTTCCGGGTTCTCCATTGTGGGCAGCGACGTAAGTAAACCTGGTTTCGATCCCGTTGGCTAAAAGTGATCGTCGCGCCTCCCTGATCGCTTTGATGAGGTCCTGATTTTTCACAGGTTCCCCTTTCGCTGATATCCACCCATTTCGGTCCCATTTTTCACTCCATTCAGTGATGCAGCTAATGGAATACTTTGAGTCTGATCTGATCTCGTAAATTTTGGGAGGTGAGGAGGGCTGCTTGGCAATAGTATTCAACGCCTCTCGAATAGCCATAAGCTCACCTCGGTTATTGGTCATTTCCCCCGAATCAACAGGTCCCAATTGATTTCTGCTGTCCAAGGGGCCCCAGTAAACAGCCCACCCGGCCCTAGCTCCAGTTCTACCATTGTTGAGCGCACTACCATCAGTGTATAAGATTCGCATAGCTTGAGAACACAAAAGTGGAACTTTCCTCGGGGGATCACTGCGCTCTTTAGCTCTTCTACCATTCTGCTTTTCTTTTGCTACAGCGCTATCGTCAAGCTTTCGAATAGGACTGGCATGCGACGGATTCATTCCTCTCCGAAACGCATCTGCTTCGCGAAACGTTAAGAACTTCTTGTATTCAGCACCTTTGAATCCCCTCACCTGTGCGTCACATTGACTCCACGTGTGGTATATGCCAGGTGTATGCCCACGCCGTACAGCATAGTAGTGTTGACTAAACTTTCCCATCAGCTGGATCAAAGGCTCAATGAAAAATAGTATAAGCAGTTGTTAGGCGTGTGGTATAATGTCTATTATTTAACAGGCACTTTGATTCATGAACCAAATTGAGTGGCTGTCTAAGTTTAATATCAAAAAACTCCCGCACGGCTCGCTGGACAAGTGTTCACTAGGTATGAAATAGCGAAAACACTGGGTTTGGGGTTAGTTCCATTGAGGCTTCACCACAGATTGGTGACTTGGCCTAATATTCCACTTCAGTATGTGATTCAGGATAAATTGGAAATAGAGAAATTTGAAATATAATTGGCCCTTAGGTGTCTAGTGCGGTTGATAAGAGCTCGCCCTCGCGGGACCGCCACAATGATCTTCATACACCCCTAACCACTTAGTATTCATCGAGGCACTCAATACGAGAAAACATAAGTTATCTGATCCATGTCAAAGAGGCCAACTGGTTTCGGTAAGGCTACTAAGCAGAAAAAACTCAAAGTTGAACCTGAAGTTCACGAAGCTGAGCTTGATATCGAACTCAGTGGTGATATTGAGGATCAGGAGCTTGCCGAAGTATATGGGCTTTACGCCAAACTACGCGAAGAACGTGATCCCAAGCTGGCCCGTGGATTGATTCATGAGAGCAATCAATTACTCAAATCTCGCGATGAGCAAATGAAAACTCTTCCTGATAAATTTCACGTGGCATATGGTGGAGCACTCCTCACGCTTGCCGACCCCCAATTTCAAGAGGATCATAAAGCCTTCAGAGATGCTGGTGTTGAACGCATCAACATTGGACTCACCAGTGCAGACTCAGAGGCGGTTGCTGTAGCTGTTACTGAGCTAATACAATATGCTCATACGCAAATATCTGACAAGACGCTGGAAGGTGCTGGACGGAAGATTTTCAAGCATGCACTAGGACTATTGAAAAAACGCGTAGATCAAGAGAATATTGAGCTTGCAAAAGCCGCGCTAAGTTTACTTCATCTCTTGGATGAGATGGGATTCGAGGATGACGCGGCAAAGGTTGCCCATGACGTCCTCCACACCCAAGCGAATTCTCACGATCAAGATATTCAGCGTTGGGGCAATAAAGGTCTTGGCCACTATTACTTATACCTGGCATTGGATCCGGCTGCAAGAGCAGAAGGACTGCTCAAAAAGGCCGTTGAATACTTCACAAAAGCCTTATCTGACAATGATCCAGACTCGTATGTGACACTGGCTGAAACGCTCTTAGAGCTCGGTGGATTGATGGAAAGTGATACTGATTTGGATGATGAGGGTCCTACAAATTTATACGATGATGCTCTAAAGCATTTGAAAAAGGCGCGCTTGTTGGGTAAGCCCGGTCTGAATGATGTCATCGAAGCCTTGGAGAATCCCGATGAAGAATAAACTGACTTCAGATCTGCGTGAGATTGAGGCACTGTATATAACATATTTCACTTATGGCTATAATTAAGATGATCACACATACCGATGTTCACCTCGGCCATTTATCATCACTCTAGTATGTATGTATTTCGCGAACTATAGGGTAGGGTCTGCATCGACCATGTCGTCCACCAGAGCGCGGGCCATCGGGGAGGAAGTATGGAAGGCAAAAACGGAGAAGATTAACCTGGAGCTATTCACTTTGATGTACGGATCTATCGTGGCCCAACTCTGTGAGGACTTTCAGAATGACTACCCCAAAGTAAATCAGCAACTTGACAAAATGGGTTACAACATTGGTCTGCGGCTCATAGAAGAGGCGCTCGCCAAGACCCAGTTACCCCGTTGTCATACATTCAGAGATACAGCTGAGGCAGTCAGCCGAGCCGGTTTCAAGATATTCCTCAATGTGGTGCCCCAAGTTACTAATTGGTCACCGGATAGTAAACAGTTTAGCCTCATCTTTGCCGAAGGCGGTAATCCGCTGGCTGAATTTGTCGAGCTTTATGATGAGCAACAGCGTCAGGAGCTATGGTATAGTAACATCCTTTGTGGTGTCATTCGTGGTGCTCTGGAAATGGTCCAAATGAGCGTAGAGACTGAATTCGTGAGCGATCAATTACACGGCTCTCCAAACACGGAAATCAGAGTTAAACTACTCCGAATTCTGGAAGATGAAGTCCCTGCTGGAGAGGATTGATAGAGTCTTAAATCTAGGCTCATTTTTTCTACTGTAATAGCATTTATGATACAGGCTCCCATCTAATGAATGGCCGAAACCATATGAGTAATAATAAATATATTCAAGTATTTACATGCGAGGCTCGTCGTGTTCGCGCCCTTTAGTAGTGTCCTCATCCCGGTTTTTACGGAAGAACGATCGCTGGCGCGTTGTACTCGATTTGTTGATAATCAGAGGCGCCGTCTCTGTACTAAAAACAGGAACCTTAGCCAGATCATAATCACCCTTCAAGTTCAACGATGAGTTTAGACCGCGAATATCAATACGAGGGTCAGCCGAGACGTTGAGCACCTTATCAGTGGCCTCAAGTCTGTCCGAAATATCAGGAAACAACTGGGGGCCCAACTCGTTGACAATCTCACTGATTTTGAGGCGTAGATCGTGTCTTGTCTGCCTAATCTGCAGAAGCAGATCACTGTGAGAAGGTGACAATGCGAGGTAGAGAGGTCGGATACTCCACAAGATATAACGACCTGCCTCACCCACTCGGATCGTGGCATATCCGATCAGCATAAGACTGTAAAAACAAGTGAAAAACACACCTAAAGCGCGATACCGGGAGTAAACAAGGAGGTGTGAATGACTAAACACAAACCAGCATGCAACAAGGCTATAGGCACCAAAAACTGTCGGCACAAGCAAAAGTCCAATAAGGATTTTCCAAGTCGCGATCACGTCGTGAGCGGCGATCTTGACGGTTGACGCTGCCAGTGCTATCTTGGCCCGGTAGTTCGAGTAAAGCTTGGTTCCAATCAAAATAGGGGAAGTCAGCAGTAATCCCGGTAGACCCAAAAGTCCCAGAACCGAAAGTAAGAATATACGACTCAGAAGACGGCGAAAAATGCGTAACTCCGAAACTGTCGACGGGGCGGCAACCTGATGATCTGCTATACCTAACGTCATCAACTGATCGTTGTATTCGCGAACATCTTCAAACAGTTCGTTAATGCGAGGGTCCTTTTCTTTGAACTCCAGGAATCCTTGTACAAACCTCCGACGGAACTCAATAGTAAGGGAGAGCGGGATCGCACGACCTTCGGTATACAGGCGTTGGCCTGCCTGAACAACCATCAAGGTTTCGTAGTCTGGAGAGTTTATGGTCACAAGTTGAAGGGCGTCCACGATCTGGGTCATCAGCTGCGCCACGGAATCCTTTTTTCCTTCAACGCCACCATCGACATACATGTTGGCGAGCTTTTCATCCACATATAGGGGCTCACCAAACTCGAGCACTGCTCTTGATCGGAACTTGTGCGGATGAAAGTAGTTCATACCGACCGGCACAATAGCCACCTTAGTTCCAGAATATTTTGCCATTGTTCCCAGTGCCATGATAGCAACGCCGGGCTTTAATGGTAACATCTCAGTACGATCATGACTTCCACCTTCAGGAAAAATACCAAGTGAACCACCCTTCGCTAGATGGCTGAACACACTGTAGAACATTTTTGAATTGTCTACCTTGGCACCCACCTTGAATCCTGTGGGCTCAAATCCAGCCATCATCATTTTCTGACATTTGCTCGTTCGAAACGGCTTGTGCAGGATGAGTTCAGTATCACTAACAACCTCTTTCACTGGGGCCATGTCGTTGTAGCCTTGCAAACTAATGTTCATTCCTGGCTTAACTTCGGTCATAAACAAGGTATCAATACCATAAAGAACTAGATCTGGGCTCTTCACACCTTTCACACTCGGTTTCGCAAAAATTTCACCGGTCGCAGCGTGAAACAAGTCTTGTGCCCGTCCCACCGGAATAGCGTTCATCAGTCGTGACAAGCGTCCAATCATGGGATGCTTGTATGAAGCCTCCGCAATCAGGAATGAGGGCCGGCGACCAGTCATACGATTAACTTCTCCGCCTAGTAATACGGGATCAACGAATTGATTTGCATGCGGAGCTCCTACGAAGATTACTGGCCCAGTCCGCGGTACACGCCAGGAGCCGCGAACTTTTACGGTATTGAAAAATACAAGGAAGACGATATTGAAAAAGTTAACGAATGCGTCGTAGAAAATATTTCCAAACGTACTTCCGGCGCTAGCCGAATCATCCACGGGGTAGATCTTCGGCACTACCTGATCAGCCTTTTCCATGAGGGAAGTATTTGCGAATGGATCTGCGAAATATAGAAATCAGGGGCCAAATATAAACTGGTCAAATGCTTAGAGCGGCCAACACCCCTCTTTTCAGTAGGTGACCTCTTTACGAAGAGAAATTACTTCAGTACAGCTCTGGAGGTGGGGGAGAAGCTGCGGCCCGCCCTGAACCGAACATACATCCCAACCAAGCAATAGCCCCAAGGGACCCTAGTCCTGCGCACGAGCATGCAGAGACGTCAATATCTTGAAACGAGAAAGAGAGAACTGGAGATGATTTGAGCGGCTATTGGCAAACCCAGCTAGCGTGTTACACAGCAAACCCAGCTAGCGTGTTACACAGCGTAATTGTTTCAGTTTAAGACTTTATTGTACGCTTACATAGTAATGTATATATTCGTCAGATTCGTACACAGGGTGGACGCATGCAATGGCGTCTCCAACTACTCAATCTCCGCCTAGAGCCCTAAAAGTCAGGGTGGTGGTGGTAGGGGGTCAACAAGCCCACCCATGATCTAACTCGATAATTTATCCGCAAGCGGGGAGTTTTGCGTTGGGGATGAATGCACAATAGCATGCGTTACGATATGTCTTACTTAGTCCAACTGTTCAAGCCTCATATGGAGTAGAAATTTTTAATTCCAGTCAGGTTTTTAACCAATGTGAAAACTCTCAGCATTGCTTCTGCCTCCATGTATCACTCATAGAGTACATGTGGGTATGTACACCTGATCGACCTATCTCATTAGTGTTGTGTTTGATCTTAGCTTGTTATTTTCATTTAATAATAATGTGTACGTTCAAGTAAAGTCGGAGCTCTCTAATCTGCTCGGTCAGGATCACGATGATCCCGCCACCCTGTCTTCAACCTTATGAGCTCTCGACCCTACCCAATGGCCCACTCCGAGATATGGCCATCTATATCAGGGCGACGGGTTTAATTACATCGATGATGAACTGTAGACGCGTTCTTGTTTACGTGACTTGATCTATCAACCTTGAATAAATGAGTGGTGGCGGATTCTTTGGTGGTGGTGCTGGAAACTCGCAATTTGGCGGAAGTCAGAGTGACCGAAAGCCGTCAACGCGGGTCATTAGAACACTAATGATCAATCAAGTCATCTCCGATGGACCAGTATCAGGCGACGGACCAGTTTACGTGGATGGGCACGAGGCGAACGAAGCCGTTATTTGCGCAAACTTCCTGGCGATCTCGAGAGATGGTCCCACTATTGTTAATATGAGTGACTCAACAGGTGCTCTCACTGCCAAGCTCTTCCCTAGTGTCGAGGTTACTGACGACATGATCGGTCGCTACCATAATGTGTTTGGTCGATTTAGAGTCTTCCAGGAAAAGGTCAGCTTTGACGTAACCAGAATTGACTCAGATATCAATCCTTACCAGCAATTATATCATGAGGTTGAGGCTGCACGCGAGTGGTTTCACTTCAGTGGCAACCTGGATATTAGAGAAACCCATGCTGGATCTGTTAGTGGAGACAAAGCAGCGAGTGAGTCCGCAACTAATGTCAAGATGGAAGAGGAACTTTTTGTTGAAGATTCCGATATTAACCCCAAGCTACGCGAGAAACTTTTTGAAACTATCAGTATACTCAGCGAAGAAGAGAACGCCAATGTTGAACTCATTGCCCAATCCGTTCACATGGACCCAGCTCCGCTTCGGGAAATCCTAAAGAAACTCGTGCGGAGTGGTGACTTATTTGAAGTGAACGACATGTACGGAATTGCTTGAATGTAAATTCAAAGTACTATTTATGAACATATATGAAAACTCATGAGAAAACGATGAGAAAACCAGAACGTTACCATTTTTCCTTTTGCGACACTTCAGGTTTCCCAATGCTGAACCTACGTCGTGGGATATAGAGCCAAATTTTACGATGCTTCAGTCAATCATTAGCGACAGTCTAGACGTCGGCTAAATTAGCGCCTGCTTTGGCTCCAAGGAGAAGTTTCCGCAAAGCACTACTATTTTCGCCAATCACCTCAGCTCCAGATCTTTGGTCGACTAAAGCTGGTCCTCCTGCTGCTTGTGTTAATGTTGCAGAATCCGCCTGCTCAAAGCTACCGTCCACTGCCAATTGGAGCAAGCGCTGTTTCGTTGTGGTACCCAGAATCTTCTGTTCAACTGTGTCTTCAACACAGAATTGCCATGCAGTTGTCTCCCTGGTCTGACCAATACGGTTTATGCGAGATACTGCCTGTAATTCCAGTGCTGTATTCATCAATGGCTCACACAAGAAAACGTGATTAGCGTTAACCAAAGTAAGCCCAGCAACATCTGCTTTCGCATGTAACAGCAGACATGCCACACTTACGTCGGTACGAAACTCGTTCACTCCAAGTTTCTTCTGCTTGGCACGCAAGCCCTTTCCTCGTCGCGACGCCCTGTTGGACACGTTATCGTTGGGTGCGGCCCAGCGAATTTGATTTTCCTCCAACGCGGCTTGCAATACTTTGAGCATTATTGCCCACTGTGAGAATACCACAATTTGTGCTGTTGGATCTTTGGCCCTCAGATACTTAACATGTTTCACGATCATATCAATTTTGACACCATACGGCCTACGCATAGAAAGTCCGTGGATATAGTTGTACAGCTTGAAGGACATTGGTGCAAAAAGACCTTTGGTGGAGGCATCATCGTCAACATCGCGGATCAAAAGCTTTCTGTCTTCCGGGTTCGCTGTCGCCATAAATGTCTTGGCATCAGCATACATAAGAGTACGAGAACAAAGAGGGCACGAAGTTCGGGTATCTAACCAGCTTTTTAAGCAGTCGGTACAGAAAATGTGGCCACATGGAGTCAGTGCACCAACTGAATACACATCTAAACAGATGGAGCATGGCATCGTTTCCGTCTCTTCGCCAGATTGTGCTGTTTGATCTGTTCGTTGTTGCGTTTTACTTTGATTTACTCCATCAAGGCCATGGAGGTAATTGAGCGTTTTCTTTTTGTCATTGAGTCTTTTTTCCGTCATCCTGAGATCATGTACTGCGACTTTGATACGAATTTCAACTTCTCTTGGGGTGAGTTGTAAATCTTTGACCTGATCACTCAGATCTTGTAATTGCTTGTAATAATCAACTCTGGCATTGTATAGATCACGTAGCGAATTGTAGCAATCCTGACTTACCTTTATTTCACCGTGAAACTTGGAGATGAATTGAGCACCGATACCAACCTCCTTCATAACAGTGAGTAGAGGAGCTTTGTCGAACCGCAGTAGGCTCACCATACCATCACGCTTCTCTAGTAACTCTCTTTCGAGCGCGGAATACTCATTCTCCTCTTGTGAGATAAACTTGGTCTGAACATTCCCACCAATAAGCGCTGTCGTGCGATCTCTCAATACCAGCTGAAGCATTTCAAGATAGATGAAAGCATGCTGTTGCAATTCCAAGGTCTTACTGTAAGCATCTGTCTCACCTTGAATTCCTGCACCGATCTTCCCTTGATCTTCGTCATCATCCATCAAAGGTTGACTTAAAATTTCACCAAGTTTCAGTGACAGCTCGTTGGCGAAGAAAGTCAGTCTGTCCACAACTTGAGCTTTTGGGATGTTTACAATGCTTGTAACACTCGTAAGGACGATTGCAGATTCGACATCCGCAAGGTCGAGTACTTTATTCTCCGCATCTTGCAAGATCGATTCACGAAGGTTGGTTGCGAGTCCATAATATTTGACCTCTTCGCTCATGCCATTTTTAAAAGTGTTCGTAGCCTCGTCCTTTTCAAGATCCTCATCAGAACTACGCATGCGAAGCCTCTGCGAAATGCGAAAATAGCCTGTGCCAATATAAAATAGAGCTCTGTGAAGAAGGCCACGCAGAGTTCGTAGGCGCTGTCTCCCTGTTCTCAATGTGTTCGTTGTTACGATGAGCTCCCGCTTGAGATTTGATAAAGCTTCATCTTCGTCGTCATTTTGAGCGTTACTTTCAAACGCGTCATCTTCATCAGGTTCCCCACCAAATAACACTTTATCAACGAGCGCATCCTCGGCATCCTTCATCTCATTGGCATCCGCAAAGGATGTGGTTGACTCAAAAGTTGCGCGTATCCTAGTCACAAGTTTTTTTTGATCACGAGACGATCTTGCGATTAATCTACTCGTTCTCTGGATATGTCCCTCAATAGTTGCGTGCATTCGCTTCCATTCACTTATTGCTCGCGGCAACTGGTCGTAGAGGTCAAGAAGTTGACCCATCTCCAACACCAGGGCAATTGATCGAAGTTCTTCATGCCATACTTGTTGCTCTGCCTCAACCAGCTGTTGTTCCAAAACTTCATCCAAAGTCAAAGCTGTAACCTCATTATTTCCTGACCTACTTCCCTCGCCAGAAGTCAAACCTACAGCGGCTGCGTGCTTATGTTGCGCAACCTCGAATGAACAAATGTGACGCAGAGTAAGTAACCAAACATGTAAGTTACAATTAGGATTCATTGCATCGGCCTCGAAGTCTTCAAATATCTTCGAATAACGATAACGCTCGATGGCGGAGAATTTGAGGAGCACCAGCTTGCGCTGTTGAGGTGGAATGTGCAGTTGGTCACTCACTAATGGTTTTGTATGTCGCATCGCTAACAGTTGCATTGTACGCTCAATATCGAATGACGACGCGATGAATCGCTTCCAAGAAGGCCCTTCGGTGAACGGTGTGATTCGCAGGAACTTGAAGATGCCCTTCATATCGTCCAGGCTCTGCTTCACCGGTGTTCCGCTTACAGCCCAGGCGTGGACACGCTCTATACGACTTGCAGTCATGGCAGCACCGCTGATTCCATTGTGTACCATTTGAACTTCGTCCAGAATCACGCGCCAAAACTGTACTTCCATGATAGTTGGGGTTTTCTTAGAAATCGTATCAAAAGACGCTGCGTCACCCGAATCAGTCAGAAGGCGTCTTGATTTCCTTAGCGCATTGCCTTTCGGGGTGTGTGTGTACTGAAACCAGAGTGACAGTTGACGGTATGTAACAAATACCACATCGGCGTCCTGGAGCCTCTCCACAGGGGTGAACGGGTCGTCCATAACTAGTGTTTTCAAGCGTGGTGAGTGTGCTGCAATCTCTGAATCCCACTGCCGCAAAATTGTTCGCGGTACAATGACCAATGTGGCCTTTAACTTAGTTAACTTGATAGGCACCTCCCGAACTTGAGACCACGCATCTTTCGAAAAACTCTCGGAGGGCCTGGGATGCATAAGGATGACAGATATCATCTCTATGGTTTTTCCAAGACCCATTTCTTCAGACAATAGTCCTTTTCCCCGGAAATCATCGTCTACTTTCGGAGGTAAAGGATCCATCGAAGACGTTTTGAGCTCATATGGGTTTATCCACAATTCAGTGTCCCTCAGTTTGCGCCACCCCAGTGCAGGGCTCACAACGTAGTTTCTAATGTGCTCATCAAGGTCCTCTACCTTGTTAGTCCCCTCAATGACATTCTTACCTTCCCTACGCAGTGCCCATTGCACCGATTCTCGTTGATAAGGGAGGAGCAAGGCACGCAACCCGTCTACGGCAAATTCAGGAACCTTAGAAAAATCGCGCGATTGCCGCGTTATTGCTTTCAACAAATCGATAGGGGAGGCAGTGTATGGAGCAGGATCGATCAGTGTAGGGTCTTGGAGGGCAATTGACATGAAATTCAAGGACACTGCTTGCTGTTTCTGCTCTACCACACAGGCATCCGCTAGCACAGCCATTTTAAAAATCAAGCGCACAGACCTATCCGCAAATACTGTTAGGTATGGGCCTTCTATGTGGGCAAGAGCTGAGCCTTTACGCTGAATTTTTGAGCAAACATCGCCTTCGATGCCCACATTTTCAATGCCTTCAATGGTTACTAGGTCAAGTGCGTATCCTGATCGAATTCCTCTGCCATTCCGACGTTTAGTTTTCCGTTTTTCAGGGAATCGAGCGTAAAAAGCTTCGACAGAAGTGAGCACAATTAGGTCATCATGAGATCCCATTTTCAACTGGACTAACACTGTCGCCCCTGTTTCAATCGAAGCAGGAGCTTGCTTGAGAACCACAATATTTCGCTCTGCAATCATCTCAGACCCTGGTGGCGTAAATCTGTTACTTGTTAGATCAATTGCAGTACCCTTTCCGAGAGCGAAAGTCTGATATAGAAGATCCAAATCCACCTTATCATGAGAAGTCATATTCGTAGAGTCACTCGATATAGAGGATTCGCTCATCAAGACTCTTGCCAGCGGTCTTTGATTGTCAAGGATAGATTACATAGGGTATAACAAGGGTATATATTTCACGGCTGCCCTTGCCGTTCGAAGTGTTTCTCCTAGCCCTCCACATCAAGTGGCCATGAGAGATCGTCGCTGAGACATGGCACTCTGGGCACGGGGGCATCCGTCACTGCTCGAGGGTCCATAGAGAGTGCCTACCCGCGAGTAAGAAGCGAGTCCGGTAGTATAATAATGACAGGAGTTTGCTTAAATATAATAATACCTCAATTCCCACTCGATTCGCAACACCACACCTGATTTAGAAGTACGATATTTTCTTGTCTTTGTCTTGGCCGGCTGCGGCTGCCTTCCGTTCATCAGCGAGTCTTTGTTTCTCTCGCAAAATAGCGGCATCGCTTTCACCACGAGCGCGAGGATCTCCCTGCTTTTTGTTCTTGCCCTTCTCGTCTTTTTTCTGGGCCTTTTGTCGCGCCAATTCACGTTGGTTGCCGCGACTCATAGGTAATTAATATTCTCTTTTAAGGTCTGATAGAATGGCAAAACTCACCCTTGACCAGGAATGGGTTACAATTGCAAGCTGCGTCCCAGTGCGAACCTTCGACAGATCGCGGCAGGGGCACTGTGAGCTGTTCGTATAGCCTGAACTCCCTCGATCCTATCGCATTCTCGAAGCTAAGATTCTAGGTTACAATGCCGCCGAAGAATTCTCAGAAAGGTAAGAAGCTCTTCCAGAAGATGCGCAAAGAAAAGGAGAAGGCCACCAGTCAGGAACCTGCAACCGAATCTGACAAAGATGTGAGTGAGGCACCCGAGACAATAGAATCCACTGAGTCCTCAGACCAAAGTGTGATGGGCCAGGATAATGAGGACACTAGGGAACCAAAAACCAGCACCAACAATCAAGATGAGCCAATAGTCAATAAACCTGAGGCAGTCAAAGGATCAAACGCTAATGACCTCAAGGACATGTCTCAGACTGATCTTCCGACAGAAAGTGAAGCAAACGAGGAGAACGCTCCCGACGGGCCAGTAGCTACAGTTCCTGTGAAAGACAAATTTGATTTGATAAAGGAGGGACATGATGCATCTCACGAACATGGCCTCGATGAACCCAAAAGTCAGCCATCTGAAGATAGTTCAAAGTCTGTCGAAGCCAATGAAATAACTACTAATCTTTTGACAGATGACGATGACGATGACCTTCTTAGCAGCTCAGATGAGTACCCCGGAAGTCCTCAACCTGGTCACAAGAAAACTGAAGAAGCAAGCGATTCTGCCAAAGATATTGCTGCGTTGCGCCAGCAAGTTGAGGATCTGAAGATTCAAAACCAGAGTCTTCAAAACGAGATTTTGAGACTGCAGGGCCAGCTCGACATTGCACATCGCCCCGAATTAGAGATGTCTCTGTCGCCCCCATATCAAGAAGAGCGACTCACCGGCCCGTCATATCAACAAAATAACCGATATCGCAGTTCGTCCTTTGTGGAGGCTGATATCTATTCACAGGGTGATTATGCTTCGAATGTTGCAGATGCTATGTGCAAATGGGAGAAGTACCAGTTAGATTTAACGCAGTGGCAGATGGTGGCAGGAATTGGCCCTTCAGTGAGTTTTTAGAGACAATAGCGTATATTTAATAATAGTGGCTGAGTATTTGTGGACTGTTTTCCAAGAATAGTAAAGTATCTAAAATTAAGGTAACAAGAGCGACCCCTATGCATTCGGAAGATTAAGTGGGGTCTGGAATCATATGGGGTGACGTACAAATTCATGAACGCGTATGCAATAAGAAACAAAAATGCTAGCGCATATGCAATAAGAAGAAAAATGCTAGCGCTCTCCAAACTACGGATTCAGCATGCACGAGTCAAGTGGGAACCGAGAATCATAATATCTTTAGCCGCCCCCTTGTTTCATACGACCAACAAGTGTCCATGCCAAGTCTTGGTATGGGGAATACGCACCCATACCGTGCTTCCTCTGTAGGCGCGAAGCACCACGAGATGACTCTACTGTACGTTCAAAGCGATTTAAGCGATACTCAGAAGGATCTTCTTTTCTTATTATCATCGAGGAATTTAAATGCTCGCAACTACCGTTGTTAGAAGCCATGATTGAATCGACCGTCAAGTACCACTGTGAGCTAGACCTAGTTTATAAATGGTCATACCTATGCATAGAATGTGGGGTTTCTCCCGCCTCAGAAGGCCTTCTCCGCATTTCTTATCACAAGCGAGCTTGAATGCAGGGCTCAGGGTATCGTATTTTTGAGGTGGGCTGTGCATCCTTTGCAGGTACTACCAGAAAAAGTAAGGTGACATGTGCCAAATGGGTCTCTGTCAGGGTTGTGTTACACCTCCTTGAATCACAGATCTCAGAACGCGTTCCTTCAAACCGCGGACCAGTGGGCGATGCCGTTTCCTATATGGTAAATGGAACTACCAATCAGGATTTTATTTGCGCGTTAGTTCTGCTTGAGTAGCCAAATATACATACATACCTTTTTATATCTTAACTCCTATCTCTGTCCATTTCTCCATAGCAATAGTGTCCACCCCACCCGTATGTGCACATGTGGGACTCCCCGCTTTCGATGATACCCTTAACCGATTATATAATGCAGTCTATTAATCATAGTCAACACAACACAGGGTCTTATCATGCATCGCTTCTGTGCACGGTTCCCTTCCTGGCACTGCCCCAATTGAATTAATGTCGATCCATTTCTCTGGACTGGCTCATAAGTGTATAATTTACAGGTCTTACAAAAAATGACTTTACCATTGAACTTCATGTATTACAAGGGTCTCTTTGGAAGTTTATCTCAGTAGTGTGTCGGAACCAACGCCTCTTCCGGCCAGATCTGCCCACCGAAGATCCAAACCAGGTGGTTAGGTTATTAAAGTGTCGCGCTTCTATTCTCAGCCCACCAATTAATTAGTAACATAAATTGAGGCGGGCAACGTTGGAATGAGATTTTAAGTCACTTAAATATTCAATAAGGTAAATTAGATACCTCGCGTATCCTTTTATGATGCACATGACGCTGGATGGAATAAATTAAAGTCAAAATTGGATTGGCCTGTAGAGAAGATTACTGCTCGCTCGTTTCACACAACATGTCAGCAATGACACGGCCAAAATGCGAATCACGGTACTCTCGAAAACCTACTTATAAGTGGTGACGACTCGATTATTATGTCTTCTTCGTTGGTTCGACGGTGGCCAAGTGGAGTTACCTGTGTTCTAGGTGAAACAGTTCTGTCGAACCTGTTAAGCCGTACTTCATCTTCCACTAGGTTCGTTGGCATTGCAGTATCGATTGCCATAGACATATTTGAATCAGTGTCGCCAAGGACTTTTAAGTTAAGTTCGGTGAATCATGCGTGTATTTATACCGCCCCGCTTCGCAGAGCTGCACGACAAATTATCGGGTTGTTCTATAGGTGGGTTCGGGCTATACTGCATCGGCGCCCATGCATTATGCATGTATCTGAATCACGTGTGCGCGTTTGACCTGCAATGTCAAGATCAGATGATAGCCAACTGACATAACCCATATTCATGGCCGAGGAACGTAATTTTGTAATCCACGTCACTGTTGCGGTCGACCTATATCATCCACAGATTACAATCGCAAGATTCCCAGAGGCGGCGACACTTTGCCGCATTTGGAGGAAGTGCCCACCGAGTTCGCCCGCATGACAACGCCGCACGTTCTGCATATGCCTCCACTCGCATTCTGTATTACCCTAATCCTGGTTTGGAACACCATGTTGCATGAGTTTTGCAACGCACAGGAGTTTCCATTACCATGTTATCTGTTCAACACATGGGCATTTATATCTACCATCTAGTCGGTATACTCTAACTGATATCACATCGTTACACTTCATCCTTATATCATTCCTTCCATCACTTAGCACGAAAACTTGAACTTGTAAAAATGTGCCCTACGCGGTCAGCGGTGCAGTGCCGCCGATTGGCCGACGTACTTACCCTGAATAAGGATTCCACTACTTACGACCGAGAGCAGCTTTCGGATAATAGTCCCAGATATCGAGCAAGCAAGTGTATCCAGTTCTGGCGGATCAGTGATGATAAATCATGATTAAGATTTAATATTCGTAAACCAGCTTGATGTCTTAAGTATTTGGAATTCTCTTCACGATTTATCAAGGGTTCATTCATGATGGAAGTGGGGCTATATTGTATGTATACAGAATCTGGACCGTGGGGTCGCAGGTTTTACCCGTTCCCAGCCAGGGAGTTGACTTGAGGGATCTAGCGGAACCGTCGATCATGCGGAACCGTCGATCATGGGTCGCATCCGACGTTCCGTCACCACACTACCTAAAACGCTGAATAGAGCTGATCATGAAAGCTGACGGTCTGCAATTTTATATTTATGTACAATATTGTTTCCTATCTAAGCATGGCCAAATATACTAATGATAAGTCCGTGCGTTGCGTCCAGCTATTGACCGCTCTATTGGGCCCACCTTACACGAATATCGATTCTAAATCCCGTCTCTGTCAGCTCGCACGGCAAAGAAGCTCACCGGAAATGTTACGACGCACAGCATCATGAATTTCATGCACTGATCGCTCCTTATTGCTGGCCCGTACAAACATTACTTCACCAAGAGAGAGCGGCTGAACCTTTCCTAAAGGTCTCCCAGTACATAGTCCAATTAGATCAGCATGGCTTGCAAAAACCTTCCTGTTGGGATGACTGACAAGATGCATTCTGCTTAAGACTGGACGAAAACTTCTGTATTTCATTCCCAACCATAATCTTCTTGAGCTCACGTTGTCAAAAGTTGTTGGTGTGTAGTCTTTGTCAGGACCACGCAAGTCGCCACGTTGTACAGAGGAGAGAAATCCTTCTTTGTAGAGACCCAAAGCTATCTGTAGATGAAGCTTCGTCATCGGAATGCTTGTGAGAGGTTTCATAACTTTGCTCACATTTTGAAGATGACAGCATGTATATCCTAGATTAACCAACGACATATTTTAATGATGAGCGTATAAAATCTCGCTGATGACGACACGCAACCTATCACAGGCCTTAGTAGCTGCCTGGAAATAATTTCACTTGTGAATGATGGGGATCTATTAGGTAATCATGTTTAGTCTAACAGTATCGAGTATGCGCCTCCGCCCGGTCCGCTATTCCACCCTAGCTGTACCCGCGGTCGGCGCGATTCCCAAAAACCATCGTAAACCATTACTGACCCTGTCAACTTCGCCAAACGGCAACCTAACGTGGGCTAGGTGATATTTGGTGATATCGTACGGGTGGCAGGGCTCAACGTCTTCTCTAACGGTTTCACTCGCACTCTAACCAAACTTGCGGGAGGCACTGATTTTGTCCTGCGTAAGCTTCAAAACAAATATCGACATTTTTGGTTTACCCTCTAATTCCTATCTGCTGAAGTAATCTACTACACTGAACTATGTTTCGTGCTTTGAGATTCACTGGATCGAGCCGTGTCCTCGCTCAATCGATGCGCTCGTCTGAAGCTCGCACTATGACTTGCTCCGCTGCCCGCTTTTATTCTTCGGAGAGTGCTAAAAAGAGCAACCAGATGCCTAAGTTCCGCTACTTTTTCTTGATTATGGGTCTAGGTACCGTTGGATTCCTGGCTTCTCTAAAGCTAGTGGGAAACAAGCGATCTAAAGGTGAACTATCTCAAGAGGAATTGGACAAGCTGAAGGCTAAGCCCGCTGGCCCTGTCTTTACTACGGATGAAGCCTTTGTTGTTTTTGTTCTGGGTGGTCCCGGAAGTGGAAAGGGAACTCAGAGCGACAAGATCATCGAAGATTACGATTTCGCCCATTTAAGCGCAGGTGACTTGCTTCGTGCGGAACAAGATCGCCCTGGATCACAGTATGGTGATCTGATTAAGTCTTACATCAAGTCAGGCCAGATCGTACCCCAAGATATTACATTGGGTTTGCTGAAAAATGCTATGCAGGATAGCATAAAGAAGGGTACTAACCACTTTTTGATTGATGGGTTTCCACGCAAGATGGATCAAGCTCTGACATTCGAAGAGAAGATTGTTCCCTCGCGTTTCACCCTGTTTTTCAATTGTCCCGAGCAAGTCATGCTTGAGCGTCTTTTGAACCGAGGCAAGACAAGTGGCCGCGCTGACGATAACATTGAATCTATTCGCAAGCGCTTCAAGACATTTATCGGTGAGAGCATGCCGGTAGTGGACTACTTTGATAATGCCGGTAAGGTTACAAAGTTGCAGTGCAACGAACCTGTCGACAAAGTTTACGACAAGGTGAAGGCGACTTTGGCGACTCACGGTGTTCAGCCGCGTCAAAAATAGAGGCATGTTTAAATAGTCTAAGTGTAGGAGCATGTCCCGATACATTTGGGAGGCTGTGCGACTAAAGGCTCTTGAATATGTAATTCAGATATCATTCAGCTACAGTTACGTGTCTCTAATAAGCTAAGTAACTAATGGGCCTAACAAATGCGACCTTTGTATAATTGGTTCAATAATTATCAATAATTTGCTTACTGATCGCCTGCTTCACCAACGTATTTTCTTTTTCGCTCGATATAAGTCTTACCTTGTGCGCCATTTAGAACCAGCATTCCTTTATCTTCAGCAATGCGGATGATGGTGTTATGAACCTCGTCCAGCGAGGATGGTCGTACTCTAGGAGGTTGTCCAGTATTTCGCAAATGTTGGGGAGTATGGCTATGGTTAATTAATGCTAGATCATCCTTGAACTGTACTTTACACGGCTGGCACTGGAAAGCTATCCGCGTTGAGCCATTTTCAAGGCTCATCTGTTTGCTCTTTCAGAGAAGTATCACTAAAAAGGGAGATAATCGAATTGGATGCGGCCAGAGAACCCCTGGCCCTGCATCATCATCATCATCATCACCATATCACTACGTTGTGCGGTAAAGAACCGCCAAATCTTGATTCTGCATTAAACACCATGGATTTTCGAGGTGCTGTCTTGGAGGATCTGAACCTTCCTCCATTCGTCCCAGTGAGGGAGCAATATAGTGTGGAGAATGTGTTGGACCATATAATGGTACACACCCCTGAGGTTCCGCCAATCACCCCTGTTGTAAACCGGAACGAACAAATTATAGGATATATCACATACAGTGACATCATCTGTGCTGATCCCTCCAGCGTTGTTGAAACGATAATGATAAGAGCCGGGTATGCGCAATTGAGGATATCCGATCCCGTGGAACAGGCACTGGTACTGTTCAGAGCCGGAATATATGTGATTGAGGTAAGAGATGTGTCAGGAAAGTATCTACTATCTACTTTAACGGCATCCGACCTGATTCGGCGGTTTCCTCGACTTAAAGGTAGGATTGAAGATCAAATGACTAATGTTAAAGTGAAGTATATATAGAGGTGCAACATACAGTACACACAATTACACAATCTATTCCCGGCTTTTGTCGTTGTCAACGTTGGCTTGTGCCCTAGCAGCAGCCACGACCTGCAAAAACCGATCACCTGGATTGCTACCCGGGGTGTCAGCGGAGCCGCCCCCAAAAGTCTGATAGTCGCCCGATGTCCCATCTTCGTCTTCGCCCTCGTTGTCCATTTGCAAATGTTTGAGCATACGCGACAAGCGCACACGCTCGTATACCGCTCTCCAGCGCTTGCGCGCACGAAGCTGGGGACCGACAGCCGGCAACAGGTCGATGCTGGCGTTTTCAGAAGTTGCAGCCATCCAGGGGTCGGCCAATACTTCATCGATAGTGAGACGTGAATCTGGATTGAACGTGAGCATTTTAGTGACCAATTCCTTTGCCCGAGGGCTCACGTTAGTCCAGTACTTTTCGTAAAATACAGGTTTATACCCCGGACGTACCTCTTCGACAAATGCAGTACCTGTCTCTGCTTGGAATGGTGAAACACCCGAGAGGATCGTGTAGAGTACTACACCCAAGCTCCAGATGTCGGCTGGCTTACCATGTCCCTTAGGAGTAAACACCTCCGGTGCCGCGTAGCCCAGTGACCCCGCGGCGGATCTCACAAGCTCCTCGCTAGACATGAGCGATTTCGCCACGCCGAAATCACACAGCACCAATGGTGCTAAGCCGTCAGAACTATCATACGCATACAGTAGGTTCTCTGGCTTTATGTCTCGGTGCACGATGTTACGGTCATGTAGATACTTGACGGCACCGGCAATATCTCTCATCAACCGCCCTGCATCTTGTTCGGTAAAATGACCCTGTTCGATTATGCGATCAAAGAGCTCGCCGCCTGTGCACAGCTCTGTGACCATGTAAAACTTGTCTTTACTCTCGAACCACTCGTGAAATTTCACTATATTGGGGCAATCCAATTGACTCAAGATGTTGAATTCGTCCATCAAAGCCTTGGACTCTGATTCTGTCGTAAGCTTCGACTTTAAGATCACTTTGATCGCCTCCTGTTCACCCGTATCTTTATTCTTAGCCTGTCTGACCACGCCGAAAGCACCAGCTCCTAAGGTTTTGCCAAACTCGTAGTGGTGCTTACGGGCGTGAGAAGACGGCTGTCCAACAGCCTTTTCTAAAATTCGGGACCACATAACGCTCTAATCAGCAATTCTTACTATTCAGAAGTCCTGATCTTCCGTATTGTTTGTCTACACAAGTTTTATGCGACAAAATAAGGAGCAGAATAGTTCCAAGATTATGCAAGATGAATGACTCGATCTATATATGGGGCGATCTCCTCAGATCACCAGCACCACCTTTGTGCGCTTGTGGCCAGGGCTCGAACAAGCCTCCCTTAGTTACAATACTTGATCAGGACTCGCAACCATTTGAGGTGTCAAGGGTACTACTAGACCTAACACCCTCCCAACCACACAGCCTCTTTGACATTATTATTCTCCACAGGAAGTCAACTGCTAAGCCATTGTGGTGGGCGAATCTATAGAGGGGACTCGTTTCACATGCACCCCTTTCGTCTTTTACCCCACGCCACAGCAAAACATTAATCTTGAAGTTGCTATTGCGTTTTCTTAATTTAATCCACAGCATCACCTCGCGTACGTTCTCCAAGGATTTTGCAAAAATGCCTCTTATGCCCACTGTTATGCCCCAGGAAGATCAGAAGATCGATAATTTCGGAGCACCTGGAATTCAGATTCCTAAGAACGCTGAGAACATCCAAGCTTTCAAAGAGGTCAACGACACTGATGCAAAGGAACTCAATGCTAAAATTCAGGCTCAAGATGAAGCCAAGACTCAAAGCACACCCGGTATCCAAATCCCCAAGGATGCAGACAAGATTGACGCGTTCAAGCACGTCAGTGATGTCGATCCCAAGACTTTGAACAAGTAATTCAAAGCTAGGTGATATATTCATGGATATTTTTTGCTGATCCATATTATTCAATAGTTACATTCAGCTTATTTGAAACCTGACAACGTTTATGAATCACTACATACATAGTTCACCAAAATATAAGCATTCGTGCATCCAGTTTCCAGAATATAAGACCCAATTCTCTCTCGCAGATGCGGATAGTCTACGATTCAGGCATATGTGTACGTTGTTGCCTATCGCTGCTGAGGGTTTACACCCTAGAGTCTCCTCTTCACCGTTGGCCAACACAAGTGGGAGTGTCCTGAGCGTTGTGATGTCGCTGTATACGCTGGATGGCAGTACGCGGGAACTGCTTCGCCTGGCGAACTTCAATACACCGGATTTTACAGTTAAGTCATTCGTCGAGCAACTTAGCGGGGCCCAGCGTCACCTTGACGAAGACCAACGGCTCGATCCGAAGCCATATATACGAACTTTTGAATCTGCTGCTGCTGAACTGGAACGTCTACATGGATTAGCGTTGGATCAAGAAGCTGCTGCTGCCAAGAATGCATCGGAATTGGCTGAAGATCGGAACGAACACGTCCAAGACCTGGCCAATCAGATGCGTGAGTGTGTTAAAGAGGTTAAAGCTCTTGATGAGGCTGCAACCGAGGCCCAGCGGACCTCTGGTCCTGTTGGCCAAAGCTTAGAGCGCATGGCATTCCAACATCAGCAAATCTCTGACTATCGCTTGCTCATATCAACCTATCTCAGTTTCTCTGAGGGCCGCCAGCCCATCGAACTCACACGTTTGTGGTCGCAAGATATGCGCCGGTGTGCTATGTTTGTAGCCAAACTGCAGGCTTTGGCGAGTGCGATCGGCCCGATCGAGGGACACTCGGATGCACAGCCTCACATAGACAAATTCGCCGAGAATCTGGAGAACCGGCTGCTCTCAAATTTCCTCGACAGTTACCAGAACTTCGACCTCGCTGGAATGCGAGAATCTGCTGATATTTTGACGGAGTTTAACGGTGGTGGTGCTGTGACGCAGGCATACATCAATCAGCATCGCTTCTTTATGAACTTGGAGCAGCTGCAGCAGAATGAGGAGACACCAGAAGATGTGAGCCTACTGTGGACAGAACTGCGTGACTATAAGTCTTCATATGACAAGTTCGGCACGATAGTAGACAAGCTAGTCAAGGAGATCGCTGACACGATTGGTCGTGAGACGGAAATCATCACAAAGGTTTTCCCGCACCCTAGCGAAGTGCTGGCGCTGTTCATTCAGCGTACATTCGCTCAGAATATCCAAGAAATTGTGAACAAGTACATGGAGGAGGCAGCTGAGCACCCTGAAACTATCGCCCAGGTACGTGTGCTTGGCGTATGCTACTCTCGCGTACACACACTGATAAACGAGATTCAAAAGGTATGGGCTGCTAATGACACAGCTTTAAGCGAGGCAGAGCAGGCAGAGCTCGCGGCGATTCTCGATTCGAATCTGCTCGATGCGTTTGTGCTCTACCTCGGTTACTACTTTGACCTTGAGAAACAGTCTCTGCTAGAAATTTTTGACTCAGAATTCCAGACGGTGTCAACAAAATATGGCCCTGGGTCCGCTTCTAATGTCGGTGGTGCTGGATCTGGAGGTATGACAGGCTCTACGAATAGCAAGGGCCTTCACACGGGAAGCAGCGGTCAGGTTGCCGAAGATGGGCGGATGGATCGCCTTAAACGAGCTATGCGGAACTTAACTCATGACGACTCGGACGATGATGTTCCGACAACACCTGTGACTACTTCGAGTAACTCAATGGTCTTTGATAGTCCCAAGAACTCGGACGACTCCCCACGATTGCGGAAAAGTCGTTGGAGCAGGCTTCAGAATTTGCCGGTGGAAAATGTCCAGACGGTTCTGGCTGCCTTTGGCGAGGCAATTTCTCGAGAGCAAATTCTGCGATCACCGTCTGACTTCCCCTCGGATGCCACGTCGATCTACAACTTGCTGTCCCACGAGCTGGGAAGACGCTACATCAGTGCCACTATCGATAGTGCGACGGGCTACTGCATGAAAATTGAAGCCAAAACGGAGACTGATTGGATGTTTATCGGCAGTATCAAGACGTCGGGGCATGCACTGCGCCTGCTTTCAGCATTCGTTAAGGCTGTTTTGTTTGCTATGGTCCAGAACTCACCTCAAACGCAACAAAATTTGGCCGAAGCACTCAACAGCTATATTCTTAACCTTCAAAGGTCCTGTACGAACCTCATGGAGATGGTAGCTGATGTTATGCATTCACGCACAGCCTATATATTGGGACGTAACTCCAAGCGCGATTTCATTGATCCTACAGAGGGATCAGTGATCAGCTCAGAGCTGCATACTGATGTTGAGTCCTTAGCCCACACGGTTAAGCTCTACCTGTCCCATGAAAATGGTCAGCGGATTATTAAACTGGTTGCGATGAACTTGTGTAACGATATCCTGGACCACATGCGCCAGTATACGATCAGCATTGAAGGAGGGGTGGCGCTGGGTAATGATGTCGCTCAGCTCGAGCAGCTGCTCAACGAAGAGTTTATGTTTACAAATGAGGTTGCCGATAAATTTGCAACGCTGAAGGCAATAACCAAACTGTATGCCTCGGATGAATCCATTTTATCATCGCTTTTGCGTGACTCACATCTTAGTCGACTGCCGCCGAACCAGCTGCGGACGCTATTAAGCCAGCGCGCTGATCACGGTAATAAGCTGAAAAACATGCTCTCATTTAACAGTTTCGCTTGACGCGACATACGAATGACATAAAATAAACTACTACGTACTAGCATCTACCTAGTACAAATATCAAATCCAAGTAGCATATATTGTCATTGGATTTAGATTAATGTAAAAACTCCAGAACTTATCCCGATTCGCTCAGTAAAATCGTTGACACGTCAGTGGTTGGATAGTCTTTCGAGACATAATTTGAAAGGTCCGTGAGTGCAAATTTAACGACTTAATCTCATCGATCGCAAAAGATACAGCCGCCGCCGTTGGGTGGTGGTTTGGCCCACCGTTCCGATGTCGGTTCGGTACCCGAAATTCGCCCCTGAGATTACCCGATCTGTAGCGGGATGCAGTCGCCACCCCACATAGTGGCGAACTGGGCTCTGGGCCAGGGTTACGGGTTCTAAGCGACCGTGACCAAATGGATCCGTGCAGAGAAACGCTCATCACATGTGATTAATAAGCAAACACGATGCGTGCGGCGTCAGCTTCCAAGCAGCATGTATCAATGACACCCACCCTTCTGCAAGCTAAGGTAACCACCGGTGGGCGGAACTTCTAGCACAAATGACTAGAATATGCTTGACACCCCTGCCACCGTTCGATGTGATGAGTTCCGAAGCCGAATTGCGTGGAGGTTCGGAAGATACCTGATGGCCTGCCGATGGAAAGGGAGGATCTATGCGGCTGGGGCGTTCCTTGCAGCGTGCATCTTGGGCGGCATGGGGGACCAAATCATTGATGGGGACACTATAATTTCAGAAAAACCTTTTAAAATCAGACTTCTTGACTTAAGTAAAATTCAAGCTCTCAATATAGATCAAGGGCGGGGCCAAGCCGGATTATGCTAATTTAATTTCGGGATCTATGCATTATCTATTCATAGGACTAGGAAAGAGGGCGGCTTCCACTCGGGAGTAAAGAAGGGGGGTTTGTGGTCAAAGGGTTTATCTGTTACCGCTGTGCCGCGGTTTTGTGGCTGTGTTCTTTGCCTCTCTGACTACGTAATTCGTGCCCACCATGTTTGATGAGATGATGTTCTAAACCTGACCCTATAATAACGAAAAGCTGCACAGAAGCAGCGTATATGTTGTTCTCATGTGCCCTCCAGCCTGATTTCGCTGCAGAGAGAATCTAGAAAGTGGAGAACGACGCAGGGAAACACTCAACTTCCATGCAGTCATTACGAATGCTTGACTCCGTTGTTTATTCAGATAGCTATCCTTTTTTCTTCAGTTTTAATTATATAGTGTTATTCGAGCGAATGCGTGCATATGCAAATTTTCTCACTGGCCCCGTGCCGCGAATGTAGACTAAATGCGAGTGGCTCGCGCGCTCTTCCCTCTTTAGTCATCTATTAATAACGCATGACGTAACTGCATAATATGCATATGTCTTCTGGGCGGGTAAGACCCTGTACTCAGGAGGGGGTGGTGGTAGGTTTTGTCAGCGTTGAAGAGGCCCGCCATCCACTACACGACTGCAGTACTTAGTACGGTAACAGCACGGGGTTCTCATAAAAAGCGTCTCTCCAACCAACTTGAACTCTTACACAAACGATAACCTTGGACCTTCAAACTGATCTTAGGATTCTATAAATTGAGGATTCGTGGCAGTTAGGAATAGGAGTTATTTCTGATTAGGGGAAGAGAGTCACCAGAGCGGATAAAGTCTCTCAGTGTGTTAAAGGCAGGCGTAATTTTAGGTACACCAACCAGAAATTCCCTCACTAGGACACATACACAACCAAAGCGAAAAATAAGACCCGCGTAAAGGCCTAGACTCGTACAACTTGACTAACCGACACACCGAGTCTGATTCTAGCGTCATTATTACCGATCTGAGCTAAAGCCTCATCATTGGTATAACAACATCAGGAAACCTTTATCTTGTCTGTTATTGTTTTCGCTCGCCTTCAGTACACGTCATTGACAGGTCGTGAGTGAAAGCTGAGCGATAAACACCAACTCACTCTTCACTTCAGTACAGCATCACTACGTCTGTCGCGACAAGCTATCCTATTTCTCAGGCAAGTAGAAATCGCGTAAGAATGGGAACGCGTGGCAATGTGGACGCAGCTCCCGGAATTGCTGATCCGGCCACTATGGACCCTCGCTCTGCGGGTTATGTGAAAGACGAATACGACAAACCCGAACTAGACTTTGGCCTGATTGGTGATCTCGATGGATCATCTAGTGCTTATATGGGTCCTGACGGCTTCTCAGGAATGGATCAAGAGTTTGGCGCTCTAAAACCTGAGTACGGGCTGAAGCCAGACTACACGATGAAACAGGATTCCTATGGTCTTAAACAGGAACCTGACTCTATGCCGCATGGAAACCGAGCGCTATTTTCTATGAATGATGATTACAACAACATCAACATGGCCAGTCTTGCTGCAGGTAACGGCCTCAACAGTGGGAATACAAACAACAACAACAACGTGAACAATGTGAGCGGCGGCATAAACATGAATGCCCTTCATTTGAATCACAACAGCCACAATAACCATAACATCAATGTTCAAAATGGCAACCACAATGGTAGTGGCCTTCACGGCCGTAGCCCAAATGCGGGGAATGGCACGGTGAGCGGTATGGCCACCGGTATGAACATGTCTCAGATGAGTATGGGCATGAACGGCATGTCTCCTAGTCTCGGCATGGTTCATCCTGGCATGGTATCGTCCGGATTTTCTGGTCAAATGCTGGATCCCCTTGCTCTGAGCGGCCACAATGGAAGCTTCATGACACCTGAGGATGTAACGGGTCTATCCGGATCAGCTGGTGACCCGACGGTTGTGCGCCCTAATGTGGGGAACGAATACGAGGCACCCTTTTCGGTGGATCTCGCCATGGTTCGCCGCACAATGGAAGGTGTAAACCGCGCTCTAGGTGTGGATCTTGGCGGAATCGAGGTCGGAGAGAGCTCTCTCCTCAGCCAACCGCACGGCGATGAGGGAGGCGAAGAAGAAGAAGCCAAAGACGGTGCCTCAAAAGCGGAGATGTCGCACGTGCGTCTCATCTCGGACGCCTGCGGTCATATTGTTGCAAGCGTCGGTCGTGCTGTGTTGGAAGCTGCCGCGGAGTCACACAAGGAGAACGTGCAGCAAGGTCACCCCGAGCTGCCGCCGAAACCGCCCATTCGAAAGAAGCGTGGCGGCATCCTCGGCTTTAAAGAGCTGGCCACTCGTGCCAACCTGAGCCCGTGGCACTTCCACCGTGTGTTCCGCTTCGTCACTGGCGTCACGCCCAAGGCATACGGTGAGGCACTATGGGAGTATCTGATGATCGAGTCTGGCTTCGATCTTGCGAACGAAGAACTCACGATCAGTAAGGCTGCGACATCCTATGTTGGTCCCGCGCCGCAGCCGCCTACGACTGATTCGAGCAATCCCACGTCGAGCTCGAGTTCGAGCTCGCCGCAGTCACCGACGCTTGCTGGGAAGGGTAAGACCTATCCGAATCAACCCGGTGCTAACCCGGCCATCTCCGCCAATCAGAACGGCCCCAACGCCGGTGGTCCCGTGGGAAACCAAGGCAACTCGCTGTCAACATCCAATGGTGGTTTAACGCCTGGCGTTGGGGACGTGGAGACCGCATCCAGCGTGAGCTCAAGTACAAAGTCGCCACTTTCAGGTAGCGTAGTACCGTCTTCTGGCGCACCAGGCACCATGCCCCCGCTTGCGGGACCCGTAGCACCCGGTCGAGTGCGTAAGAGCAGCTCGCGCAGCCGTGGCGCGCGCAGCCGTAGTCGCAACCGGAGCCAGTCGCAGCACCAGGTGCTTAACGCGCTTTCTGCTGAGGCCGGCAGCTCCGAGCCTCAAGCACAAGTACGTCGTGGACGCTCGTACAGCCGCGTAGCGCAGCGCCCTACGATCGTTATGGACCAGGCGCTGCAAGGCGCGTTCCCTCAGCCGATGGGGACGTTGTCACCACAGCGTACGCAGCACAGCCCGCAACAGGGCCCGCAGCAGCTCCACGGAATGCCGCAGCAACATCAGATGCAGTCCAGCCTGCATCAACCTTCTCAATCGTCATCTCATTTTTCTCATCCATCACAACAGCAGCAGCATCAGCAGCAGCAGCTAAAACAGCTACAGCAGCAGCAACGTTCTCAGCAACACTCTTCCTCAGCTGTGGACGATTACGGGTCCAACGATGGATACCACAACGCCCGCGGCGGGTTTGTAGGTCATCAGATGGGCCCCGATGTGCCTGATATGAACGGCCTGAGTTTACAGAATCCCGGGCAGCATGCGGATATGCGGCAGATGCAGAACCATCTGTCGCCCGGCTTTGAAGGTGCGAGCTTCGACGCCCAGAGCTATGACCAGTCCGGTTACGATGCGTCGTCGAACTTTGACAACACTGGCTTCGACACCAGCAATTTCGGCTTCGACCATCGTAGCGGAGAGAATGGCGCCGGCACCGGCAACCTTGCCTCCGGTAGCGGATACGATCAGTCCGGCTATGATGGTCAAAATTACGCCGGCAATATGCCCCCGAACTCTTACATGCGTGGCACGAACGTGTACGGCCGTGGTGGACCCGAAGAGGCGTATGACTGCGCCGGAGACAACTTTGAGTACCCTACCGATGCGTACGGCAGCACAAAGATGCCGATGCGCTCGGCCACGCCGCGCGGCGTATCTACCGGTCCTGGTGGTGCACCTACCCGTGCCTCGATGCACACGCGCAACGCGTTGAGCGAGCACGCGCTTCCCGACCCCCAAAGCTTCATGGCCTCATCGCTCTATAATGGACGCAACAGTGGCAAGAACAATAGCCCGCACTCCATCCACACACACAGCGCCTCAATGAATACACCACACTCCAGCGCCGGCACGCACACCAACACCGCAGCTGGTACTAGTGCTGGAAACGGTATTGGCAGTAACAATATCAACTCGGGCTTTTCTAAGCTGGAACCCAGCCGATCTAGCCCGGCGCTCAACAAGTTCAATGATAAGAACGGAGCGCCATTGTTCCGCCAAACCTCGGTGCATGCAAACTACGGCACGTCTGGCAACTCGCAGATGGCCGCTGGCCCATCTGGTTCCACAGGCCCCAATAGCGCTGGTGTTCCGGAGAGTTTCGATAACTACTTCCAGGATACAAACCTCCAGTGGGATTCGTTCGACCACCCTGGGCTACCATCGGCGCAATCGCACGCTAGTGGCTCACATGGCGCCGCAGGCGCCTACGATGTACCGCACGGTAAGCCTTCAGACCAGCTCAGCGACCTCCCTGCGTCGTTCTACTTAGGTATGAAGGACCTGCAGGAATACGACGATGAGTCGAAGAGCGGAATTGACGTCATGCCTTCGGCGTTTATCGGCGACGATGACCCGCCGCTGATGCCGTCGTGGAATGACAATGGCGCTTATGGAGCGGATCAGTACACGTACTAAGCTGACAGCACCTACGTGCTGAGTAGTATATGCGCCGATCTGATGGAAAGTGAGCTGCGGCAGGGATGTCTGCTGTAGTCGGTGGGCCTTGTGGAAGCCAAGACGCTTTCAGGGCCCCACTGAGCACTGGTACTGGGCCGGCCCCGGCATCGCATCGCATCGCATCGAGAGCAAGGATGGTGTGAGGTCTCGGGGATAGAAGTACACCGGGGGAAGATCCCGATTCAGAGAAATTTAGTTGCATTCCTTTCATTATAAATTCGAGTATCATGTAATCATACCTTGTTCCCTATTAATTGTTAACTCTAGCATCTGTCTTTTTTTTAATCGGGACAATTTGCATATCACTTTGCTGATTGTTATTGATGAGTAAAAGAGTGGATAAATAACGTATATAAATATACTAATGCAGTGCAACGGTGCGGAACGGTTGGCCATAACGGGCATACCGCTTGCGCTGTAGCTCCTCCTCCTCGGCCGCGAGTGACGCCTTTGACTTGACGCGGTACTGATGGGTCGGCTCGTGGTATTCGGACGGGCTCACGATATGGGGGCTCACGATATGCGAGCTGGTGGAGGCGGCAGGGCTCACTATCTCCGGCGCCAGGCTCGCCTGGCTGTCGATGCTGCGCTGGCTGTCGATGCTGCGATGGCTCGTGTGGACACCCGTGCGCTGAAGCATGGCCGATCTCTGGGCCGCGCCCATAAGCGACCGGCTCGCAATGTGCGCTGAGCTGTTGTGTGGGCTGGTGTGTGGGCTTGCGGAATCGTAATGGGCGGCAGAAACCTCGGCTAAGGCTGCCGGCTTGTGGCTGGCGTTCACTACGCGCAGCTGTGTACTACCTTCGTTGTAGCCCTCCAGCACAAATGCACCCTCGGGAGACAGTGGTTCTTCGCTCTCGGTTTCGC
The DNA here is from genome assembly GCA_030562965.1 of Starmerella ratchasimensis. NCBI lineage: Eukaryota > Fungi > Ascomycota > Dipodascomycetes > Dipodascales > Trichomonascaceae > Starmerella > Starmerella ratchasimensis. The sequence goes on from JAKUAQ010000001.1 coordinate 880,956, forward strand.
TGGCGTCGTCGGACCGTACAAGGTGCGGGACGTTCGACAGGCGAAATGAGTTCCCTGATATCGACTTGCTGCGGCTCGGTTTGGCTTTTACCGGCGTTTTGACAGGTGACGAGGACAATGCGGCTTTTGATGGCGACGTTTCCGGTGCACACTTCCGGGTGTAGATCTCATTGCCCATGTCCTGGTCGGTCAAGCTGGGTGTGGAAGTCGAAAACGGGTTCGACATTGAGCGCAAACGGGAGAGCGAGCGTGGCCGTGACGACGAGCGTGGACGCGACGGAGAGCGGTTGCCTGAAATGCTGTTGCGAGACCGGGAGCGTGAGCGATTCAGAGCTGCATCGCCTTCGATGGCCAGCTCGAGCGCGTCGATCTCAGCCAGGGCTGCATCCAGCGCTTGATTGGGCGGCCGCGACGGGTACTGCGGAACCACGCGATGCTCAGGAACCTCGGGTGGCACGCTGGCATCGAGCGGGGCGGCAGCGAAGTCAGGACTGGCGGCCGAGGGCTGCATGGAGCGCAAGCGGTGCTGCTGCGGGGACGTGGCTGATGAGCGTGATAGGATCGACAGTTGCGAGGCGATAGATGCAGTGCCTGACGATCGCGATCCGGAGCTAGAAGGCTGCTGCTGTGGTGAATGTTGCAGTGATTCGTTAAATGAATGGGACGGTGATGCTGATTGTGCTGACCGCGACTCAAACGAGTGTGCCCGCATTGAGCGCGTCCCGGGAGACATCGAGTACGTCGTAGTTGTAGTGCTAATCGGCGAGCTGCTCAATACGGCATCAGTGATGTCTTCTCCTAAGTATTCCATGTCGTGGAAGACCATGTTATTCGAAGAGGCCGAATTTGACGACAGGGTCAGTGACTCGTAGCTTGGGAACGCCGTAGATGCAAGATCCGATGTGAGCGCTGCTGACGCGTGAACTTGAGGCGACGGCTGATCATGATTCGCCGAGTTATAGTACGCTGGTACTCGTGCAGGCCCCTCATTCCATTGCGCATGTATTGAGACTGGAGAATGCGATGGCGGAGGCAAAGCAGGCGAATCCGTCGCGAAAGCAGTGAGCGACGCGTTGAATGAGTCGTTGGGTGAATACAACGTTTCTCCACCCAGCGAGTTCGGCTCGCAGATGGAACGTCTGAAATTGTGGTCTATCGATGGAAACTCTCCACCAGATGGCCAATCCACTGCAGTGGTAGCTGAGTTCTCGTAATTGTCTTGCCAGCCACTGGAAACTGGTGTAGGTGCGTGCCACCGCTGGCCTGACGGTCGAGAAGGGGGTGCAAGCGTTGGTATTTTGTCAATATCCAACTTCGGGTGGGTTACTATTGATCCCGAGGAACTATGTCCTTTGCGAGATGTGCTCTGAGACTGCACATTTCCCATCGTATGTGCGTATTTCCGCGATTGCTGATGAAGTCGGAGTGATAGGCGTCGGTGCTGGATCTGGTCACTGATTGTAGCGGTAAATGGAAAATGCTCAAATACGCCTGGATTGTTAAATTGTCGAATCAGTTGGAATTGCCCAGCAGGTATATTTTGAGATGACCCCTTTTTCAATGCAGGTCAACCAATGCACACTTTTGGTCGTTCAGGCGCACGCCGATAGTCATTAATTTCTGTGATTGAATCCGGGTGGCAGGACAGGGCGAGGTTAAAGCACATCAATGGCTTGGCGAACCAAGGGGCAGCAGCACTATTAATTAAAAAGGTAAGGGTATACGCGCTAAATTGGTGCAGATCCTTGCCCCGCCACTCGACACCTACCTGTCGTAGCGGCCGTCGAGGTCTTGCAACGGTATTCTAACCGCCAGTTTGAGTTGAAATTGTTCATATAAGCGCATATCACTTAATATATATATACTTCAAGCATATAATACTTATTTATATTTATTATTTATATTTACTTTTACGCGTAACCCCTGTAAGGAGGTCAGGAGGATAACCACCCTATTACTCTGTGTGGATCGGGTGGACCCTCGGCTAGGAGCTTGGGCACCAACCCCCCCGTGACTACAACGTCCAGCTTTGATTTGTGCTTGGACTAAAAGGAATTGGCATTAGCACCTCTCTGATAACATTCAAATAAGATTCATGTAATGTTCGGTTAATACACCCTTATACCCTTCCTAATAACCTTGTTTCGTGTACGCTTGGATAGGCTACTCAAGTAGAAGAACACAACGGCATTGGCAATGGTTTCTTTTGAGGACATAGTGATACCTTGTACGAAAAACCCTTTGAGAAGCTGGGCATTGATGCCGTCGAACCAGCTCCTGAAGCCATTGCGGCGAAATGATGCCCACATATCTTTGTACAAATTTGAGTCTACTTTGCTCGCCTGAGTGCGAGTTTTAGCTTGGATAAGCGGGTAAGTTAGGATAGTGGCGAATGATTTCGCTACCGCACCTTTCAAGAAGATACCGAATGGATCTGTCCTCTTGAATGATGAGCCCAACAGTTGGTAAAAATAATAAGCCAGCGATGGATTGATAGAGAGCAGGAATGTAGCTTTATAACCCGACCAAAGGCCTAAAATGCCCTTTCGTTCATAAATAGTGCGAGCACATTGAAGTACGGAATCCGAGCGATCTCTATTCAGTTGCTTCATCACCACAACGTTATTGATCGGTGTTGTAACGAGCTTGCACAGCATTCCCGCCACTGCACCATACAATAGCTCATGTTGAATTGAAAGAACACGGGGGGTGAACCCCGTTTTTTTTGCGACACTCTTTAGATGCCTTGTTCGCAGGATCTCGTAAACGAGGAAGTACAGGAATGACTGGAGCGCTGTTCCGACCATATCATCACGAGATCCTTTGAAAAGCGCACGCCAGCCTTCTCGATCAATTATCGACTTGATAATTGCGTAAATGGTGGAGGGCTCTTGATTCGATTTCTCAGAGAGATTCTGCACAGCTCTTTGTACTTGGAGGCGTACTGTGACAACATCTAATGGAAAGAGCGCAAAATTTGCTAGAGTGCTGCCTATTGCTCCACTAGCAGCTGCAATTGCTGGCGGAGGCGCTATTATAGCCATCTACGTGGGCTTGATAGATCTCCCCTCAACTGAGCTAGTCCAAGCCGATGTACAGACTCTAGGCGTTCGTGATGCGGGGTATTGAGGTCTCACTGGGTAGGGTCATCTCCGCTGATCCGGGGTACATCCAGCCTCCATAGTTGGCATTATGGTTGGCTTGATCATCTCCAAAGTTAAATTTACAGCTGGGAGTAATAGCAGCGTTTCGTGGCTATTAAGTAATTGTAATTGCTTGCTCGCATCCATGCCAGGAGTGCGTGAGTACGGTTTAATAGACAAGGTGCCACGTGATGTAAGAAATGTAGTTCAAATTTTTTTTATGAAAACTGTACCAATGACCTGGTTTTACATTGGTATAATGGTATTTTCAAAAAGTGTTTGAGGACGATGGTGGTGCTGGTGGTGGTGGGGGAGGCATTTTCTAACATGTACGGCGTTTATTTCTCTGCTATCTTAAGGGCTCGTGCAGCTGAAAGAACCTTCGTAGACTGGGTGTTCGATCATTTTTAAAACCTAGCCCAGATTCCTCGCGGTTCGTCAGGCTGGGTCGGTGCATCACGGATTGTGGGTCTGGCCTGGGCGAGAGTAAAGTACTGTCAATCCTCGCCTCCAAAGGAACCAACTCAGACCACGAGCGCCTACGTCTACTCCGCTAAGGATTATAGCGTTACTGTCGCAGGATTTTTGGGATACAGAGACAAAAATTGCATCCTTCAAGTCACTTATTGCGAGACAGTACGAGAACGTAATACTCGTCCGTCGCTTCTATTAAGCCTTTCGACGTCTCAGATTTTAACCCTCATTTTGTCACACACTCTCGCATAAAGCTCTCTAATATTCAATTCTTTGCGCAGAAATGGCACCTAAGCATATGACCGAGCACGGTCCGAACTCTAGCAGTGCAGCGATTCTAATGAAACAATATCGGGAGCTGACGAACCCCAAAAAGAGCATACCTTCGTTCCATATATCACTGATTGATGATGATATTTATCACTGGAGCGTAGGAGTCATGATTTTGTCTGAAGACTCACCATACCACGGGGGATACTTCAAGGCGCAAATGGATTTCCCATATGACTATCCTTACTCGCCCCCTAAATTTCGCTTCACACCTGCGATCTTCCATCCTAACGTTTATCGTGACGGAAACACATGCATTTCAATCCTGCACCGCTCGGGTGACGAGACAACGGGAGAGCCAGATGGAGAGACATGGAACCCTGTACAGAGTGTTGAGTCCGTTCTTATCTCAATCGTGTCCTTGTTAACCGATCCTAACATCAACTCACCCGCTAATGTTGACGCTGCCATGGCATGGCGCAAAGATCGGGCGAGTTATAACCGTCAGGTCGCCGAGGAAGTGGCAGCATCCCAGAAAAATATCCCAACTGGGTTCAAGATGCCCGAAGCCACGGCCAAAGCGTATGTTTCAAAGCATGTGGAGACAAAAGATGAAGTAGTAGATGATGACTTTTGGTATGAAAGCGATCTATCTGCTGGTGATGAAGAAGATGAAGACGACGATGAAGACGATGAGTACATGTCTGATTAAAGCGATCCCAGTACTTTTTTTATTGGATAAAAATTGAAAGAGGATTTAAACTTTTATGTAGTTACATGATAGGTGGTCGAAGGATATTCGTATAGTCAAAGTTATATTTTTTTTCATCAGAATGTCACATGGGTGAACCATTTTATTTAGCTGGCAAGCCACGAGCCATTGAATTTGACGATTCACTTATTGCTTTGTGTTTGGTGTGATGAGATTCTATAGCGCATGCTACGATGAGAGAGAGCGCGATTTTTCAATAGTTAGCTAGCGCATCTCTCTGCATACTATTTACTATACCTACTGTGCGTCGGCGTAATGCCTCATGCAGATTAAGGGCGAGTGTATTCCCCTGAAAACAAAGACCAGGTATGGGCATGGCTTGGCTGTGGTTGCCCACACCGTGCATGTCCTTGGGCGGGTCCCATCACGGAAACGGCCTAGACAGTGTACTCCTCAGCGCCTGTGTTAATGCACCAGCGCAACGGCTGCAGCCCGAACCCCAAAAGGCTCACCTGCCTTGCAGGCTAGTATGAGGCGTTGGGACCTGTGTCATCATCATAATTACTTAGCCTGCAAAAAGTGATCTTTTTCTGCCCTTGACCAACTATCCTGCTAGCGCCTCCGTGCCCTGCAGCTGATCGGTGTTCACCGTTTCATAGGTTACAAAACAGTGCCACATTGTGGACCTCAATGAACCAGTCCAGAGAGCGCACTGGATTAATTACACCCGAACAATCTAGCTCGTCTGGATCAAGTAGGCAGGTGGAAGTGAAGGTGGATTCTGATTCTGGCGGACGAACTCACCCTTCCACGTCGAACCAGGAAAATCGCAACCTCGAGGAGAACCAAGAAAAACGTACGTCATTAATGATACCCCGAAGAGAACTTAACACGGGTGCCACCTGTCCTGGAATCGGCTACGGCACTGGCGGTGAAGGTAAAGCGACAAATGAGGAACTATATGAAGCGCTACGCGTTGCGATTGGTGCTGGTTTTCGCAGCTTTGATTCTGCACCATTTTATCAGGATGGGGCGGTTGAAAATGTTCTCGGAAAAGCTATACGGGAATCAAAAATTGATCGGTCAGAATTCTTTATAACTACGAAAATATGGCCCACCTTCGCACGCCAACCTGATAAGTCGCTAGAGCTTTCTCTCAAGAACCTTGGCTTGGATTATATCGATTGTCTACTTTTACATTGGCCCATTCCTTTGAAGCCTGTCCCCGGAGAGCCTTACGACATAGGTGGTTCTTGGGACGCTGGCTGGGATTTCAAGAAAACTTGGACTCAAATGCAGAAGCTGGATAAAACCAAGGCCAAAGCCATAGGCGTTTGTAACTTCACGATGAACCGTTTGAAGCTACTACTAGCATCTCCCTCCACTAAAATTGTGCCAGCTGTGCTTCAGGTGGAGGGCCACCCGGAGTTACCGCAGAACCCTCTTATGCGTTATTGCCGTGAGAACAATATTCAGGTATTCTGCTTCTCACCACTAGCGCAGGGTCAAGTTTCGAATACGGTAATTCGTCAAGTCGCTCAAAAACACGATGTGGGAGCCGGTCAAGTCGCCATTAGCTGGGCTGTGCAACGAGGCACTGTCCCGCTTCCCAAATCAGTGAATTCTCAGCGTATTAAATCCAACATTAACCTGCCTCAACTAGACGAGGAGGACATGCGACTTCTTGGTACTCTCGGTCGCTTTCCGCGGCGGATCATCAATCCGCGGATCCTCTTCGGCCACGACATTTTCGAGAACAATGCCGATTCATACGAGGAGGAAGAAGCTGCGAACAACATGAACAACGCATTTGATGATTCTGACGACGAAGACTATGCTTTGCGCAAAAAGCGTGCATAAACAACCGTTTCAGTGTCAGGTTTCATCCCTATTTATTCTCATCACTTAATTCTTTAGTTCAAACATCATATACATTTATATAGATTACAAATCTAGCAGAAACAATCTAGCTACTACATGATAGTTGGCTATCGCGCTCTGAGGACGCGATCTTTTCTGAAGTGTATCGTTCCCGATACATTTCGGGTACGTTCTCCCAGGTTTCACTGAACGGATCGAGTGCTAGCTTGGCCACCGCATCAAACGCATCCCAATTCCCGAGTTCGGCAAGCTCGATAACATTTGCCAGTACCGAATTGCGGAGCACAAACTTCGGATTTGCCTTATCCATCAATTCTCTGCGGTTAGGCGTGTGGTCTTTGGCTAGACGCTCGTTGTACTTAGAGAAGAAGTCCTCAAGTAAGTGTTTCAAGTCAGAATCTCTTACAAGTGAAGATCTCTGGCGCTCCCAAGGCATGAAGTCTTCCGGGGTCTGGGTCGTCGCCAGCTTGCGGAAGAAAAGGTTAAAGTCGAGTTCACCCTCCTGCATAACATGAAGCATCTGTTCGATCAGTTTTATGTCTTCCGTCGTATTACCATTGCTGGTAAGGCCCATTCGAGTAAGCAACAGGCGGTGATATTCTGATTCGTAAGTCTCCTGGAACACATCACCTACACTCATGATCAGTTCCGTCGCCAGTTCACCGGCTGCTCGACGATCTTCTGCGGAAATGCCTTCATCGATAAAAGATGGGTCATCCACCTTGATTCCTGCGCCGATTAACTCGCCTAATGTCTCACCAAGTTTTACGCAGTTCCACCACATCACGACAGGCGAGCTCTGGAATCCGTAGCGCTTCATATAGTCATCGTGATTCGGTGTATGATGCGAATTAAAGGCATCCATAAACGCAAATGGGCCATAGTCGAGACTAAATCCCAGGATACTTACGTTGTCGGTGTTGAGCACACCATTTAAGAACCCATAGGCCTGACATGCTGCCATCATTTTTGCGTTGCGGAGTGACGAGTCCCTGAACATGCGAAAGTACCGGTTACCATCTTTGGCATCATATTTCACATCCACAGTGGTGTCCTCATCTGCACTAATTTTCTCATGGGCTTGCGAGCCGAGACCCAACGTACCTATACAGAAATCAGCCAGCTTACGTAGTTCCTGACGATTTCCTGTCGCATGGTGCAGCTGGAATGTACCAATCCGGATCCAGCTTGGTGCTGCCCGTGCTATCACCGCACACTTCTCTTTCTTCTCTCGGTGGGCCGTAGTTATCGGTAGAGAAACCAGTGACAAGCATCGCTGAGTGGGAACACCTAGTTGATGCAGATACTCACTTACAAGTGCCTCCCGAATACTTGACCGGAGCACGGCTTTTCCGTCAGCAAAGCGGGAGTACGGTGTGAGGCCAGCGCCTTTCAACTGGATCTCCGTTTCTCCCAGGCGGAAGAGGGTGATTGCTCGACCATCACCCAATTGACCGGCCCAAGATCCAAACTGGTGTCCTGCATAGTTTTGCGCAAATGGATACATGCCTTCACTCTCGTCGACGAGCACTTTCTGGCCGGCAAGGATCGCCGCCGTTTCTTCATCGTTGATGTCCAGAGTCAAGCCGAGATCAGCAGCAGCCGCTGGCGAGATCCACTTCAAATCATGTTTATCACGCTTCTCAGGTGCTACCCAAGTGAAACTCCCGTCGACTCGACGAGCTTCCCGGAGTAGTTCGGGTGGGGCTGATTCGGATTGTTTGATGCTGGGCACGCGGGAGTCAGGAGTGAGATGCTTTGTGAATTTTGAGGCACGGGCTAGTCGATTTATCATATTTTGCGAAATTCGCGAGTCCAATGCGTTGGACATGCGTGTCTTTTCCAAAAGAAAACAGTGATGGCGGACGAGTAGATCGGCGGCTATCGAGAAGGGCTCGAGGGTTCTAGGCAAAGGCACACATGGCGGAGGGTGAGGGGCTGGAAATCAGATGCAAAGTTGATCCAGTTGAGCGAAAACAAAAATTGATTTAAAACGTGAAGTTAGAATGCATTCTATATATTAACCTAGATGCTATGCGATGCAATTAAATACGCCTCCTGTTCCCTACCACTGAACAACGACGTTCATGTCATTTGTCGAGGCGTAGTGGGCTCCATTGGGCACCTTTACGTATTGACTAGACTCGCTCTTGTTGAAAGTCCCGCTCGGACCATTAAGCCAGACCGAAGAGTCAATCCATGTGTAGTAACTCTGGTTTTTGGCATCAGTCTCATAAGTCTGCTCGACACGGAAGTAGTCTGAGTTGTCCATCTCCACCTGGAACGGGAAGTTGAAGTCCAAGTCAAAATTATAGAGGCCAGAAATCGCGGACGAGCCATGCGTGGCCTGCCACACATGTGTCGCCGGCGAGCCGACCTGAGTGTTGTTGTACTCCACGTTTTGCTCCCACTTGACCTCCTGCTGCTGACCTCCAATGTTCAGAGAGGCAGAAGTCGTGAGTGAACGGTTTACCAGCACCGAACCACTCTGGGAGGGCGCCTCACTGCTGTACTGAGGCGAGTTAGTAGTGCCAGAGTTAGACTGACCGGGGGTAGACCAAGTAAGCAGATTATACGTGATGATCCAGTTCGACGGTATGCTGTCGGAGTTCGCGCCATTTGTCATGTTCAGCGAAATAGGGGTCGACCCGTCCCAGAGTGCCGGCAAGAACGGTGTAACATCGATAAGGTACGCGGGTACGTCGAAAGTCTTAATGTCGACCAACGGTTTCCACAAATATGGGTTAACACCACCACTGTAGATCACCGGGTATGGCGAGGCGAACCCAGCGAACTGAGACCCTACGTAAACGTCAATGAAACGCGCGGGACCGGTCCCCGAGAGCGGCGAGTCCCACCAGAATTCGTCATCACCGTTACCAGAGGCAAAGATATGAAGAACTGCGCGGTTCACAGACTTATCGAGAGGGCCGACATTCACGCTGATATCATCACCAGGAGCCGACCACGAGCTTCCAGGAGTTCCAGAAGATTTTGCAAGGGCCTGAATCTGAGAAGGAGGATTCTGCGAGTCAGCGATCCAACTCTCATCAGTTTGGTCCCCAGAAGTTTCGTCGTTGTAAAAGTATGCCTTGAGGGTCACGTAGAAGACACCAGTGAACTCGTTAGTGACTCGGTTCTCAATGAGGAAGTTAATGGTACGCTGTGTTTTAAACAAGTCAGCGTAAAGAGAGACGTCCTTGCGAACCGTCCATGTGGTGCCGTGATTGTCAGGCTCGGCAGTAGAAGTACGCCAGATTTCGATGTCATCCACAAACATCTGGGCAAGCCGGTCGTAGTTCGCTCCAGTGGAGTTTACCTGCAGCTCCAACACGACACGAGAGAAGTCGGTAGTTTGAGGCGTGAAGGGCGTATTACTCGGAGTATTCCACGAGTTACCAAATGATTGCTGCCACAGTAGCGTCTGCTCACTTACCTGGTTGTTGTAGCTGTAATCAGGGATGAGCGTGAACGAAGATTCGTCTACAGCAGAGCTTAGACTAGCCAAAAGAATGATTTTGGAGATGAGGGAGTAGATGTCAACCATTATAAGACGTTGACCAGGAGTATTATTGTCAACAAGGAGTTCACCACAGAAACCGCTAAGGCTTTCAATGCAAAGATTCTATGAATCAAAAGGCGACGTCGTTAAGAAGACAAGACTGAAGATTGTAAACGGGCCGAGCGAGTGTCAGTCGGAGACTATGGTCCTGCGATATCAATACTTGACAGTAGCTGCGATCGGTTGTGTACGATAAAACATAAATGAGGAATACCGCCTGCTCTTATATACACGTAACTCCTATCCCCGTACAGGCGATCGGGGCGCATGCAACCACTCGGGTCGGGGTTTTAGATGCCCCGTGCACTAATTAAAACCGCCGAGAGCGCGTCAAGTTACCCTGAAAAATGTCACGCGGGTTCGCCTTGTATAAGACACCCATGCGTGTGGAGTCGGACCTTCCAATTGCCCAGGGCAAAAGCAACACGGGCTACACATGTACTGAGCGTCAACAGGAAGCTATCGCTACACTTACCTATTGATTTTGCTATAATTATTACTGTATCGCTTTTAATTCAAGTAATATTCACAATCTCTCACTGTTTATGTCGCGCAAACATTTGGTCTTGGTCACCTTACGCGCGACTTCAGCCCTTTCCCAGAACTGCAAGATGGTTGATATAGTTTAATTAGTTTCTCCCATTACGCAAATCCGATAGGGTAAGGTTAACTCCTTGGTGTCTTGGAGCTCAGCGCCTGGTGCAAAATGCACCGACCTAAGCCGCGTCAGATAATCCGAAACGCGACACGTCGGTGCAAATAAGTAAACAAACTCAATATTCAAGAATGTACGATTAATAATATTGTAATAAATCGATTTCAAAACATTTCCTATAAATTTCCGAGTATTCCCGTGAGCTGTTTACACGATCCCATCCCGCAACTCGCTTCCGGTCACCCTCAGGGTGGGTAATCGGTATCATACCCCTCTCGATTCCTTCCGACAGGAGGATGGGCAACTATGTTTATGCAGGGATTACAGATCATCACCATACTTATCGGAGATTTTATGCAAGTAATTTATGCAACAGGGGGGGCGACTAGATCCAGGTTTCAAGTCTTGGCTGATCAATGCAGGGGCCTCAGCCACTTCTATGAAAGATAACAGGATGCATATGGTAAACAACGCTCAAAAACGAGAGGAAATCAATTCAATTCCGATGGGCATGCACGGGATTCCGAATGTACCGAAAAGTATCAGGGGAGCTTTTCCGACCCAGAGTGGCGTAAATCAGCCGAGTGTATGTAGATTTCATTACTCAATATATGTATTATCCTATCGTCTCCTTTTTCCATGCTTAGCATTTTTGTTTTTTCCTGTAAATCGGGCAATTTCTGCCTCTGACAGATGAATGCCATGTTCCGAGGCCCGGCCGACGGAATTGATCTTAAGTCCTCGGTCCCTGAAAGTCTTTTTGTTTTTGACGTGACGATCTTTCGCAATCACAATTCCTGCTTCTCGGGCCTCGGTCCGATACTTTTCCTTGCGAGCAAAATTTTTGTCCCTGATTCCAACTGCCATCGCCTGGGGCATGCGTTGGCCTTTACTCTTCGCACCAGCTTTGGCCAATCGAGCTTCCATTACTTTGATGCGGGAACCTCCAATTTTCTCCAGCGGATCACCAGCACTGCTAATATCGGCACCGCTGAATTTTTGCTGGTTTGATGGATCGGCAAGAATATGTGATTCCTCAATAAGTCTCTGAAGTGCTAGATCATTCTTTAGGTCCTCGGATCCCTCCACTCCACTGGATATTGAGTTCGAAATGAGCTGCGAATCATCTTTGGGAGCAGCGCTACTCATAAATTTTCTCCTTTGATTGCTAGTAGTGTGAGGCTGTTGATTCGATGCTTCTTCAGTATGTTTTACTGTGACGGGTCCTTCATCTTCGTCTTCCTCGGAATTGCTCAAGCCGTACTCATCCTCATCGCCCTGATCTGCAGCTCTATCACCAGTATTCTCATTGTCGCTGGGATCGGACTCCGCAACATCGGAGTTTTTAACGGGTACACTCCATTCTGTACCAAATTGACTCTCGAATGCAGCTCTTATCGCATCCATTGCATATAATGTTTAGTTGAAAGCAGGGGTGGAACAACAGGTGATCGAAATAAATTGTATTACCCTAACGCCCTGCTTGTGGCAGTGCTAATTCATAAGTCTCAGCGACCATAAGCAAATTCCACGGATGACATCTTCTAAATTCGCCGGTTGCATAGATATTCACAATGGTGTTGTCAAACAAATCGTCGGCGGCTCGCTGAAAGATGAGACCAACGAGGTTCTGAAAACTAATTACGTTTCCGAGCATGATAGTGCGTACTACGCCAACTTGTATAAATCCAATCACATTGAGAACTCACATGTGATCAAATTAGGCCCAAATTGTGATGAAGCCGCTGCACTTGCTCTGAGGACATGGCCAGGTCACCTACAAGTGGGTGGTGGTATCACGGCAGACAACGCTCCTCTCTGGATTGAAAACGGAGCTTCTAAAGTGATTGTCACGTCGTATTTGTTTCCGGGTGGTAGCATTGATCGCGAAAGACTCCAAAGGCTCGAGAAAGCAGTCGGCAAAGAGCACCTGGTCATCGATCTAAGCTGTCGCAAAGTAGAAGGCAAAGGCTGGGTTGTAGCTATGGATCGCTGGCAACGCCTCACCAACTTCGTGCTGAGCGCCGAAAGTCTGCACGAACTTGCACAACACTGCTCGGAGTTTCTCATTCATGCTGCTGATGTGGAGGGCCTCTGTCGTGGGATTGATGAAGAACTCGTGGAGAAATTGGGTGATTGGTCAACAATCCCGGTAGTGTACGCTGGAGGAGGTCGCAATATCGAAGATTTGAAACTTGTGAATAAGCTTAGCAATGGCAGAGTAGACCTCACGTTCGGAAGTGCGCTCGATATATTCGGTGGAAACGGCGTGAAGTTTGACGAGCTTGTGGAGTGGAATAAAAAAAGTAACAACTGACTCGAAGGATAATAATGAGGAAAGAGTTTGCAGAATGATGTATTATACAATATAAATAGTAGTTTTCTAACTGTCTGGGCAGGTTTGGATTGTGTACCCAATGAGCAGTGGTTGCATAGGTGACGATACGTTTGTTGAGGCAATCACCAGGTTCCTTCATCCTCAGACCGGCTGAGAGCCAGTACGATCTCTGCCAGCTTCTGCTGCAACACTTCGACGCCCTTCTCAAAAACAGCGTCAGGCTTAAGCTGGCCCGTGGTCTCCATTGTCATGTAAAAGCGCTCCGGCTTGGCTTCGAAATCAAATGGCTCATTCTCCGCTGGTGGCTCTTCGAAGTCGCAGTTTTTACTACGGGGCCACTCCTCTTCCGCGCTTTCTTCATACCACAGATCAGTATGCTTCAGCTTGTTCCACGGATCATACTCAAACGCGATCGCGGAGCACGGGTTCCACTTTGCGTGCTCCTTCGCTATTCCCTTCTTAGCGATGCATCTTAGGCGCAGCTCCTGGTCTCGGCGCAGGCGCGCGATGAGGATTCCACGATCACCAGGTGTGGCCGGCTCAAGCGGCCTGCCAATAGTGTCGTCCTTGCGGGCTGGAATATCCACTACAAGATCAGTGCTATAAACGTCCATTTTTGTGTCGGTGGTGCAGCGCGCATTCAGCGTGAGCGACACGCTGCACTTGTCACAGTAGACCTCGCAGTCGCAGTCGCGTGTGTACTCGAGATCTGCCGCAAGTGAGGAGTCGAGCGGAATGAGGCCCAGACGATGTGACAAAAACTCGTCAGCGAGTACGCTGGAGTTAACTTCGATCTCCACGAGGTCGATCGCCACGGTCGGAATCTCAGCGAGGAAGACGCGGCGCAGGGAGTTTGCAAGCGACAGGTCGATGTTCTCCATAACGAGATCCACGTCATCCACTCCAACGCGGCGCACAGTCAAATTTGGCTCTTCCATCTCCGCAGGCGGTGGCGACTCAGTCCGCTAGTAGAAGAACTTTGTGGCTGTTGATTTTGTCAGGCGACAACCCCAGCAGTGGGTCCGAGGTAGGGGCTATATGCTTCAGATGGCGATCGGCGGGTGAGGTAAGCGGACTCTTCCCAGTGCCTCAGCTATTATCTCCTTCTTTGTTTGTTAGCGGGTGTGTGTGGTTAGGAACTGGATGGTCTACCCCGGCGATCCAGAACCGCCCAGGAGGTGGTGGTTTGAGCCAATTTTCGGCGAACCACCGAGACGTAAAAGACCGAAACGGTGCCCCCTAAAGTTATTAACTCGACATATAATATATTAAATATATCACAGTTTGCTTCCATTCCTTGTAATCGCAAAAACCCAGCGTTTGTTATACATTCTTCACCAACGCTCGTTGTTGTGTATAGCGTGACAATGATGTGGAAAGGTAGGCATCCTTCCAATTGGTGGAAAAGCAGTGTCAGTTTGGTGAACGGAATAAGGCTCGAATTCACCTTCAATCCATTGAATCGAGTGATATGACTTTGCCGTGATTACGCTGATAGCAGGGTGTGGATGGTCAAAATTGGAATGAGTTTTCGCTGAACTCTACCTCTCTAAAATACACGGCTGCAATTGAAGTAACCATCTGATACATGATCATATGATATGATAGGCAGGTACACAAAGACGATACTGTTGTTCACTTGAACGTTTAACAAGCGCATGCTGCCTAATCACGCTGCGTATCATTCCCCCTCACTCTTTAGGTGGTCGTGGTGAGTATCTCAGTACGAGAAACCAGCTAAATTAGATAACGCAGGTTTGTCATTTACCGTTTGACTTAATATCTGATTTTATACAGACTACAACATATACTTGTGGAAAATGGTATGAGACGAACTCCTTGAGTAGGTCCGGGTACCTCGGGGGACCCTTTCTTCTAACCTAAACCGTTGATCCTTTCGAAACGCCTGCCCCGCCAACGACATTGTATACCATCAATATCCCGCTCAGTGCTGAACATGGACACCTGGCTACTCTTTTCATTCATCGTATCAATATTTGTTGTTCTTCTTCGGCCGGCATATAAAGACTTTAGACTTATCCGATCTACTCGGCGGGGAGATCAATGGTCAAGGCAGCCCAAAACCGACGCTACAATTCAACACAGCGAGCGGCCGCTCTATGTGGCATTAGGAAGTTCCTTTGCAGCAGCACCGGGGGTTGGCTTATCTGTGCGCGGATCTATCGGTAAGGACCAAGGAATTGCCGGTTATCCGTTTCTGCTGGCCCAAATGTTGGATATGCAACCAACTGACATTATCAATGCCTCATCAACAGGCGCATTGATGGCTGAAATACTACAGACCCAGGTTCCGCATGTGAATCATGAGACAAAACTTGTTACCATCACGGCGGGAGGCAATGATTTGAACTACAGTAAGGACATGATAGCAGCTGATCTCAAAGCGCGCATGAGATCATCGTTTTTTAAGTGGTTACTAAATAAGCTCGCCGTCATGGCTCCAGCGAGCTCTCGCCCATACAATCAATTGCGCGAATCATTTGAAGCAGTGATCCGCGGTATCCGGGAGAGGAGTCGAGCGAAAATTGTGGTAGTGACTTACCTCACGGTGTTGCCCAAGGAAGGTGCCCTGCCACCATTAAGCGAAAAGGATACTCATACACTTCGCGAAGTTGCGCAATCGCTTTTTGATGTGATGGAGGAAACAGCCCGGAAGCACAACGTGACACTGGTTGACGTAACAAATCCGTCTGTTGAACACGACGCGATGGCACCAAATAGCTGGACTTGGGGATTCGATGGAATTGCGCCTGTTCATCCAAACTACGAAGGTCATCGCCAGATGGCTTTGGCTACATATAACAGGATTGAGAGGGAGAGCTTGCTTAGCTTAAATTGATTTTATCATGATTTATTTAGCTAGTCAACTACCACTAGTGCCGTCACTGATCTCTGTAAACATATGCATGCAGTATTTTCAAACTATCTCGCCCATGGACTCTACTCGGCCGCATGTGAAAATTTTACCCAGTTTCCGTGTCTTTCCATCGTCCAGGAATTCCACGGTGTCCTCAAGGACCATGTTCGCTGATCGGTCGCACGAAACCAGCATGCCTTCGATCCGACGCCCGCTCAGGAATTCCAGGGCGATCTTGCTACCGACTTTGCTCTCCACATCATAGATAGGCCCACGCTTTGGTCGAGCCTCACCCAACCACGGCACAAACTTACGCTCTTCTCGCTTCTCTTCTGGAACTTCTATGGGCAACTCCTTTTGTTTGCTGGTGCGCTTGTTAGACTTGGCGCTGCGCGGGCGCTGGTCTTTTTTGTCTCTCTGATTTGTACTCATTTCGAGATACTATAGTTGGCTTCGCCTGCACAGGTGTTAATACACAGTGCTAAGATGGTCTAGGACGGCTCTGCTGATTGTTAGTCTCGGCGACAAGCGGTCTTCTCGCATATATGTGATGACTAATTAGATCTTAACGGTTCGGTACCGCACACTCTCCTGCCATATTATCTATAGAGTCTCCGTGCAAGTACCCTTTTACCCTACCTCTGCGGAGCGAGCCGCGACAAGTGCAGAGAAGCTACGTGCAGTGCTGAAACACTTCGACCCCAAACAACACCTGACTAAACACCAGTTTTTAAGAGGCAAAATCGGACAACTAACTATACCTATCTCTACGTAAATGGTTGAAGTTTTTGTACAAAGCGACCTTGTCAACGGCCTGCAACGCCTCCGTCTCGAATGGACGTTGGACGAGTTGGCGAAGAAACTTGAACATATTACCGGCATCCCTCCCCAATCCCAGCAGATTGAGATCACTCAGGTAAATAAAACCGTGACATTCAAGCCATTTGGCTCACACGAGCTAGTGGAGTCGCTGAATCTTGAAGCTCAAAGTGTAGTGAAGGTGGAGGACACCCGCAGCCCCGAGGAGCAGCTGAACCTCGATGATGCGCCTGAATTGCCTGCGATGAGTGATACTGATTATGAGAAGCGCACGGGTACGGTGCTGGCATATAAGCGCGAACACAAGCTGGGGCGTTTTGCGGAGAAGAAAGGTGAAAAGCCTACAGCATCTGCCGGTTCGGGGGTAGTTCCGACCGTGGAGGACCTTCAGGTGGGCCTAGATGATGACTGCTTCGTGAAACTTTCGTCGGGCCAGACTGCACGCGGTACCGTGGCATTCATTGGCGAGGTCGCTCCAATTGACTCTGGAATTTGGGTGGGAGTTCGCCTTACATCTGCGTTGGGCCGCAACAACGGTACTGTGAAAGGTATCAAACTATTCGATGCCGCGCCGCACCATGGGGTGTTGGTGCGTCCCAATGTGGTAAGACCGCTGGATGATGACGAACTGGAGCTGTAGGTCGCAACATCACCCTACCACCTTGCATGAAGTATCATACTCGTACTACCGCTATATATAATTATTTTTTGTTGCTGTACTCACTACCAACCTTTTTTTAGCATTATCTAATCTAGTATTTTATTTCTAATCCTGAATATCATCATCATGACCTTCGTCTCACTGATTCTCTCACCTCGTGTGATCCAAGGTTAAGGGTTCACGCGTCGCGTCGGGACTTAAATGAATATCAACAAATACAACCGATACCACCGCCTTGTAGGACCGACTGTAACCAGCACCCACACCAGCATCAACATCAAATATCGATATCCATCGCTATTATACTGTTGTCTTACATTGGCGTACATTCATGCGTATCAGTGAGATTTCCGTGGGCGGCTTTACGTCGTACCTATCTAAGACCACTGTTGAAAACTTAAATCCTGGTGTGAACGTGGTGGTAGGCCACAACGGAGCCGGTAAATCGAATCTTTTTGCCGCGATTCGCTTCGCACTTGGCGATCTACCCAACGATGATCTCGAGCAGTTTCAATATCTGGGTCGTGGCAGCCGCTCGACGTTTTCGCACGTCGAAGTGAAGTTTGCCGACATCGGCGACCGGTTCGCGAACTACAACTCAGAAATCGCGATTTCACGCGAGATAGTTAACGGCAACGACCGCTTTTCTGTCAACGACAAGTACGTGACCAAGGAGGAGATGCGTGCGCTGCTGGACGCATCCGGTCTGAGTTCCGGCAGCGGCAGTGCTTTTTTCATTGTGCCGCAAGGCGACGTGAACTCAATGGCCAATGCCACGCCCCAGCAGCGCCTCGACACGCTGCTGCGGGCGAGTGGTGCCAAGACGTTTGAGGATCGCAAACAAGCGGCACTGAATGCGCTCGACACGGCGGACGCACGGCTCACTGATGTCAGTGAGCTTCTGGACCGCATGGACGAGCACCTGCAGCGCGTGAGTGAGGAGGCCGATGACCTGAAAGAGCACATCGCGCTCCGCCGTGACCAGCGCGGTATCGACTTCGTGATGTTGAAGATCGAGCGTTTGCGCACGACGTTAGTCACTGCGGCAGAGGATGAAAAGCTCAACGCACAGCGCCAGCGGCTTGAGGATGCGGCGGCGCAACTGGCTCGCCACGAGGCCGAGCTCGACGCTCTGCGGGATGGCCTGAGCGCGACGGAATCGCGCGTCGCTGAGATGTCTGCCGAGGTTGAGATCGCGGAGCGCGCGACCACGCTGAGTCGCATGCGGCTGCGCGAGGCGACCAACGCCGCCAGCGCCGACGCTTCCGGCAACGTTGGGGACGCCAGCGCCGAAGCAAGCTTCTCAATGACTCTGCACGGCGACCAGGCGATGGAAGTACAGGACTCGCAGGGCGACTACGGCAGTGCTGGTGCACGCGACGTGGATATGGACATGGGAGACGATGACGATGTGGCCGAGGAAGACGTAGACACGGACGTAGTGGTGTCTGCCGAGGCCGAGCTGCAAGCCGTGCGCGACGAGCTCAGCACTACGACGCAGGAACTGGACACCGTGAACGCGGAGGCGCGTGCACTACGGCTGAAGAAGGGCCGCGCGTCGCAGCTCAAGCCCGCCGAGATCCGCCGCCGCCGCAAAGCCGCACTTGACGCGATCGACGAGTCTGTGGCCCAGCTCGAGCCCGTGCTCGCCAACGACCGCGCACGCGTCGCCAAGCTCGAAGCTGAGTTGCAGGCGGCCGAGGAGGCCATCGCTGCCGCGCGCACCGCTGCCAGCGAGTCTCAGCAGAGTTACGGAGACGCGCAGCGCGACCATGCGCAGGCCGAGGAGCAGGTCGCGCAGGCCGAGGCAGATCGCAACACAGCGCTGCTGGCGGTGCGCCGCGCGACAATTGCCACCGAGCGGCTAGAGAAGTCGGCTGACCGCCTGGCGAAGCAGCTCAGCACGACCAGCGGTGCGGCCGCCGTGCGCGGCGTTGCGGCCGTGCGCGAAGTCGCGGCCGAGCTTGGCCTGGCACCGTCGCAGTATTTCGGGACCGTGGCAGACCTCGTGAGCGTCCAGCCCGTCGTGAGCGTGGCGGCAGAGCGCGTGGCGGGCGGCCAGCTGCTGCACCACGTCGTCGACAGCGCCGAAACGATCGACCGCATCATGCAGGCGATGCGGGCGCGGCCGACCACGTCGCTGAGTGGTGCGGCCAGCTTCATCCCACTCGCCGAGCTGGTGGTGGCGCCTGCACCCGCGTTTCCGGCGAGCGACGCCGCGTCGCCTCTCGTTGAGCTCACAAGCGTGGCCGATGCGCGCTTCCACAAGGTGCTGGAGCACGTCTTCGGACGCTACCTGCTGTGCGAAGATGCCGACACGGCCGTGCGCTACGCGCGCGACGAGCAGCTGCACACCGTGACGGTGGACGGCAGCATGGTTGAGCCGAGCGGCATGATTTCCGGTGGTGCGCCGGCCCTCGATCTCGGTGGTGGCCCCGCCGCTAACTCTGGTAGCGGTGCCAAATCAGCTGGTGCCAAGCCCTCGGGTGCTAGTGCTGCGGGATCGCGGCTCGAGCTTGTGCGCGAGTACAGCTCCATGCAGGCCGAGCTGCTGCGCCAGCGCGCCGACGTGGTCGCCAACCGCGAGGCTGCCGACGCGTCGGCACAGCGCGTGACGCAGGCCATGGACGTGCTAAACCGCACGCGTGGCGAGTTGCGCACGCTGGCGCTGACCTCCCAGGATGCCGCCGCACCCGTCGCCACTGCCACAACCTCGTCCCAGCTACTGGCGAGCCAGCGCAAGACCGCCGCTGAGGCCGTCAGTTACGCGGAGTCCAAGCTTGCCGCGCTGCGCCACGAGCGCGAGGCGGTGGAGTCGAACTTTGCGGGCGAGCTGAGCACAGCGGAGGAGCAGCGCCTCGTCGAGCTCGACGAGCTCTCGGTTGAGCTCGGAACGGCAGCGGAGAAGCTCGGCAGCCGTGAGATCGCGCTGAGCCGCCGCGCGCTGCGGCTGAGCCACGTACTGGCGCGCACGCAGCGCCGTGCGGCTCGTTTGGAGGCCGCATCGGCACGCACCGCCCAGTCCACCGTTCTGCGCCAGGCGCTTGACGCCGCGGACGAGGCGCACCGCGCCGCGCGAGCTGATCTCGAGGAGCGGCGCAAGCGGCAGCGTCACGCGCAGGAAGTGGTCCAAGAATCCGCGACCGAGCTCGCCTCCGCCGAGGAGGAGCGTGCTGCGATCGCCCACGATGTGCGCACGCTTGACCGCCGCGCCGAGAACCACAGCATCAAGATCCAGGCGCTGCGCAAGCTCACGAGCGACCTCGACGAGCGCCTCGCCAAGCTCAGCAATGTGCCCGAATCGGCGCTCACGCGGGCCCAGGAGTACGACTGGTCCGATCTTCAAAGCGTTTCGATGACGGCGGCAGAGCTCAAGGTGGTGGCTCGCGGACTCACCGAGGAGCGGGCGGCGCTGGACACGCAGCTCGAGCGACTTGGCGATGTGAACGAGCGCTCGATCAACGACTACGAGTCGTTCTCGGCCGACTTGGAAACGCTGAAAGCACAGTACGATCGTCTGCAGACCGAGCGCAGCACTATTATGGCAACGATCACCCGGCTCGACACACAGAAGCACGCGAAGCTGAATTCGGTGCTCTCCCGTGTCGAAACAGAGTTCCGCCGCGTCTTCGCTGAGCTGAGCGGAGGAAAGAAGGGTCACCTCGTGCTCGTGCGCGACCCGGAATCAGACGAACTCACGAGCGTCGACGTGTTCCAGACGTTTGGACCGTCCATGGCCCAACTTAGTGGTGGCCAGAAGTGTATCTGCGCACTGGCGCTAATCTTTGCTGTCCAGGCAAGCGACCCGGCGCCGTTGTACGTGTTCGACGAGATCGATGCGAACCTCGACGCCGAGGCGCGCCGCCGCGTCGCCAAGAACATCCAGCGCATCTCACGCGACCAAGGCCTCCAGTTCGTGATCACGACGTTCCACGAGGAGCTAGTGCATGCGGCCGATCTGTGCTATGCCGTCGAATTCCGCAAAAACGAGTCGGAGGTCAGCGAGATCAGCCGCCAGCATGCCCTTGACTTTGTCTCCGCCGAGGTCGACATCAACTAATCCATCCTATAGCATCGTATTTATTCAGCCTACTTAATTTGCTTGTTTGCTTGTTTGTTTTGTTTTCACTAGTATTGACGATCTTCAAACTGCCCGCCTTAATCCCTGCGAAACGAACCTTATATGAAACGCCGAGATCACCGAGTTCAAATAGCCAAGCGCATCATCTCAAAACGCACCATCGAACCGAATGAGTATCGAGTACTCCTTGATAGGACCCGCGGATATCATGCTTGATATCATCATTGTGGAGTTGGGTCCGGAGCAACGGCTACACTTTGGTCCGAACGCCTTGGAATAACTCACCGACGCGCTGAAAAATCGCAGTGATCCACACACAAGCAATAACAAAACAGCCGCGGTATCAAGCTTCCTTGTAATAACATGTATTTGTAATGATTATATGGTCGTAATATGGCGTAATATATTCGTAGAGGGGAGTTATGGCCATCCCTGTCGTGTCGTCAATCTCGTTAGCGCTTGCGGACGGTCTCAGTTTCTTTTGCAACCTCAGCGGCATACACGCGGTCATCGTCACCCTCGACTTCACGCTGGATCTCCTCCATCTGAGCAACTTGCTTTTCGACGGTACCTTGCTCCTTCTTGGCTGTGGGGTCGAACAACTCCTTGTCGGGAGTACGGTGCGTGCCTCCGAGACGATCCCACAGCGTCGTATACTGGCCGTAGTTGTAGTTGAAGTACAGGTGGTGGATCGTGTGGCACGCGGAGCCGTTGATCACGGGGTCGTGAGCAAGGTACTCACCGTCGTGGATCATCACCGTCCACACGTTCACAATACCAAAAAGCATCACGTAGGCGACCTTCTGCAGCGGGAATACGAACGGGAACAAGTGATAAGGCAGGCTCTGCAGATAGCCGTCAACGGGGTGGAATGCGTGCGAAGCAAATGGAGTGGACACAATCCACTTGTGGTGAGGCTTGTGCAGTCGTTTGTACAGGATCGGGTGGTGGAGGCCACGGTGAATGCAGTAAATAAGCGCATCCGTGAACACGAGGAAGATGGGGAACTGAAGTAGTAAGTACAGCCAGCCGCCGTGATTCTCCGGACTCCAGTAAAGCTTGGAGAATCCCTGGACTTCAAGAACAAACCACGGAACAGTGAGCATAGTCATGACGGGGATTGCGGTCACCGCCTGATGGATTTCCATTCTCACTTGATTCTTCAAATACTTGGGATGCTTGAAGTTGTCGTGGTCATACACGAAGGTATACGAGGCCATTGCAGTACCGAGGTAAAGCAGCCAGCCGAAGATAGTCGTGATGACAAGCAACGATAGCGCCTGACGCAGAATGTTGTCGCGTCCTAGTACCGATTGCGTAGCGTACTCCGTGGCAGGGAAGAAGAACGTGGGCTCAACGCCATAGCGCGAGTCACGGTTGCTGTGGAGGTTCTGAATGACGCTTAGAACCTTCGGCATACCACTAAGCACGCCGGTAAGCGCACGTTCGGACGTCCGAGACGTGGCTGACGCAGAGGCTCCAGCCACGAGCTCATCAATCGACAAGGTCGACACTGCAGGGAGTATCTTGGCGTAAAATTTGTCAAGCGCCAAATAATCAAAGGTTTCGAGTACCAGATCCATTATCAAGTGCCGGCAAAGTCAAACAGTCAGTGATGTAGTAAAGACCTCGGACTAACCAAAGAGCAGTGCCAGGGGGTATATTTGTGAAGTGTGATCAAACAAACACTAGATCGCCAAGTAAATACACTCAAGCTTAGGTCACGCAAAAGACTGTCAAGTGAGTATCGCGATCCAGTTAGGAACTATTTGTTTGTTTAATAGTTTCGTGATCCTGGGGATTAGGATCACGAGCCCGAAAAACAGGGTCTAGGGGTGCCCTGGGCCTGGGGAGGGAGGCATGTGTAAATCGCGCTACTTTTCATACTTATGGCTGAAGATCGTGACCTTATGGCAGCGCTGGTCCTGGGCCACGACCTGTAGTGTACGATGGTCATACGGATGATCTTCGTATAGCTTAATAAGCTCGCATACACCCGACCCCGATCATGCAGATCATGCAGCTTACATCCTGCAGCGCGTCCAGAGAGTGTGAAATATCGGCTGAAGAAGTAAGCGAGCCGAAATAAATACCAAATCGAGAACCTGCGTAAACGTGATAGCCTCGCCCCGGAGTAAAGGTGCATATTGAAAAGTATGCAGCTGGTCAGATAGACAGCGTAAGTAAGCATTTATTCATGATCTATAAATAAATAAAGCTAAGCGTCAGTGAACAATCTGCGCGATCTACTCATAGTCCTCTATCAACGCTGAGTCGACGTGAGATTGGCCCCAACATTACTATCTCATTCTCGCGTCAACTTGAAGTATTTAGTGAATTGATCGCTGTTTTTGAGTTCCAGTCCCATTCCGTTGGCCACATCGGCCCACTTCCGCTTGGGTCGACGCTCACCACGCTCAGTCAAGTCGGCCTGAAGCCAGTCTAAAGCTATTTCCAGAAGCTGAGTCCCACGCTGACCGGTGGTATGGTTCTTGTTTTTCTCCAAAGCATCATCAAATGTGTCTGCACTCGATACTGCGCCAGAATGCATGTGAACAACATGAGTGGGCCAGTCCATAAGTCCGTCAAAAATATGGGTGGCATAAACAACTTGAGAACCACGTACTTCGCACTCTCGCTTAAGAAAAGACAATAGTCGCGCTCTTACAACCACATCCAAGTCGACTGTGACTTCATCTAGGAGTAGTGTTCGCCACGGACGCAGCAGTCCCATACAAAGTTGAACCCGACGTCTCTCGCCGTCACTCACCTGATGCATGCGCCAAGTCAGATCGATGTCTAGAATATCAATGAGCTCATCTCGACGATCGGAAAACGTGTCACCACCCACACTGGCTATGAGCAACGTCACGCCGATATCCCGTCGAACCGTTGTGTTGCTGGCCCATTCGGTTCCCAGGTATGTTGTTTCTAATAGGCCTTCGCGAAAAGGATCGCGACCATCTATGCTCACGGATCCTTGCTTTGCCAGAGTTTTCCCTGCCAGCAACTTGAGTAATGTCGATTTTCCAGCACCATTAGCACCAATGAGTAAAGTTCGTGAGCCACTAGGGAGGTTAAGTGTCACATCAGACAGGCCGACCGTGTCATCTTTGAAAACATAATATAATTTACTGGTCTCAATCATCTTGAGTCCAACTAAATCGCTATGTAGAGAACGCAGGTGAATCTACGATCCAAGTGCCTTTCAACTCCGTGATCTCTCTATTACGGTGATCCACCAAGCGGGCTCCCTTCCCGCAACCCGCGACCCACCCCCACTCACTCGATACTCCCATCAGGCTAAGGCGGCAATCAATCCTAAGGCAAGCTTACTACTTGTGGGGGCAAGCACATCACTACTCTATTCGCTCGAGACCCACCAGCTAGGTTGGTCTATCAGTGAGGAATTACAAAAGACCAAGCATCTGTATTTAAATACACGACTAGTGTGTATTCGTCAGAGCGCCTTCCACAGGAACTAAGTAGCCGATCCTCGATTAAGCCGGTGAAACGACTCAACAACCATGAGTCTGCGTTTTAGTCTCACTAATGCATTCCAACTCTCTTCACAAACACTTCGAGCTGGTGGCGTCTATGCAAGTGGAGTCCTTTACGCTGTCGCATTCTATCTGATGTTGGATTCGGCACTGTGGAGTGCTCACAAGAACAATTCACACCTTCACATCGGGTTCGTGGACTGGCTACCACTTTTACTCAGTTCCCTTGGTATGGCAATCATCAACCTCGTGGAAAAAAGTCGCCTTAACGGAGGTGCAGCATTTGGCAATGAATACGGAATGAGCGACAATTGGCAAGCCAAGATCGTTCTCTTCATGGGCTTTGCCTTCCTCTCGGGTGGACTTGCAGGTTCGGTCGTGATAATTGTGCTCCGATATATTCTGCACCATCATAAATGGCCTGTGCTGGGAATGGGGGCAGAAAATGTTGCTTCAGCCATTAGTGTAATGGCGAGCTGTCTCATGCTTTGGATCGCTCAGAACGTTGAAGATGACTATAGCTATTCACTTCAGCTCTGAAGTACTCCTAGGAGAATGGATCAAATTAATATCTGGGATATCTGTGGGTTTTAAACAACTGGGGCATATGAATCATCATTGGTTAACCGATGACGCTTTAGATATATAACTATCTAACTGTATATCTCGATTATAATTGGATAGCAGTCACCGGTCGGAGAAGTTATAATCGGTCCAGATTCGTGTAGGGTATACTGATTTGTAGATAGCTTCTCCGCTCATGCATCTCGGGATCACCGAGCTGCATATGTGATAAGCATCTGTCCATCAGGTTATAATAATATACTCGTGGTGCCAGTAATTGGACATCCTGTAATCGAAGTGTATCACATGGTTGCACTGAGAAGCAAATCGGAGCAAACGAATGAAATCTGGTTTAAGAATGCGATGACGTTATGTCCTATGTGATTATAAATACAGTTACTGTTTATATGCTCAGCAGAGATAAGAGGCGATAAGGCGGAGGGGGTTCTTCCGAGCCTTAGCCTTGTCTTCAGCCATCGACTGATGAAGCTGTTCAAGATCAATCTCACGAACACCAGCGTCCAGGTCAAGCTCTTTATTGCTGACAAACTTGGATGTCTTCCAATACCAGATCTTGTGTCCGATAAGCAGCGCGAGAATGCAAGGCACAGACAGATCGTTCTGGAAGAATGTCTTCGGGTCGGGACTAGCTCCGATTGGGAACAGGTAGATCCAGAATTGCAGACCCAGTGTGGCAATGGCAATACCACCTCCAATGATAGCACCGGAAATACCAAAAGGCGACTTGTATACGAGTTCGGAGAGAGAACGGCCTTGAACCTTCATGGCCCAACGGAGTCTGATGTAGCAGATGTTGATACTGGCCCAAGCGAACAAAAAGGCAAGGGCGGCGAAGGCGTAAAGCCAGTCGAAGACGGCGTTATACTGATCAGACGCAGACACGAAGCAAAGAGCACTGAAAATCAGTACTACCCCAAGTGAAACTAGGGGACGTCCCTCACGGTCGATGTAGCAGAACCAGCGGAAGTTAGCACCCTTGATGGCAAGAGATGTGAGCGTACGAGTAGCTGCATAGATGGCAGCGTTAGAGACACCGATGACAGAGCAAATGATGACTGCATTGAAGATCGAAGGTAGAGCGCGTACACCGCTGAGCGTAATGGCTGCAACGAAAGGTGAGCCCGAACCAGTAGTGGAGTTACCAAGTCCCTCGGTAATAGGAGGGACCATGAGGCACACCATGAAAATCGCAATAACGAAGAAAATCAAAATACGCCAGAAGGCCTGACGAACGGCAGAAGGAATCGCCTTGACGGGGTTGGACGTCTCCGCTGCAGCAATGCCCGAAACTTCGGTGCCACCATATGCGAAACTGCAGGAAACAATAACCTGAATCACACCTTTGAAAGAGTGCATGAAAGGCTTGGGGTTATAGAAGTTGTGGGCGCCAACATAGTGATCAGTCGGCGGGCCACCGCAGACCTGGATAATGGAGAAGAGAATAAATCCGATGACAGCGACAACTTTGATGCAACCTACGAAGAACTCAAGCTCACCGTAAACTCGGGATCCGGAAATGTTGATCAGAATATCGAACACGTACAAGATCGCAACCCAAGCAACAGGATTCACGCGAGCGGCAGCATTATTGTCGTGACGCCAGAACTGGGTCAGCTCTGCACCGGCAATCAGTTCCAAAGGCACAGTGACCATCCAGCAGAAAGCATAAATCCAGCCCACAGCAAATCCCCACGAAGGATGCATGAAACGAGCGGGAATCTCGTAAAACACGCTGACTGTAGGATATCTTACGCTGATCTCACCCACAGTAGCCATGGTAGTGATCAAACAGATACCCATCACACCGAATCCGATAAGCAAGGCAGCCGGGCCACCTACCTTCAAAGATGTACCACTACCGATGAACAGACCAGTTCCGACACAGCTCGAGAGCGAAATAATCGCAAGATGTCTTCGCGACAGTTTCGGTGTGGATCGATTCAGGTATATGGTAGCGCGCTCTTGGGGTGTGAGATCAGCAAACTTGTGGTTATCAACGGGAGGCTTGAAGCCATCGTTGATGCGTTGGAATAAGTTACGCTTACCAGTCTCGGGCGTTGTATCGAAGGACGCAGCAGAATCGCTGTTACCGTCGATAATCACGTTCTGGACGGTGGGCAGCTTCTCACCTTTGTCCTGGTAATCCTGCATTGTGTAATATTGCTACCAGAGGAGGATCAGCAAATGATTAAAGCTGGTGTTGTTATCGCTTTGGTCGAAAGCGTTTCTCTAGAGTTGCCTGGTCGACCGGGACAAATCGCTGCCTTTTAAGTCTCGGGGCGCTGTATTTTTTTTTGCTCAGCCCAGCTGGGTCAAGCACTGATCTGCGGTCCTGACGTGGGGCGTAGGGTTACGCTAAGAAGGGACTACTATGGTCCTCCTTAACCCAGGTGGATCGTGGTGAGCAGAAATTTTCGTGGCTCAGGAGCTATATACCTCCTGATCCGGTAAAAGCTAGGCGTAATAAGAAGAATGAACTACGTATTTATTTGTGTGGCATTTGATTCTCCTCTTAACTGCTTGTTATCAGTCGGTCAAGCCGCAGGAAACTACTCATTTAACTGATATGAGCGTTAAAATGTAACCCTTCCTTGCGCCTTGTTCGCTCTGGTGAGTGCATAAAATCACTGATAACAGATACCCTAGTTCCTTGGTGAACCGATCCGGCGAAGTCGATCGGAGCCAAGAGCCCAACGCGCGTGGTTTAACAAAACAAGATAAATAATAACACATTGGTATCTAATATGGCTTCTTTCAGGCCTATTGGTGTATATAATTAAGTTAGCCGTTCTTTTCAACTTCTATTCCGGACCAATAACCGATCAAACATGGATACGTGTGCCTTGAGCACCCCTCTTCCCCTCAAACCCCCTCCCTAGTCATGCGTATCCGCTCTGGAGATAGTGTGGGGTGTCTAGGTCAGATAGGCGAATCGGCGCTCCTTGATACTGTTAGTTGGGAGCAAGACCCAGGTCACGATTCAAATCAGTCGTGTGACTCGGATTCTGGAACAGCACACCTCCGATAGAACTTTAAAGGTATCTCGTCCCTTAAGCATCGCGAATTCCGTTCGTGATAAGCTAACCAATTGGTCTACCGCGGTTGGAGTTGCCGCGGAGCTTGAATGATGGATAAAATGCGCTCACATGCACTCGCCAAAAATTTCCAAATTAACAATGTTTTTACAAAATAAAAAAAATGCTCAAGCTCCGGATATTCTGAAGGCTAAGCCTCTGTATTCACCCTCTATAATTAGTGTCCTCCAAGCGATGTTATGCTTCCCTATGCGTTGAATGTTTATCTAACCTCAGCCCTTTTCAAACACAACCAGAGCAAGCGATGCTAGGAATGTTTGATTGCATAAAATACGTCTAATAATATTTGAAACAAATCTTATCTTGAAAATTGGCTACTAATGAAAATCGTTAATTTCCAACTGGTGTGTAGGCACTAATAATCGTATTCTATAGCGGCCGTTACTGTTAAACGGCCCGATATGAAAACTAACGGTGAGCCTGCAGTTGCGGGTGGCAGGGCTCTGAACCATTCAGATGTCTTATCTGAGCCGCCGGGTAGGGGTGGTGATTCATCGCACTGTTGCCAAAACAACAATTTGATAAGATAAGGTCGTTTACCTGATCTGCAGGGTATGACGTGGTTCTTTAATCTACGCAGTTTGTGGTCATTCTACAGTGCCCTGGCAGTGCCGTTACAGGCATTTTCCCATGAGGCATATATTTCCGCTAACACCTCGCTTATCGGTTCTACGGGTCACCTTATTGCCCCACAAGCGATGAGCGCCGATCACGGGGAGGAAGCCGTGATCGGCAGTTCTCTTCGTCAATTCTCGTCATTTGCCGAATATCAAGACTCGAATTCTCAAATCAGATGGCGCGAACCCTCTGAATTGGCTATAGATCCTAGTGTCGCTCAAAAGTCTGGTTACGTAGATTTTTCGGACACCGATAAGCACCTTTTTTTCTGGATTTTTGAGTCACGAAATGATCCGTCCAATGATCCTATAGTCATGTGGCTCAACGGCGGTCCTGGCTGTGCAAGCACACAGAGTGGCCTGTTTTTTGAGCTTGGACCTGGGAAAGTTACCGAGCAGTTGGATATCGAGAACAATCCATGGTCTTGGAACTCTAATGCGACCTTGATATTCCTTGACCAGCCCGTGAATACTGGGTTTTCTTGGAGCCCACTGCGTGTGAATACTAGTGAAGAAGCTGCCGTGGATGTACGCCGCTTCTTAACGACACTGTTTCGTACGTTCCCGGAATACCAGGCTGGTCAGCACTTCCACATTGCTGGGGAGTCGTACTGCGGTCACTACATTCCTGCCATAGCCGATGAAATTGTGAGCCGAAACAATGATGCCCTTTCTAGAAAGTCGATCTTGCGTCATGAGATCATCACTTTGAGCTCTGTCCTTATTGGAAATGGAATTACTGATGTATTGCTTCAAACTGAAGCGCAGGTTGCCATGGCATGTGGTCATGGTGGCTATCCTGCCGTTCTGGAATCAGACACGTGTGAAGATTTGTATCGAGCTCTCCCCAAATGTCAGTTACTCATGCAGGAATGTTACGACACATCCTCTGATCTTCTTTGTGTACTGGCGCGCGACTATTGTGAAGGTCTCAGCCAACCTTATGCAGAGACTGGACGTAACCCCTTCCAGATCGATGATATATGCTGGGACAACTGCTATCCCGAACAAAAGTGGATAACAAAATATCTCAATCAAACGAAAGTGAAGGAAGCTTTGGGTGCTGACCCAAGTATTGATTATCGTGAATGCGATCATGATGTGGGTGGTGATTTCCGCTTGACTCTAGATCGTGTGCACAGCTTTAACGGTCAGCTTCGCAACATTTTAGAGAACCATATCGATGTTCTTCTCTACGCAGGTGATCTTGATTATCGTGTGAACTGGCTCGGTATTAACGCTCTCAGTGAAAGACTGGTTTGGCCCGGCCAGGATCAGTTCAACGCCCAGCCTATGAAGCCTTGGATAGTAAACGACGTAGAGGCCGGGTATGGCCGGGCACATGGTGGTCTCGAGTTTCGTCGGGTGTTCCACGCAGGACATATGGTGCCATACAACCAGCCTGAGATTTCGTTGGAACTATTCAATGGTTGGCTGATAAACCACTAAAGGCTGTATACACAGTATGACTACACAGTATGACTATAATAGATAACTAGTGAATTTTAATAGATATGTACAATGATTCACATTCCCGCTCTATGATGGGATCTTATTTGAGTAGGTGAATGATGATGAAGATGCTGGGATCGATGCTCGAAGCAATCCGCACACTCACATCCTTCCCCACACTGACACTGACCCGGTAGAACGCATTGCGCTGCGTAACTGAAATCCTGGCCCACATCAAGCTGCCGCGATTGTGGCCAAATCTGACTAGCCTCTTCCTCAGTAATTCCGAGTTCGTTCATGACTGTCTCTCGACAGTCCTGTCCATCTTGTTGAAGCTGCATAGGACCAATCACCATAGGTGCTGGATGTTGGTCGTCGTAGATCGGATCCATATTCGGATCATAGATGTCCTCGCTCTTGAGGATATCGTGCTGCGGCGACGCATACTGCTCATGCAATGGTGTCGATCTTTCAGTTCCCGGTGAGCTAAGTTGACTGAGCGCATGAACATTAGATTGGTCTAACATTCCGTGAGGCAAGTCATAAGGGTAATGCTGCTTCTGAATGTGCTGAGATGGTTGTTGTTGCGCGTGATGCATGTGTGGATGCTGCACCTGCGGATGTTGAATCTGGTGTTGTGAGTGGTGTGAGTGGTGTGAGTGATGATGCTGTGGCCCCTGTGAGTGGAAGGTCGTAACACCGCGATAGTCCTTATTCGAAGCGTCCATACTTTGCATCTGGTGATTCGAGTAATCCACATTATACTCACCTCCAGAGTAAGTTGAAAAGTCTTGCCTCGACTGGTTGCGGATTTTGTGACCTGTATTTCGGTAATCACTACCGTGTTCTCGAAGATCCCGAGGCATACTGTCAAGTGCTTGTGACTCATTAGATCGGAACGACTTTTCTGGATATTCTCGTTTGTGAATGTCTGGGGTAGAATGTTGCTTGTGGGTCTTAACTCGAGTTCGCTCATTATGTTCGTGACCTTTAGCTTCTCTTCCCTTGGCGTCCGGTAATTCGCGCGGTGATTCCTTAGGAGTCGGTTGAGACTTCGTTTCGTTGGCCCGGTGATCAAAGTCAGGGCGTATATCCCGGCGAAACATGTTTTCACCCACATGCACGAATATGTACTTATCGGTTACGACGACCTCGTCATCGTCTTCCAATGGAGGCGCTGAGCTCAAGTTAGAGCGAGCCAGATCAACGGGGGTCTCGCTTTTTTCGGGCACTTTCACTAGCTTGTACTGACTAGGGGATTCAGATACTGGACTGGACTCTTTCCATACTAGCACGTATCGGCTTTGTAGGTCAGCCTGAGAACGCCGGCCCGGTCTCCTCACCTGCAGAAGAATCCTATCCCTGTGCTCGCACAGACTTGATCTGTGGCCGCGAATGCAATTGATGCACGCATATTTCCGATTTCCAAATAGAACCATTTAATTCATTCCCATTGGGGGTCAAATTTCCCTTTTCCGGTAAACGTGCTCAATTGACTCGTAGTATGAGGAAATTTAGTATGTGTGTGATGAGTGGGCTCGCATTGAGGTAGGGGGTCTCACCGTTGTCGGCCGCAGTCGTGTATGGATCAGGAGGAACTGGAGCAACATAGGGCGCTGCCAAGGCGAGGCACATACGTCCCGATCGCATCATCTCTATCAATTATAAGTGATTCTATTGGTATTTGATTAAATATTTCACTCTCAGCACACGAATTGGGTTTTCCACGTACCTGTTCGCAGTGTGAGCTATCAGAAGCCGGTTAATAGAACCTGAGAACCTGGTATCCTTATAAAACTAATTCTTTGGTCGGGTGGAGGATACTTTTCCTCTATCGATGGTATTTGATCATTGGTAAATGACTTTGTATCTGTAAAGTCCAAAGGTAAACGCGGGGTATGAAATGAAGGCCCTCAGGGCAGCGCCTGTTACCACTTCCTTTTTGTTCATGAGGTAAGATAGCACGGTGGCTAGGTCTAGGGAAGTGGACAAACCAATTTTTGTTGTGACGTAATACGAGGCAGCACTCTTGGCTGGGGCGTCTTGTTAGATTGTCAGCACACATTATTATGGACCTCCTCTGGCACCCTCTCGGAGCCCACCCTAGTTCCTAAACACACAATCAAAGACTTAACGGTATCTCGATTCTACCAGGTTTCCCCACCACATCACCACCTAATACACCGAGGTCACGAAGAAAGGTTACCGGCCAGACTACGTTTTTATTACGATGCCGCCGAAATCGAAGCGCTCCTCGACTGCCGTCAAGAGACTCATGACTGAATATCGTCAGCTGATCAAAGACCCGCCAGATGGAATCAGTGCTGCTCCGATGACCGAGGACAACTTCTTGGAGTGGGGATGCCTCATTGCTGGACCCCCTGACACTTGTTATGAGGGAGGTGTTTTCGCTGCTACACTCAAGTTTCCCGCTGATTATCCTTTGAACCCCCCTGTTATGCGGTTCACCCCGAGTCTTTTCCATCCCAACGTCTATCCTAACGGCGAGGTTTGCATTAGCATTCTGCACGCGCCAGGTGATGATCCCAATCAATACGAAACAGCTGCTGAGCGCTGGTCGCCTATTCAGAGCGTGGAGAAGATTTTGATCAGCGTTATGAGCATGCTAGCCGAGCCGAACCCGGAGAGTGGCGCGAACATTGATGCTTCCAAGATGTGGCGCGATGATCAGGAAGCCTACAAGACCAAAGTGAAAGAAGAAATCAAAGCGTCATTAGGGATGGATGCTACAGCGTAAATTATTTATAGATTATGCATGATTTAATGACACCTCCACAAAATATAGGTTGAATGTTACGGACGCATCAGATGGTGAAACCGGTTACGCGATAGTATATGTGCAAAATAAATAAAATAAGACAAATTTCACTCGTCATTTTCAACTGTTTCCTCTTTAACGTGCTTTTCGTCAGCATCTTCTGAATCGGCCACAGAGTAGAGGTAGTTTGCGACTTCATCCTGCCCTGCTGAGTCTGCTTGGTAACAAGCGTCAAAACCTGATAGGTTCTTTTTTAATGGATCTGCCCCAGCATTATGCAGAATCTTAACTGATTCTAAAGAGCCTGTCAGAGCGGCCCAATGTAGCGGTGTGTTACCACTATCATTACCAGCGTTCACCGCTTCTTTGCGCACCTCAAGATCTTTAAGTTGACCAATTATGTACGCTAGGAGGTCGGAGTGACCGTTCGCAGCAACCATGTGAATCGGCGTGGCTTGGGTGAATTCATCTCGGGCGGCCATAAATTTATCGATACCATCTGCTTCTGCAAACAGCTCCTCAAATGGCTTCTGTTCACCTTCTCTCGCGTAATCAAGAAGTGTAATCTCTTCAGTCTCCTCGGTGCTACTCATATGTATGCGGTTGAGCGATTTGTTTTCAGTTGGTAGCCTGCAGATTGGGTGCACCGCCCAGATCACGAAGAAAAATTAGATAATCCATATACCCGCTCACGCGTACTCATCCTCCGAACGCCCTTACCTCAACGGATTTACCCAACGGATTGAACCAATTTGAAGACCTATGAAAAATACCCCGCCTCGTGATCGGAGCCTCACCGCATATGGACTGCGTTTGCTCCCGTGGTCGGTACGGTACCACAACCACAATGCATACCCAGTCTCCATACAAGAGCGGTTGCCGGTCTTGGCGAATAGTTCGCAGCACTATGGATCAACAAATTAATCTGGCTCGATCTTGGTTAGACAAGGCCTTCCTGTTAGATAAGGATAAGAATCCTGACTTTTGGGCCCTAGGCACCAGCTCTTTTCAGATATCTCATCAGTCGCTCGACTACCTTGAACGGATCCGACAACATCTACCAGATCATGGCGATAAAAAAGACATCATTTCAATTGCGGTGGATGATATGAAAGTGATTAGCGGACTCATGAAACTGGTAGTAGTTTTCGGAATTTATCCGTCGCTGCCGCATAATGCTATGCTTCCTCTGCAAGAACGAGTTCCAAACTGGAGACTTCCTTCCAAATCACCGAACTCCTTCGAGTCGTTCGAAGAGCTGCAGTGGCTAAGTACAAGATTAACTGATATCCTAATTAACGGCAATGATCTGTCTAATCTTCTTCTGGTTTCACCGTTTATGCCAGACATACTCACTGTGGTGTCGCAGAGCGATAATCCCGGCGAATTCGAGAAGCTGACGTCGATTATCCCTACATCAAATTTGTATCGATACTTGATTCAAATTCGAGGTCTTCCCCATGTGAGCCCGATAGTCTCGCAAACACTTAGCAAGATCGTCTTAACTCGTAAAAATGCAGTTCAAACACTCATTGAGCTCATCATAGAGACAGATGAGGGCATTGTTAATCCTCCAAACATGTCTAAAGTGGCGGTAGCACTGTCTACAATACCTAACGGAATAGATGGGAGGAAGTACGCTCGGCAATTAGGACAACAACTTTTTACTTTGCTAAGTTCCGAGCTGAAAACCTTGGACAATCCAAACAGTACGCCGCAACTTGAGGCAGCTGTAATGATTGTAAATGACCTCGCTAAAATCAAACCTAAGCTATTGGGCACACTGCGCGATTTACTTCTCACGCCATTCACAAAACCGAATATTCTAATCAGCGAAAGTGCCAATGCATTGATGCGCTTGTTGTGTGTATCACCTACGGTGCCACACCCCTTTTCAACTTACTTGGCTTCGCGTGTGAAAGTTAGCGTATGGCTGCTATGGACTTCAGCTTTGGTATTCTCGGCAGCTGAGGCCCGCCAAGAGAAGCCAGATGACGTTGCCCCTAGTGATTTGACTACTTCTATTGACAAGTTCATTGTTAAACTGACGTGTCTACTGCTCGATCTGGATCCGCGAAACGCCCATAATATGGTAAAAGACCTGCTCGTGGCTCGCACACCCAACGGCCTATCGTGGCACTTAAGCCAAGGGCAACAGCCCGCGCTCGTTGAACATTTCGGATTAGGACATGGAAGAAGTTTGTTAAGTCAGATCGAACTGCGAGTTACTGCATTTGTTCTGCTTATGCGTAAGGTGGAAGATACCACGGCATCCTCTGTTTTAGTGGTACTTATGCAGATGTGGATGTCTCCGAACCCCACAGACTCACCTCTAACCCGTCTTTTGGCTGCAAAATCAATAGAGCAGCTGACTCAAGATGAATACGTCCGCAAGAAGCTTTTCAACAGTCCCACTGAAATCTACCGCTTCGCATATTCCGTTATTAACAAGCGCGCCCCAACAATTGTGCCCACGCTATCCGCTAACGTGTCTTCAAAACTGGATCAACTCACTCTGGGAGATAGTGACGACGAGGATGCCGATGTTGATAGCGGAGAGAGTAGCGATGACGCTTCGAAAGTAGACAAAGTACGCCGTGAATCGAGACAGCGGACAGGATCAGATTTTAAAGAAGATGTTGTCATCCTTGAAATTGCTTTGGATCTTTTGGGAAATGTTTTGATTGAGCTTACGACGCAAGATGATCTCAAACTAACGGCGGCTGAGCAAGAACAACTGAGACTTATCAAAAACGACGAGAATCTACCTCAAACAGTACGTGCCCGGGCTGATTTCTGCATAGAGATTCTAGATGGTGGATCTCGTCTAAAGCAGGAAGTGAACTCAGAAGACGATCAGCAAACTTTAGAGGTTGCCGAAACGGCGCTCAAAGAACCACTGGTGCCATCACGCGCATATGGAATCCACCTGATGGCAAAGCTGCTGGAAAAGAAATATATCAGTTTGGAGAAAGCTATGGGTGCTTATATCGAGTCCTTGCAGGATGATGACTCGTATGTTTACTTGAATGCCATCAAAGCAATCGAAGCGGCTGCGAAGGTTCAACCAACTGTACGGATTGTGGAAACGCTCCTTCCTCTTCTAAAAAATGACCAGGTGGGTCAATTAGACGTGAACCTGAGGGTCAGAGAAGCATTGGTGCGAGTTTTGACATCTGTATCCATGGCATCGGTAAACACTGACCTCATAGATCTTCTCATTAATGACCTCAAGGCATATGCTAAGGGCGAGGTTGATATTCGAATTCGGATTTCATCTTGTTCGCTGCTCAGCATGATCATTGCCCAATTCCCACTCTCAATCCCCGCCCATGAACAGGACACAGCGGCAGACTGCGCATTAGGAATCATCACCTACGAACGAGCCGACTCGGACGTTGCTCTCATCCGAGCTGCGTCAGTGCTGGCACTTGAGATCATAAACGCGAGTAACTCGGGCGAATTCCAAAACGTAAACCCAAAAACATTGAAATCTCTACTCATCACTGTTGAATCGGTGATTCCTACTACCAATGATGAGATTTTGCTGGACCTCTACCAAGCTGTTGTAGCAGCTTCTACCATTAAAGCATAGTTCTACCTACATACGTTCTACCCACATAAAAAAAGTTTAAAAGTTCAATCATTTCGCACAATAGGATCAACCAATTGAAGGCCTAGTCAAGGTTAGCACACTTATGAGTGTCCAATTGCTTTGATTGACCAACGGAAGGCGAGGAAGTCTAAAAAAATATCAGGGTATGTAAGTGCAGACTGCAAGTCTCGGATGACTCTCTGGCCGATTGATTCATGCGGCGGTACGTGATTCTTGCGGGGTAGCGATAGAAGTGACGGCTGCTGACAGATCACTAGAATATGCAGGCGCGAGATGTTGGCGCCCCCTGCCCAAACTGACACAGGAGTGACATTTTCACCTATACCCTAATCCGCGATCAGCTGGTCACCAGTTCGCACCCAACGCAGATTAGGTGTGTATCTATGGAACGTAGAGAAGCTTCGAGAATTTC
Source organism: Starmerella ratchasimensis (assembly GCA_030562965.1). Taxonomy (NCBI): domain Eukaryota; kingdom Fungi; phylum Ascomycota; class Dipodascomycetes; order Dipodascales; family Trichomonascaceae; genus Starmerella; species Starmerella ratchasimensis. The sequence continues at coordinate 918,486 of JAKUAQ010000001.1, forward strand.
ACACACGGAGGCTTTTCCCTGAATAAGGCACAATCTCAAGAGGTACTTTATCTTAATCGAGCTTCTCTATTATCATCTCTTAATATGCTGCCCCATTTTCACTTTTCAAATATTTCACTTTAATATGCCACCTTCGAAGAAGCCGCGAATCTTCCAGAGCCGGATGACAAATATACCGTTGGTCCCCACACCCACATTGACTGAAAAGTATATATAGCGTGGAAAATACCACTTTTCCTCTTTCCACATACTCAATACAAATCATTAACTAATGTCGCAAAGTGAGTCTTTCGAGTTCCAGGCTGAAATTTCCCAGCTGTTGAGTCTGATCATTAACACGGTCTACTCAAACAAGGAAATTTTCCTGCGTGAGCTTATCTCCAACGCTTCCGATGCCTTGGACAAAATCCGCTACATCTCTCTGTCCGAGCCCAAGGCTCTGGACTCTGAGCCCAACTTGTTCATTCGCATCAACCCCATCAAGGACAAGAAGGTCCTTGAGATCCGTGACTCTGGTGTTGGTATGACCAAGGCTGACCTCGTTAACAACCTCGGTACTATTGCCAAGTCCGGCACCAAGCAGTTCTTGATGGATGCCCTTGCCGGTGGTGCTGATATGTCCATGATCGGTCAATTCGGTGTCGGTTTCTACTCGCTGTTCCTTGTTGCCGATAACGTGCAGGTCATCACTAAGCACAACGAGGACGACCAGTACATCTGGGAGTCTGAGGCTGGTGGAAAGTTCACCATCACCAAGGACGATGTCAACGAGCCCATTGGTCGCGGTACTTTGATCCGCATGTTCCTTAAGGACGACCAGCTGGAGTACCTTGAGGAGAAGCGAATTAAGGAGGTCGTGAAGAAGCACTCCGAGTTCGTGTCCTACCCTATTCAGCTCGTGGTCACCAAGGAGGTTGAGAAGGACGCTCCTGAGGCCGAGGAGAAGGATGAGGGTGACGACAAGCAGCCCAAGATCGAGGAAGTCGATGAGGACAAGGAAAAGGCCGAGCCTAAGAAGATCAAGGAGGTTGTGACTGAGAACGAGGAGCTCAACACCACCAAGCCTCTTTGGACCCGTAACCCCTCTGATGTCACGAAGGAGGAGTACGACGCCTTCTACAAGTCGATTTCGAACGACTGGGAAGATCCCCTCGCTGTCAAGCACTTCTCTGTTGAGGGTCAGCTTGAGTTCAAGGCCGTCCTATACATTCCCGGCCGTGCTCCTTTCGACCTGTTCGAGTCTAAGAAGAAGCGCAACAATATCAAGCTCTACGTCCGTCGTGTCTTCATCACCGATGACGCTGAGGAGCTGATTCCCGACTGGCTCTCGTTTGTGAAGGGTGTTGTCGATTCTGAGGAGTTGCCCCTTAATCTTTCGCGTGAGATGCTTCAGCAGAACAAGATTCTTAAGGTTATCCGCAAGAATATTGTCAAGCGTGTCATTGACATGTTCAACGAGATTTCGGAGGACCAGGAGCAGTTCACCAAGTTCTACGATGCCTTCGGCAAGAACATCAAGCTCGGTATCCATGAGGATTCGCAGAACCGCGGCGCTCTCGCCAAGCTACTGCGTTACAAGTCTACGAAGAGTGCTGAGGAGCCCAGCTCGCTCTCTGACTACGTTACCCGCATGCGCCCTCACCAGAAGAACATTTACTTCATCACTGGTGAGTCTGTGAAGGGTGTTGAGAAGTCTCCTTTCCTGGAGGCACTCCGTGCTAAGAACTTCGAGGTTCTGTACCTTGTCGACCCCATCGATGAGTACGTTGTCCAGCAGCTCAAGGAGTTTGAGGACCACAAGCTTGTTGATGTCAGCAAGGACTACGAGCTCGAGGAGACTGACGAGGAGAAGGCTCAGCGTGAGGAGAACGCCAAGGCGTTCGAGCCCCTCACCGCTGCCCTCAAGGAGATCCTGGGTGATCAGGTCGAGAAGGTCGTTGTCTCTGACAAGCTCGGCGCCGAGTCCCCTGCCGCCATCCGTGCTGGTCAGTTTGGCTGGAGCGCTAACATGGAGCGTATCATGAAGGCTCAGGCTCTGCGTGACACTTCCATGTCGCAGTACATGGCGTCCAAAAAGATCCTCGAGATTTCGCCTCGCTCGCCGATCATCAAGGAGCTCAAGACGAAAGTCGCTGCCGACGGTGCTCAGAACCGTATCGTCATTGACCTTACTAATCTGATGTTCGAGACCGCCATGCTGGTGTCGGGATTCTCGCTGGACGACCCCAACTCCTTCGCCTCTCGCATTAACCGTCTCGTGGCCCTAGGCCTTGATATCGATGAGTCCACCGTCGCTGAGGCGGAGGCTCCCGTCGCTGAGGCTGAGGCTGAGGCCGCTGGTGAGTCCGTTATGGAGGAGGTCGACTAATTGCGCCTCTAACTACTAATCATATATAGCTTCTGTAGTAAGTTTTAAAGTTATCTGAATTTTATTGGATCTCTGTATTTCTCGTATTCAAACGACTCGTTTATATAGGTTAGCCTGACGAGGGAATAAGGGCATCTAATTGGTAGTACATTGCAACCACTCATGTGGCACAATGCCACCGAATTGCTGCTGTCCGCAACCCAGACTCCTAACACCATGCCTAGAGTCGTTGTGACGGGAACTAGCTCCGGAATTGGCAAATACGCAGCATTATACCTTTTGTCCAAAGGTATCGAGGTAATCGGAGTGAGCCGTCGTTCGGGCCCTACCGAATTCATCGAAAAGAAGGGATACATTCACATTCAAGGTGATCTCACCAGCCCTTCAACGGTTGATGCAATCGTAAAGGCAGTTGGTTCTGAGCCTCTTGAAGGTGTCATATTTAATGCTGGAATCCTCGAATCTGTCACCAAGATTGCCAACACAAAGCTTGCCGAGTTCAAGCACGTTTTCAACGTCAATCTGTTCTCGGTCGTTGATTTGACCCGGGCCCTGATCCCTGCCCTGCGAGCGTCGAAGGGCCGCGCGATTTACGTCAGTAGCGGCGCCGCGACGAACTCATACTCCGGCTGGGGTGCCTATGGTTCCTCTAAAGCAGCGCTAAACCTCTTCGCTAGTACTGTGGCTAAAGAAGAGCCTGATATCACCGTCTTATCGGTTGCTCCTGGCGTGGTTGACACTGGCATGCAGCAGCAGATCCGTGATACCCATGTCGGCCGTGGTGAAATGGGAGCTGCTGAGGCTTCCAAATTCCTCGAGCTTAAAGCGAGTGGAAAGCTTGTCGATCCCCGCGATTCGGGCGAACTGTACGGCCGATTGGTCCTGAAGACACCAAAGGAATTGTCAGGCCAGTTCCTCCGCTATGACGACGAGACTCTTGCTAAGATTCAATAATCATCTTTTACATATTGCACTACATATCAAGTATAACTATGTCTGCTTGCCAAGATGAAATTAAAAGCTGTAAATACATCATCTTTGAGAGGTATTTAGCGTATTATTCTTCATGCTTGTCCCAACATATTAGCGCGAAGACAGCCCGGATTTGCCGATTGCTGCTCGCCCCACTCAATCGCGGCTTTCTAGAAGTTCTGTCCATAACGTAGCTTGTTTGGGGATCTACTCCCCGTGGGTTTGAGGGCCTACGGCTGCTCACAGCTACTGGTTGGCCCCACGTGGGTGCCCCTTAGGGCTTGGTCTGGTTGGGTCATGCAAGATGGCCAAAACTACGTGACCCACTGTCAGCGTTAAAGGCATGGCCGAAGAACCGGACAGAAATACCCTACATATCTATAGATAAAGGGCATCATCGGTTATGCGGGTAACCGTAGTCCCTCCTTTGCATACATCGCCTGGGGTCTGAAATACCGCCTTGGGCGCCTCGCGATACCGCCTTTTTTTTTTTTTTTTCACCACCGATCTCCCTACTAGATACCAGAGAAGATCGTACATACCAGCTGGACTTCGCGAATAATAGGGGTGAAACTGTTCGCTTGCTCTCCTGCTAAGCCACGCCTTCTTCTTCTATTTCATCGGCTGAGAGCGCGATTTGGCGGGTCACTGTTAGTGAAGTGATCTTGACGTACTGTGTTGACCCCACCGTGAGGCTTGAGCAGAAACTCGATAGGCTTGACGTTTTTGATGAACTTTTTCGATGATGCTGCGAACTGGGATGAGCGCCCGCACCACACAGCGATTGAAGACGACATACTCTTCGATCTACCACCACAACACGAAGATGCCCTTGAAAAGGACATGGATCTCGAAAAAGAGATGATGCTACACCACACTTCCGTGAATCCCGTGGATCCTGGCCTTGACCAGTTGAAAGAGCATTTTCATGACCAAAACACAAACCATGTGAGTCATCATAACCAGAATCTTTTGCAACAGCATATAGGAGCCCACCAAAACGCGGCACAACATCATTCCGCGACACACTTTCACCCCACAGTGGCACATATGACCCAACAGCAAACGCAGCGCCGAGGATCGGCGCACCTAGCCTCAAGTGTACCACATGAGGTAGATGCCAACATCGGATCTGTGGTGGGTAGCCACCCTGACGGAGTGCTATACTACTCACCAGCTTTGTCGTTCCACAACACGCCGATGCTGTCACCCCAGGCGATGCCTCCTCAGCGCTCGATAGAAGGCGAGCCTGGTATGCCGATAGGCGTAACCGCGGCTGATTTTGGGATGTATTACGCGAACTCGATGAGGCGTCGGCACTCGGGGAAGGTATCCAAGGCCAGCCCTAGTTTACGATGGCGGAACGATGTGGGACCTGATCCGGGTCAAGAGATGGCAAGCAATGATGTCGACGATTTCCGCCTGGAAGACCCTGCTCTGTCGCTCGAGATGGCGTCGGAAATGCCGCATGGATTATCGGCCGATCTAACGCACGGTGATTTGACGAACGGCGATCTCCACCAAATGTCAATCTTACCGTCGCCTGCCGTCGCTATGCAGCCGCTGCCAATGCCGGCCCAGGCGTTGCCGGTGCAGGCTCCCAGTCAGTCTGTCAGCCGCTCGCACGGGCAATCACAGCGCCGACCGTCGCAGCACCAGCAGGCCATGGCAGCTTCAATGATGCCAAAGCAACCGCTGAACGAGGAGATCGAAGAACGGTTGCGAAACGCAATTGCTGCGACCTCCCGTGCGAACTCGCGAACAAGTTCAATGGCCAGCAACTCAAGCCGTCGGGCCTCTGCAAGCAGCCAGCGTACGACGCCGCGCATTCGCCCGAAGATCCGGGATCCCAGCGCTAGTACCAGCAGTGTACCGAATCATGGCGTGCCCGGCCACAATATGGCTCCTGCAACCCACAGTGCCGAGCCGTCGCCGCTCATGCGCCCGTATGACACGCCGGAAGAAGACCTGTTCCTGAAGTCGAACTATCACAACCTCATGGACGGCACCCACCACCATCTCGGGCTGGCATCGGCCAACCAGATGGCGACGGAGTTGCGTTCGAAGAAAAACGTGCACAAGGTTGCCGAGCAAGAGCGGCGCAACCGTATGAACCTTGCGATCGCCGACCTTGAACGCGAAATTGGGCCGGTCGATGACAAGACCGTGGCCAGCAAGGCAGCAACTGTGGAACGCGCAACTGAACATATTCGCAAATTAAATGAAAAAATCGCGCGGTTGGAAAGCCAGGTAGGGCTCGTTCGATCGGAAGGCACGTCACCGTCAGGCATTTCTCCGGCGGGCGAGAGCTCGACAGGCGTTTCTCCTCTGACTTCCGGTCCTGGCAGAGTGAAGCTAGATTCGGTCGGGCCAGAGAAAAGCAAAAAGGTGAAGGCTTCCAGGAGTCCAAGACTAGCAACTAGTCCTGAGAGTGGTAGCACTACTGAGAATAGCCTTGAGAATGGTCACAGCCCCGAGAAAGAACAAAGCTTGGAGGCAGTTCAAAGTGCGAAGGATACCCGAAGCCCAGAGAATCCATTGAGCCCTAGGAAAAGCACCAATGGTGAAACAGGAGCAGGGGACGTGCCGAGTATGGAAACCCCTTTGAGCGACATTAAAACTCCGGGTGGAGAGATAAATGGTACCCAAAAGCACTCAGAAGGAAACAAGGTACCTATTCCAGAGCCATGAAAAGGTTGTTGGTCAACTTTATGACTTTGGATGCCAGAAATTAAAGCAGCGACCTAGCTCACCTCGTATTCTTAATCACATATTTGGCGGCATGTTTGGCGGCATTTGTGTCGGAATTTTTGTCGGTAACTTTAGCTACTTATCGTGTAGTATACACGACTGTTACCTACTATCAGTGCCACCCATCGCGACCGGCTCAGATACTAGATCGCTGGAACTAATCTATCCTGAACTCAACCGAATTCGATTTTCGTTCGATTCCTCGAACTGAGTTGAGTCCTCGACAATGAATCGCCTGTAATAATCTTGTAATAATTAATTTTGTACCGCTATTTTAATAAATTTCGAGACAGATTATCTAGGGAAAGTACCCCGTCTAGGTCCGAAATAATCACCCTTCTTCAGTTTCTTACGCACTGCCGTGAAGTTGTAGTCCATGTTTTCACTAACAACATTGTTGGTCCATGCGTTGACGTTTACAATGTGGTGGTACTGCGTTGCCCAGAAGTTCAAGAACCCGGCCCAGCCAGTACCCATGCTGAGACCCGCGATGATTAGGTAGGCATATTTGCTCCACCAGCGCGGGTATCGTGCACGGATGTAAAGCTGGAACACTAGATGGATCCAGTAGTTTGCGAACATCGAGCCGAAGGTAGGACTAGTGGCACCGGTGCAGAGAACCATTTCATTGATGTAGTTAGTCAAACGGCCGGAGACGAACATGTGCTGCTTCGACTCGGGATGAAGTCGCCAGCGCTTTGCTAGCTCAGGACCCAACTTGCGCCAAGCCCATAGCGGAACGGGAACAAAAGCACCAATTAAGAAGCACCACTTCATCTTGGAGTAGGTGCCGGAGAACATACGGCGGGTCCCGATCACACCCCACACGACAGAGGCGTTGAAGTAGCTACGCACACCGTTGCAACGGAAGTACTCACGATTCTTGGGGTCACACATATCATGGATACCGCCATTGAGCTGGAAGTAGATGATTCCCACCTGGACGAAGCAGACCATAAATGTAGAGAGACATTGAATTGTAAAAATCGCCCAAGGAGAAATACCACTATAATGTGCGATCTTCTGGTTACTCAGCCAGTTGTCTGTCTGACTCAGGAAACTTGTCGCAAAGCACTTGGCCACAAGTTGAGTCTGGTCGTGGCCTTCTTTGGCCAGACCAATGAGAAGCTCGAATAGAGTGTTGATAGAGAAACCGTAACCAGCCACACCTTCCATGATACCCGACACTGGAACGAAAATAAATGCAATGCCAATACCCAAAATGATTGTCCAGACTGGTGTATCGGTAAACGTGTATCCTTCAACACATCCAACTCCGATTCCAAACGAAATGACAAGCAGCATGAAGTAAACCCACTCCGGCACTTCACGATAACGCGCCTGACGCCGACTAAAGCTGTCGTCGTAGAGATCGATTGCGCGCTTTCCATCGCGTTTCCAGAACTGGAGGCCGAACGACATCGTCTTGAACCCCGAGACCAGAAATTTACCGTAGTTGAGGGCTGAGTAAGTGATTCCCATGGTAAATATCATGAAGTCTGCTCCGTATGTCACAAGCTGAGTTGCAGTCCAGTAAGGAGTCGAGTACTCCTGGTATTTATTCATGTCGAATAGCATGGTGGATCGATCAAGGATCTTGTATATGCTGTAAGACTTGGCCTCGTTGTTGTAAAGGATGCTGGATGAAATGGGGAAGTAGCCTGTCTCGTACAAATTACAGTACCAAATAACCATTACGGCAAATGCTCCAATAAATGTACCTGCCAAGCTGTTAGCTTCTGCAAACACGGGCGTAAGAATTCCACCAAAATTTCCAATGATACTGAAATCGAATGACGGAAATGGATTCAGACCAATTCCAGTCCATTGGCCAGTGATTGCATTTACGTTCACGTTATTCGGCGCGATGTAGCACATCCAGTTGAACATGGAAAGGAATGAAAGCAGGTTTGTTACAATCCAATACCAGCCGAACGAGATTAATACTACCAATCCAAAGAACTCTCCGCGTTTGAGGCGCCAGCCGTTAATATTTTCCCTAATATCTGGCTGTGTGAAGACACGGGACATGGGTAAAGCGCTGAGAGTCCAAAACCATGCAAGACGAGCGGGGTAGACCAGTGTGCTTCGGAACAATCCACCAAAACCAAATCCCATGAATGTACTTGATAGTGTCAATGTGATCATGTATCCGAAGCTGTTCGCTTTCGGAAGGTTGTAGAAGTACTTGTTTCCCTGAGCAATGATAGCGTGTCGAGCATAAGGGCTACCAACGGCAACTGACATACCCAATGTAGCAAGCATTTGCTCCTTGAACGTCCATTTCTTACCATTATTGAGAACAACTCGCTTACCGAATCCTACCGGAAATGAAATTTCGGGCAGGAGTGCCCACAAATGCCCACAACCAGCAATCAGTACTTGAAGTGCATTGGTACTGATGGTGATACCAGGACTACGCATCGAGAAGAACGTGTCCACGCAAGCACCTGCCATAGCCCAGAAACACGAGATCACGTACACACGAACGTTCAAGTAATCATCGTCGCCCGGCTCATCAATTGGCATTGTGACGTTGCGCACTTCTGGGTAAATCGACCACTCATGGACCACAAAAGCCTCAAACGCAACGATAGATTTCCAATCCTCCTCGCTCTGTCCTGGGAGTGGAGATTTGGTGATTCCATCGAGGAATGCAAGCTTATAAGGACTGAGCAATGGATCCGCATTGTGATCGTACACAGCTTTCTCCAGAATTGCGAGCCATTCCTCGAAACTGTGATCATTCAGATGAGAGTAAATCAACTCCAGTTGTTCTTCACTCAAACTGGATGCTGTCCAAAGATCACCATCTTCCACCGCTTGTATCGCATCAATGGCAGGAGAGACGGTCTTGTTGACATCATTCTCCTTCTCTGAAGAGCTCGATGATTGGGAAGAAACGGAGAAAACCATCTTCTTGCTGGTGATAATTGACTTCACATTATTTCGTTTATATATACTGTCAATCCCCACATTTACTTGTCGTGCGCTTGCATGTAGGGTTTCTCGGGATTTTGCGTGATTCTAATCGAGATTCAAGTTTAACAGCCAACTGGTCGAGTGAAGATGAATAATATTATGTCTGATAGTTTCTATATATACTCCTATTACAACACAATACGTTCATCCGCTTTTTTTATAAAAATTGTAAGGTTCCTTCCTATTCTAGCACCTGAAGCCAGGTCACCGAGTTCCATAGCAGGTGGGACCGGGTAAGCATATCACGCAAGTCCCCGCCGAAAATCTCGAGAAAATCTATCTCGAGAAGAGTTCCCTGCCGCAACCATTTCGTTCCGAGATTGTAGCCGCTAGCAGTCAGGTACATTTGGCTCATGTGCATTACCCTAATAGAGAGAGAGACCACCTGGGCGGTACTTCGATTGCATCACAGACGCGTCTCGATGACACGACCGCTGCATCTCGCTCAAACCGATATCGAATTGGTGCTAGATAGAACTTATAGAATCAAAACCACAAGTATCTAGTTATCTTACGTTGCAATCCTTCGTATGCCACTAGCCTGCCTATTATTTTGGTATTAAATAAGTGTGGTTGATCCTGTGTAGACGTCATATGCACAAAGCTCAAACACCTTAGCATATTAATGTCTGGTTTACCTTGCCCGACGCGCTCTGACGTCGTACTGGGTGTCAATTTTTTTTCAAATCTTCATAAAAGGACCAGCCCATCGTAATGGGAGAGAAATAAGTACGTAAGTGCGTGTCCAGACTAGCTAATGGCATACTGATGATCTGGTATGGGCGTTCGGAGAGAAGCATTTTGTTCACACTTTTTTGAAATGCTAACACTAGTCTGCAGTGCGATTACACCGACCTGCAGGGTGTATGCCAAGTTGGGCTACCCTCGGGCAACTGCCGCAGTTGACGTGATTAGCAGCGAAAATCACCACATGAAGCATGGACGAACAACCCTTGCACCTTATATTCTGCAAGAGTGCGGTGGTTTCCTTCGCATTAGCTGCTGCATAACTGGTCAGAAGCATGCATTATTTGTGGGAGCAGAGCCAGAAATATTTGTATCTGCGAAACTGCATGGAGTAAATGGCAGCTTTGCTGTCAGAATGGCCAGCCTCCTAAGGCACATGTGGAGGTGTCACATTTAAAAAGACTCAAACAAAAGAACGTTATAACATATATTATCTTTCAATCAATATTCAAAATTTAATCATTTACTGCTTCCAATCAGCTAGTGTATATTTAGCGCCTTCGCTTCGATAAGACGCGAATGGCAGGGACTGCAGCCCTTTCCCTTGTTTACTCCCCCATGTTTATTTAACCCCAGTCTCAGCGAGAACCCAAGCATGGCTACGGTGGGAGAGAATTTCAAGGTCAAGGTGGCCGTCCGTGTTCGCAAGGCAGCCGAAGAAGAACTTCTTCAGGTTGCCGATCCAGAGGTAGTTGTCTCTCCCCAGTCAACGAATGGAGGAAGTCGCGGACAACCTAAGAAGTTCATCTTCGATAAGGTGTTCTCCTCACTCACATCTCAGACCGATGTATATCGCCAGTTTGGCCAGGACATGGTGGAACACACGCTCGAAGGTTACAATGCCTGTATTTTCGCCTACGGGCAGACAGGATCCGGTAAAACGCACACAATGCTCGGCTCGAAGGACGAGCCCGGTCTAATCCCTCAGATCTGCGCCCGTTTGTTCAAGCACGTCACCAATGTGCAGGCTGAAGCAGCTGTTACTGTTCGATTTTCGTTTCTCGAGATTTATAACGAACATATTCGTGACTTGCTGGCTCCACCTACCAACTCTGGAACCGGCACGGCTAGCCTTAAGCTACGAGGGACAGATGAATGTCAGGTAGTTGGACTTGGTGAATACAAAGTGACGTCAGTTGAAGAGGTAGTAAAATTAATGAACCGCGGATCTCATCACCGTGCCACGGCGGCGACTCTGATGAATGACGTCTCTAGTCGAAGCCACGCCGTGGTTTCACTCATGATCAAACAGCAGGTTCTGGGCGAGAAGTCAGAACTGCAGGAAAAGATAAGTGTGATGAGGCTGGTGGACTTAGCTGGAAGCGAGCGTGCGGGGTCTACCGGAGCTACTGGTGATCGTCTGCGTGAAGGTGGAAACATCAACAAGTCGCTCGTGACACTAGGCCGCGTGATTTCGACCCTGGCTGAGCCCAGAACAAGTTCAGTACCCCGAGTTGTGCCCTACCGAGATTCTGTTCTCACACGGCTTCTACAATCGAGTCTGGGCGGTAATTCACGTACGGCAATGATCGCGTGCGTATCGCCGCTCACTGCAAACATCGATCAGACCTTGAGCACTCTACGCTACGCTGATCAAGCGAAAAATATTACAACCTCGGCTCATATCAATGCCGATACTATATCCAATGCCACGCAAGAGGCGCGACTGCAGCAAATGCAGCAGGAATTGGCCGAACTAAGGCAACAGCTCAGCAATCAAACCAGTCACACCGAGGAGGCCGATTCAGCGCGCGATTCAAAGTTAGCGAAGCTAGTGCAGTTCTATGAAGATGAAGCTGCTCGAGAGCGTGTGCGCAGTAACATGCTTGATCGACAGCGCCAAGATGCTGAGCAGCGCAGTCTGGATCTAGCCGACTATGTCCGCGAAATCAGTGGCAAAGGCATGAGCTCCATCGATTTGCGCGATACTGAGAGTTTCGAGAGACTTGTTGATGCCCAACAGGAGTTACAGCATGATGTGGGTGAGTCTCGCCGCAAGATCCAGAACAGTCTGGCAAAGTGGCGGGAGGTCGTTAAATGAGTTTATAATTATTACATACTTAGCACATACCGATAATACACATTTCACAATTGATAATTTTTTTAAAAACGGGAACAATCACTCCTAGCGCTGTACCATCAGATGGGAAGGATTCAATAGGCGGAACCGCGAGCGGTCCCTGCAGTCCATGTCTGATCGCCTACGGTACTTAACTACCTCCCTTATCGACTTCACCATCAGCTCAGCTTCGCCGCACCGACGTGGGGAAGGGGTAAGGGCGGCCTCCGGACGGGTGTTGACAATCGCGATCAGTGACTAGTTACTCCACGAGCACAAAATGTCTGAGCCGCCCCAGGCAGAGGTTGTAGTCAAGGCGGCAGATATGCCGGAGGATATGCAAGAGCTGTTTATTGATATCTGTCGGGACGCTATTTCTGATTACACCATTGAAAGCGATATCGCTGCGTACATCAAAAAGACGGTGGATACACGCGACAGCCCGACGTGGCACTGTATTGTAGGCATCAGTTTTGGATCCTATGTGGCCCATTCGCGCAATCATTTTTTACATCTCAAGATCAAAGCCCCGAAGGTGCGCGGGTTCGAGGATCTGAGTGTGCGTCGCTCCGAGAACAGTGGGTGGTGCTACGTGCTGCTCTTCAAAACACAGTGACCTTCTATTGCGAGTTGCTTTTATTTATTACCGTTATTATATAGACCACAAAACAGGACTTTGTTATACTACTTTGGGCTTATAGCTTTGTCTGGGAACGGTTGAGGTCCTCAACCAGATACTTCGTTAGGCAGTAGGCTACGGCCATGGTCGAGATCATGGGGTTGACACCTGAAGCGCTCGGGAACACCGAAGAATCAATCACGTGTACGTTGTTGCACTCATACAGGTGACCGCGGCCGTCGACGGCACCGTAGGCGCTGCCCTTATTCGAGAGGCGGCACGACGCCATCTGGTGGGCAGAGCCGACCTTGGTGTTGTATAGCTGGAACACGGTCTCATCGATATGCTTAATCCATTCGCGGTACTCGTGGTCCCAAATCGAGCGCTCGCGCTTCGGCCGCGTGGGCACGAAATCCGGCACCTGGGAGCTGCCAAGGTAGATGAGGTCTGCACCTCCGATGTACAGCAAATTTGCCGCAGAGATACAGCCCTGACGCAGCGCCCAGAGATCGTAGTTACTCGTGCTGTAGGCCACCTGGGGGATGCTGGGCCGGTTCTTGTCGTAGGTAACCGTGCCATGCCCCTTGTCACGCGTGATCACCAACAGCGCGCTAGTTTGGCGATGCTTGCGCACCTTGGCCTCCCAGTCACGGCCATTGTGCCATGGAGTGAACGCCATCAGCAGTTGCGGGCGATGATGGATTGCCTCGATTTTGGGGCCGTGGCCCTGACCGTCCAGGTTATCAGCAATCGTGGTGACCGCTGTCATGATTGTGTCTTCGCGCTTGTTCACATCCACATCATCAAACTGGCCAAACGCCACCGTAACCGGGTGCAGCTTGAGACCGCGGCCGATATGCTTGTTGCGGAAACCGGAGCGCTGTAGCAAGTTTGGCGTCTGGATCGAGCCGCCGGCACACACGACGCGTTTGCAATTCACAAGCAGCGGGATCTGCTTGCCGTTTTGTGAAATGATCACTTCTAGACCAGAAGCATGGCCGTGCTGATGGCGAATTTTGGTGACCTCCGCCTTCGACAGGATCACCGCACCATTCTCCACGGCAGAGCGCAGCCACTCGGCGATACCACCCTCGTTGACGCCCCGACGATTACCAAACTCCACAAACGCGCTATTGGGGATGTGAGAGCCAGTGTTCTGGCCAGTAGACTTCGCGGGGTACCCCAGCTTAGCGCTATTCTCGAGAATCAGCGAGTTCGTGAAGGAGTGGTCGTTTAAAGTACGCACCTTCATCACGTCTTCCACAGCGTCCAAGGCCTCGTCAAACACGGGCTCACCCACGAAGGCGGCACCACGGCTGACCCACTCGTTACGCACCTGCTCCGTGGGACGAAGCGAACAGCTCCAGTTGACGGCACCACCACCGCCAACCGTCGATCCGGCCAGAATCATGATGGACGAGTCGTTGGCAATAAGCGCACCTTCGGACTCAAACGCCTCGATATCTCGCGCGTAGTCGTGCTCAGGGGAGGTGAGGTTATTCACGTGGTATCCTTTCTCAATGAGCATCACCTTGTAGCCCTGGCGGGACAGGAAGTAGGCTGCGACCATAGCAGAGCTGCCGGAGCCCACAATAGCCACATCGGTCGACACAACTGCCGACTGGAGCTGGGAAAGCGGCTTGGGGATCTCGAAGAACGGGATCACCCACTCCTCACCGGGACGGTCCCGGAGAGACTTGAGATGGGGATGAATCTCGCCATCAAGCAGCACCGTGTTGCGGAAGTTCTCGTTAAGGCGATAGAATGCAAGCATCGACGAGCTCATCACTCCAGTGACGAACGAGCGCAGCAGCGGAATTTTGGACTCCGCCAACATTTGTAGAACTGCCGTCAATTCATCCTCTGACATCTCGGTGACAAGCTTCCCGCTGCGTGTCAGTGGGAACGCAGTACCGCGGAAGCTAAGAGCGATCAGAGCGAGGCGCAGCTGTCTCTGAGCAGAGACTACGACTGTCGAGAGAATGCGCTCAACAGCCTTCTTGTAGACTGGGCCCTCGGCATGCAGACTGGGGATCATCGTATTGGCGAGAGTTCGGAAGGTCTCCCATTCGCAGCTACTGAGCTCAAACACCATTGGGAGAATTTGGCGATATTATTATTGGCTTGATTTATTGATTTGTTGTTTGACTGGCCGGTTACCTTATGGGGATCCTTCTGCTTAGTGTTAGCGGGGAAGCAATAAGGGGAGGAGCGATCAGTGAGTCTCGATTCAAATATTGATGCAATGAGGCACGATTCAGCGAATGAATACACCTGTAACTGGTGATACGGAAGTACTTGTGCAATGTCGGACTTCGAAATTATGCGGGGCGCGGCTTACTCGGAAAGTCTTAAATACGCAGTACCCCGCGTTCCCATCACCTGACTTGGATTTTATCGTTGACAGTCAAGCGCCGCCGAATATCGGTCCCAACCCACCGGCAGGGCCCCACCAATACAGGGTGTGTGTGTGGAGAGGTTAGAGGCGTCGGAAGATCTGATTCCCGCTCTCGTGTTTTAGCGAGTAAAAGACCACCATCTGTGGGCCCAAGAGCATTGATCATATATGGGGAAGCTGTATTTATATACCAATGACACATTGCAACATTTAATCTGGCTACCTCAGGATTTGAAATTCTTATTATGAACATCGCGTTGCCCTTCAGGATAGAAATGATTAGTTTTCTTTATATAAAACAGCAAAAATGGATATAACGGGATGCATGATCGCACGAGGTGCCACCCAACATCAAGTTTCTGTCGGAGCTCCGGTTAAAGATACTGCCGGGCTCCGATGCACGAGTTCATTGTCTGATCCGTTAGTCCCCACCACTTCGCTCCATCTGGGGTAAGGTGTTCATGGTGGGGTCATCCTGACATTCACAGAACACGGGTTTCACAGGGTACGAACTCTAATCTCTCCCGATCACGAGAGACTCACGCCTTGCCCTAAACACAAGCATCCAGCCTGCATATTTCAGGACGTCAATCGCGTGTCAATTTAGAGAATTGTTTGAGAAAAGATAATGTTCGAATAAATTAACTATTGAATAAATATACTACTGAGTGTGACTTGATGTCAAGTTAGGTGCCTCACTGGGTGATTCAACCTAGATGATAGAGTGCAAGCGCAGTTATTAATGAGCATCAGCCCGTAGCAATGTGGGGAATGATGCAAATTGTTTAATAGCGGCTGTCACGGCTGAAGAACTTCTTGAACTTCTTGCCGAAAGCAGACTTCTTGCCAGACTCAGTGGAGTGACCAGTGGACATGGTGCTGAACAAGGAAGAGCCCTGAGTGGAGGTGGGGATGATGTAGGAGTCGTTGGTCTTGGCCGTGGTGATGGGCATAGTGTAGAACTCAGACATTGTTGCGATTAGATGCTTTGAGATGCTTTAGGAGAGGTTTTTGTGATTCTCTGTGTGATGATCTTAATCTGGTGGATTCGCGCCCGTATATATAGGCCGCGAATGTGCCTGCACAAGGATAAAGTTCTTCCAGCCCTACCCTCGAAGCAAGGCATTGCAGGTGCATAATGGAAAATTTTACAATGCTGATAATGATGTAATTATTCAATTATATTCCACGAAAAGGAACGTATCTCTTTTTAGTGACATTCACTAAAGGAAGTGTTCCAGTTAAATTTGAGTTTCATGTATTTATCGTGATATGGCAGACCTTTGGCTCAATTATAAAGGGTAAGGGCCAAAACAAGCCTTCTAGAGTGGCTGAACTAACGCGCCAAAGGAAGGTCAATGTATGCAATTGAAAAACAAAAACATAAAACTGATTAGTGATATTCACTTCTATGAGTTAAAGTTCTCTAGAAAGATTTTGATAATGGGAACATCTTCAAATGTGCTAATCTTTATGGACAACCTGCCTGCACGTGATTAAAAAAACCGTTTTTCGTCAGGTCACGGGACTCCCAGGTGTATCTAATTTTCAAAAGTGTGCGCTGTAAACGTGTTGGACCCGGTTCAGCGCGACCCTGCATTCACAACTCGGTTCCAAGCTGCACCATGCCAATATAACCTGGTGCCCAGTGCGTTAAAAATAGTTACTCACAATCATTAATTGTGACCCGGTGCCTGTGGAATTTTGAGTCATATGACAGGATAGAATTTACTCGAAGTAGACGGAAAAAATCAAATTTCAAAAAATACAGAGAGTAAATAAATTTTTAATATTATGTATTCATCATGACAACGTTAAAGAAACGTATGCATACGACTCTTAATTCTACTATGAGATACTGGTAAGTGGTTCCAATCCCTGCGATGTGCGTCCATTTCCACTGATCTTCCTTTTACATGTATTCGCTACACAGTACGTCCAGAGCAATGGAGATTGGAGTGATTTCTGCATTTACTGATAAGAAGGCATCGTGTTAGTCAGTCTGATTTCGCGCATAGACGATAGGTAAAGGGTTTATCACATCCATCGTTCCGGCGAGCTCTCTCATGCATAGACTAACTGATAACCTAACTACAAGCATGACCTATGATTCTACACGAATGCTTGATAAATGAGCTGAACCGTCCTAAATATATATAATGAATGTGGCTAAGATTATTGGACGCCTTAGTGTAGCACATGTGTAGCGTGATGATTTATATCTGGCATTCGTCTAATTCATTACTGAATCTACGAGGCTCTTGAATCTGCTCAAATTACGACTCGTAAGAACACTGACTCATTCGGCGGAGCCTAACTAACATAAATCCCAGGAGGGGTTGCTTGAGCTAGGGCATTTGAATACAGATCGGGCCACCTTGCGTGCATGAAATCGTAGCGATCGAGGCGTGTCTACAAACGTGATGCGGCAATACGCGGCAATTGCAGGCGGCGTATCCGATTCGTCTTTTTCAGTATAACCCAGCCCTGCGTGGGACCTTAGAAATGGAAAGCTTGGAATGTGGGGCGCCGAGTGGAGGCGTTGAAATTCGTGAACCCTACCCTTAGTCGTATTGGCCGCTGCCGTTATTCATCCAGCGCCTACCATATCAGTATCTGATGGCTGTAGGCAAAAAAAATTATAGGGTGAATTGGGCCTATCGGTACTCTCAGCGGTCCTGCTGACTGTGCGTACCGCACCTACGCGCCTGAAAACCCCAACCTGTACAAGCCCGAAAGAACTGTGACCTCTAATCGCGGACCCTTTTCGTGCCCTTAAAATAATATCGCGCCGTGAACGCCATCCGAGCACGCACACCGTACAGGAAAAGACAACGTTGAGGACCTATCTGCGATTCTCAAGAACTCTATTTCCCTTGATATTTGTTGGAAACCTCTGGTCGGTAAATAACGCGTGCACTCTATCATTTTTAGCTCTCTCTAAGCACGTTCAACTGTCTAATCAGTGCTAAACGAGTTACATAGCTGAAATGTTGAACGACACTGCAACTAGTCAGAGCTTTCTTCCACCATTTCTGAGCCGAGGCCTCGAGATTTGCACGAGCCTCTCGTGGCTGCAGCTGCTGGCGGTGGGTTTCGTCCTGCTGATGATTGTGGATCAGGTTTCGTATATCGTCAACAAAGGCTCGATTGCCGGCCCTCGGTTCAAAATGTGGCCGATCATGGGCCCCTTCCTCGAGAGCATGAACCCCAAGTTCGAGGAGTACGAAGCCAAGTGGCGCAGCGGTCCGCTTTCATGCGTATCCGTGTTCCACAAGTTCGTGGTGATCGCCTCCACGCGTGATCTGGCCCGCAAAGTACTAAATTCGCCTGCATATGTTCGTCCCTGCGTCGTAGATGTAGCTATCAAGCTACTGCGCCCCACTAACTGGGTGTTCAAGGACGGCAAGGATCATCTTGAGTACCGCAAGTCGCTGAACCCCCTGTTCACTAAACAGGCCATTGCGACCTATCTGCCCGCGATGGAGGAGTGCTATGACAAGTATCTCGAAATGTTTGTGAATCTGTCTCAGGAGGAGGGCGGACCTCGCCCCTACATGAATGAATTCCGCGAGATCAACTGTGCGAACTCTTTGCGTGTATTCTGCGGTCGCTATATCAGCGACTCTCAGGTAAAAGAGATCAGTGACAATTACTACAAAGTGACCGCGGCGCTCGAGCTCGTAAACTTCCCTATCATTCTGCCGTTCACCAAAACCTGGTACGGTAAGAAGATCACTGACATGACGATGGACATCTTTGCGAAGTGTGCCCAAGCCTCAAAGGACCACATTGCCGCTGGTGGCAAGGTGGACTGTGTGATGGATGCCTGGATCAAGTCGATGCAGGAGGAGAAACAGGTCCTTGGCGGCAAAGTGCGTGATTTCACGAACAAGGAGATCAGCGAGACCATTTTCACATTCCTTTTCGCATCGCAGGATGCTACGTCATCTGCGACCACGTGGCTGTTCCAGATCATTGCGGACCGACCCGAGGTTATGCAGAAGATCCGTGAGGAGCAGCTGCGCGTGCGCGGTGGCAACCCCTCGATTCCGCTTACCGTTGACATGGTTGACAGCATGGAGTACACGCATATGGTTGTGAAGGAGGCACTGCGCTACCGCCCGCCCGTTTCTATGGTTCCGTACGTCGTGAAGGAGGCTTTCCCCATCACACCAGAGTACACGGCTCCCAAAGGCGCGATGGTGATTCCTACGTTGCACCCGAGTATGCACGACCCCGAGGTCTACGAGGACCCCGACTCATTTGTGCCCGAGCGCTGGGTGCCCGGATCGGTGGCCAACAAAGCGCTGAACAACTGGTTGGTGTTCGGCAGCGGCCCGCACATCTGCCTCGGCCAGCGCTACGTCATGCTGCACTTGACGGCGCTGATGGGCAAGGCGGCGATGCTGTACGATTGGAAGCATACTGTGACGACGAAGTCGGAGGTAATTCGCGTGTTTGCCACGATCTTCCCCGACGACGACTGCATTCTCGAGTTCCGTCGCCGCGAAGCTGCCGAGATAATGGTTTAAGCTCACATTTGCTGCCACTTGAACGCACATTGCTGCCTCACTGCACGCGATGTACTAAATTATTAGATGCCTCACGGCGCATGTATTATACGTACATACCTTTTATTCTACCTATTTAATGCCTACCGTCGGAACTTGTTAGCGTCGGCGATGGCGTCACCCAGAACGCTGGAGAAGCCGCTGTCGACGCCCAGAGCACTGACGCTCTTATCGAACGGCGACTTGTCGACGTCGCACACAGTGCCCAGGGCCGGCAGCTCGCCGTCGACGAAGTAGTTCCGGACAATCGCGTCCATGCATTTACTGGGCTGCGACGTCGAGCAGTGCCCGTATCCCCGGCGGCGCACGCTCATGGCGTTCTGGAACAGATCGGCCATTTTGTCGGCGTAGCGACCCGGTGTTATGGGATCATAGTCATTGCCCAGCATCAGAATGGGAAAGCTGGTGTTAGTGTCGAACTTGCCGGTGTAGCGCTCAGCCGCGCGCACCTGCCACAGGCCGCGGCACATCAGTCCGGTCGGGCCGAGCAGATCGCCGAACAGCGGCGAGTCCTTGCGGATTGACTCCACGTGGCGTGTGTAGTCCTCAATGCTCCATGGCTTGTCGAGCGGCTCGGCCAGCGTGTCGCTGCATGCGATTTCGTACAGCGCCTGCCCGCCCGGCACCGGCCGCGGCGAATACAAGGCCGTGTAATTTTTGTGCGCAATGGAGTTGTACAGGGCATCCGCTAGCCAAGGCCAGTTGGAAGGCGCGTACATCGTACCGAGGAGAGCACCGTTGACGTCAGTGTAACTGAGGAGCTGTGGCGGTGACTCGAGCGGCAGTGCGATAGGTTGAACCTTAAGGTCATCGGCCCACGCCAAGACTTTGTTTCTCAGCTCCACTGGATCGTTGGATAGCTTAGAGAGCTCACACTGCTCGGGTCCGCTGGCAATACATTCCTCGAAGAACCCGTCAAGACCGGAATCCGTGTCTTTGAGGTTGTCGGACCACTCACCCAGATAGTAGTTAGGGACATCCACTACACCATCGATGATCATGCGGTTCACATCGTCGGGGAACATGCCGGCGTAAGTGCTGCCAAGCACCGTACCGTAGCTAAAACCCCAGTAGTTCAGCTTCTCGTCGCCCATCGCCTGGTGAAGCAGACGCATATCACGAGCTACGAATGCCGTACCCACAAATTTGAGAAGCTCGGCGTCCTTGTTATTCGTGCATGCATGTGCCTCGAGCTGCTGTGTGGCAATCAGGCTGCCAATCTCGTGCTTCATCACGCGCGAGCCGTGGTGGCCAGGTAGGCCTTGCGCGGCCGAAAACACGAGGTAGATGAGCTCGTCAAAGTCGTCTTCAAAGCATGAAACCCGCGGTGTCGTTGCGCCCACGCCACGCGGGTCGAACGACACGAGGTTGTACTTGCCCTCGAACTGGCGGTCGAGCTGGGCACCTAGCGTACTGTTGCCACGCTTCCGCGTCAACAGGCTGACACCAGAACCACCTGGTCCACCGGGGTTCAGCAGAATTGAACCCAGAATCTCGTCTTTAGGCGTTTTGCCAGCGCCGGCGGGATACATCGCCACGGCAATCGAGGCATTGCGCGGGTCAGAGAGGTTCGTGTAGTCGAGGGGGGCAATGAGATGTCCGCACTGCATCGGATCATCAGCGTTCTCGCACTTACCGAGATGCAGAGAGCCACGGTCTTCAGCAGGGTGTCCGGGGTGACGCAGCCAATCGGGCAGGTGCCACAGCATTACCCCAGAGAGCAAGAGCGCGAGTGTCAACAGGACACGGCGGCATTTGCGCTTCGGTTCCGGCGTTTGCGCTGGCGCGAATTGGTCGAGCTCGGGAAGTTGGACTGGCTTGTCGCCGAACATCATCGAGTTCCTTAGTGTGTACCTTGATACTGCGGATTAAACCCGCCCCACAGGTACGGCGCTTATCATAGGTGCCGTTTAGGTCCTAGGGTACTGCACTCTGTCGACACCACGACCAAGGAATTAGGTGTGTATGACAGTGTGAGCGGGCGTGTGTGACTGGATTTATTAAACTGGATAGGTGAGGATAAACCTCTGATGGGTCTCAATCTGGCTATAGAGTGTAGTTTTGACTGTACGGTCTTAGCTTACTGATATTAGAAGCGGTATGAACGCGGCATGCTATGCAGCTCGGCTCGTGCGGGGATCTCACCTGTACTCTACAAAATAGGCGCTTAAGTCCAATCTATGCATGCCACGCAGGTCCAAGCAACGCAGGGCCAAGCCTCGGATGGCAGTGAGAGATTGTCACGGGATAAACCGTTAGAGGGTACCCTATCCTGCCGCTAGAACCCAACCGAAACCACCACATTCCGCACACCCACCACCACACACATACACATCTCAGGTCTGCTCTACAGCAACTTTGTGGCATGCCCACTGAATCGCTTAGCACTCGACGCAACCAGCCTTCTCTGGTCGTCGAAGTACTGTTGAGTGCGCTCCCGCTCCATACAGGCCCCACAAAACGCCGCTGTTCTCCTGACGCGCCGCCTTCCAAACGGCAATCCTCATGATACCAGCTACTCCGATAGTACATTCCCAACACCACGGTGCTAACATTTATATGCTAACATTAACATGCTACCTATTTAAATACGAAATTAATTAACGACCACGTCATTCACCTTCTCGAAGCCCTGCTGATTGGCGTCCGGTTCTTCAACAACGACAGGCTTCTTTGCGGCCGGTTTATTGATGGCCGCGGCACGCGGCATTTGCTTGCCTGTGACCAGCACCGACAGCGTGTTCAGAAGGCCGAACACGAGCATGGTGACCACGAGCGAGCAGAGCCCAAACGCCAGTGCCGTCACGGGGTACTGCCGCAGCGCTTCACGCTTGTTGGCACGGAACAGGTCGATGAAGTCGTTGTACATATCAACCACATAGGCGCGTGGCGACAGCTTCAGGTCCTCCCACTCCTCGGCGAGGTACGCCCAGCGGCTGAGGCCAGAGTAGCGCAGCACGGAGCCCAGAACGCCCCAGCCCTGCGTCGCGGCGTCATAGCGCTCGCGTGCTTTGGCATCAGCCTGGAGGCGGCGCGCGTCGGCGTAGCGGCCCTGCGCGGCGGCCTCCACGAAGTACTTCGGCGACCAAGTCGCGTTGCCGATATTCTCGGCGTCGCGCTCCGAGTGGCCGACGTAGATGTTGTCGAACAGGATGTTGCCCTGGACGGTCAGCAGCTCGAAACCGATGCCGGCGACGTTGCGGCCTAGTGCGTTGGGGCGCGCGTCAGCGTCGAAATCGGGGTTCGCGATGCGCTGCGGTGCCCACTCGCCGCGGTACTCCGGGTTCGGCACGAGTGCCGGCGTCCACTTACCGCGGAAGTTCGGGTTGCGGATCAAGGGTGCGAGCCACTCGCCGCAGCCTTCAAGGCCACTATCGAGGTCGAGCACGGCGCAGCGCGGGTTCAGGATCTCCGGCGCACGCCACTCTCCATCCTCGTCATCGTCCCACAGGTCGGGCTTTGAGGCGGCCGGGTCGGCCACGAACAGCGGCCAGTCTTCGTGCCAGCCAGCGGGTTTTGTGGCCTCCGGGTCGGGGATCAGGTGCTCCTGGCTCTCATCCCAGTCCTCCGGCTTGGTGGGTTCATTGGGGTCCGGCATGAGCTCTTCGTCGACCCAGTCCTCCGGCTTGGAGTCGGTGGGGTCGTCGATCTCACTAGGCACGACGAGCGGCGGCTCGAACTCGTCGCTGTCCAGCAGCGATCCCGCGCGTACGGTGTTGCCATCCCGACGGATCTCGAACGTCTGGTCGGGACGGATCACAAGCGTGTACAGCGTCGACAGCAGCCCGGAGTGCGTGCGCGGCGCGTTCTGGAGGTGGTGCTCGACACCATCGCGCTGCAAGATTAGGTGCACCTTGTCGGTGGCGCCGCAGCGGTCGGGGCCGAACATCACCACATAGGAGGTTTTAGCGTCGAGCGCGATCGACGCCGAGTTGCTGTCGTCACTAGAAGAGTCGGTGGTGGCCTCCTCGGGGAGCAGCTTAATGTAAGCGCCGCCGCAGCGCAGCGGCTGCTGCGTCTTCACCTCGTACTGCACGACGAGCGGCTTGTCGCCGGAGGCCGTGTAGAGGACGCGCGGCGTGCGGCGCGCGACGGCGGCCTGCGCCTGCTCGGTTTTGAGCACGAGACCGAAGTCGCCGTCGAAGCCGCGGAACTCGAACGGCTCTTCGACGCGCCACTCGCCACTCACGACGTTCCACGCATCAAGTGCGTCGGGAGTGGCAAACTGCTCGAGAAGCGCGCCGTCCAGCAGCTCGTGGGCAGCATCGACGGGGTACGACTCGAAGGGCGGGTGCTCGACGTCTTCCCACTCAGGGGACTCGGGCACATCTAGCTTGGGAATCGTGCGCGGGTCACGACCGTCAGTATTGCGGGTCTCGCTGTTTGCCAGAACGGGCACGAGAGCCAGAAGGAGGCCAAGCATGCTCTGCTGAGATCGGCCAACGCTGCTATATATGTAAGCGGCCCTGGGTAACCCTATTACTATCTAGATAGAGCCAGCGGTCACGCGGAGTTTGTAGGTTGTTTAGATTGCGAGCAAGTCACGAGCTCGGCAATTGATGAATTCTGGAAGCACTGGGGAGATTTGGGTTCGCTTTGAAAGAGTAATTTGGTCCTTACACCTTAAGCGTTACCCAAGAACCGCCGGTCACGTTTATTAGGCATCCACGAGATGTGACTAGTACATCGGGTGTTAAGAGTATAAATAAATATCCGTCAGAAAACATTCAGAGATTATGTGTTTGCTGCTCTTTCAACAGCATACCGCTCTTCAAGGAATTGCTCAAGGTCATTGTCAATAGATTTATCTCGGTTTCCCTTAGTAGCAGATATGCTCTCACACCTGATCTTTTACAAGGATTATAACAGATTATGCTATTGAATTAAGTGGATCCCGGCCTTATACTCGTCTCGAGATATTCCTGGCCCTTTGGGCGGTGCACTTGAAAGGCAATCTTAGACAAAGTGCTTCCCTTCAAAATGGCTTCTAGGTGGTCATAACCCGTTATGAACTCACGGTGGCCGTTTGTACTTTACGTATGTGTCTGGTTCAGAAGTACTTTATGTTTTGGCGATAGAGAGTGTCAAGCACTGTAGCGATATCGGTAGTATCCTCAAACTGAGAGCTATGTCTGTATACAGATATATACGTATACATATTTTTATTAATGATTTACTGGTAGTGATAATTTCAAAGTATAAAATTCCGCGAATGAAGAGAACTGTGCCTGGGGTCGTCTGGTGGTATTTCACTTTGGGGGCAAGGAAGCCACCAAATGGCACAAACAGCAGTGTCAGCTCGGTCGGTAGATCGGCTGAAAGGTCTGGCTCGACGGATCACGTTAAAGCAGAGTTGAAGTCGCGAGACATAATTTCGAAACTAGCAGCTGTTAAATAATAAAAATAGATTAATGAATGAGTATGTCCAAGCCCCGCCTGATCTGACGCGGGCTGCCGTTCGGTACGCAATGCCTGAAATATGTTTAAAAGAAGCGCCACTGAGCTCACCCAGCACACTCTGCGCGACTCACGGAGATGCCGGCGGAGAGTGACACCGTCGGCCACCTGCTAGATCGTTGACCGACCCAACCCTGACGACTCCTCTGTCATGGCGACGCGGACGGTTTTCTGGGCGCTGAGCTGGGTCCCCGTGGCGCTCACGGTGACGCAGGTCGTCGGTCAGCCGATATGGATCCAAGGACGCTCAATGCAGCCCACGCTGAACCCCGATTCGTCGCTTGGGGCGCGGGATATGGTTGCCATCCAGAAGTACGGCCTGCGCGCTCCCGATGCGCTGGGCCGCGGTGACGTCGTAGTGCTTCGATCACCGGCGGACCCTGAACGCGTGCTGGTGAAGCGCATCATTGGCGTAGAAGGCGACGTCGTAGAGCCGCGCCCCACATCGCAGTACCCGAAGCGGTCAGTGAAGCTACCGACCAGCCATTTGTGGGTTGAAGGCGACTATGTGCATTCTCTCGACAGCAACGACTTCGGGCCGATTAGTTCCGGTCTCGTGCTGGGAAAGGCGCGGTATATTGTGTGGCCACCGAGGAGGTGGGGCCCCATTGAGGTGAAGCTGATGGGAGAAGACAGAGTGAACCAGGGGAGGGGATCGCCATGAGCTGGTACAAGGCACTAGGAGCACACTGGCGAACGTGTCAACAGTATCCAACATCGAGATGGTTTGAAAGCCGATGATCCACATTTGGAGAGCAGCGCTCTCTACCAGATCAGAAGCATGAGTTTTGAATAATAATTTAATTAACACGCACCGCAGGTCGAGCGTATCGTTAACGTAGTGTACAGTTTGAGTAATCGGCTGAATGTTCAGGCTATATATGATATGTACATTAGTTGCTCGCGTGCATGAGCTCCGCCAGGACTTCGACGTCGCGCGCACGTGGAACCGGGCTGCTGTCGGCGCGTACGGCCTTGATGGTCTCGATCGCGTCGGCCACGCCCTCCGGAGAGGCATCGACGCCGAACAGCGTGAACGCCTCGCGAATGTCGGCGACGTTCTCGACTTCTTTTTGCTCACTGGCGTAGCGCTCGAGCTTGAGCTGTGCCACGACACGCAGGCCACGTGCGAGAGTCGGCTCGGGGAAGTTGCCCTCGAGTAGGGGGTTGATGCCGTAGAACGCGTACTGGAAGCGCTCAAGCGCAGCGTTCACCTGGCTGTCGGCGTTGGCGTCGGCGGTAAGGAACTGCTCGCGGAAGGTGCTGAGGGCACCCTCAGTGGTTGTGGCGGTAGTGGCAGCGGCACCCGGGGCCGTCGAAAACTCAGCAGCGGCCTCGGAGGCATCACCAGCCTCGCCTGATCCAACGATCTCTGCAATCGGGTCCTCCGATCCGCGTGTGACCTGCAGAGCCCGGTAGGCATGGTAGCGCTCGGCCAAGACGTGTCGCACGCGCCACATCGTCGTGCGCACGGCCTTGGCGGTCTCGCCAAGGACACTGGAGTCGTCGCGTGAGCCCTCGAGCTCATCGCCGGGGCCGTTCTCGTAGAGCAGCATCAGGCGGCGCTCGCGGTCGAGTCGGTTAAGCTCGCGCAAACTGACGTACCACAGCGTGTGCAGATCCTCAAACGACTTGCGACGCAGCTGAGCGACGCTCCAGGCAGCGGCGTCGTTGTCGAACTCGGCAGCCGGGCGTAGGAAGCGGCGCTCGCTGAAGAACTGCCACAAAGGGTGGTCCTCAGGCGTCTGGACGTCGCGGACGCGCGGCTCGATGGGCGGACGCATCTCCAGCGGCCGCGCGTTCGCTTGCTGCAGCGGCCGGCGCCGCGCCAGGCGTGCTCCGGACGTGCTGAACCTCCGCATGGTGATTTTTCACTGGGCAAAAACCCTGATGGTTTGGGGGTGTGGTGGTGATGGGATGTGGGACGAGCGGCTGCAGTAAATGGCGGGACCCGGCCAAGCGTTTGGTAGGTAAAAAAGTCCGCGCGCGTTGATTGTCATCGCTGAAAAGTTATAAAAAAAATAAAAATAAAAAGAAAAATTAAATTAACAAATGTGAGATAATCATATTTATCGAGCCTACCGGGCCTCGCGGCAGCACTTGCTATATCGGTTTGCTTACTCATACCGCGACCATCACCACCATGTCGGCGCCTCTGACCTTCGTGCGCTCGCTCATCGACGAGCAGGTGCACGTGAAGCTGCGAGACAACCGCGAGGTGCGCGGCCAGCTGCACGCTTATGACGAGCACTGTAACCTTGTGCTTGGCGATTCCACGGAGACCGTGTACTCGTTGTCGCCGCAACATGAGGTGACCACAAAACAGCACCACAGCGAGATCCTGTTTCTGCGCGGCGACCAGGTGATTTTTGTACGAGCGGAAGATGTATAAATGACTGATCTGGCTGGTTCAGTCTGCGGTGACCACGAGACAAGCAGATCAAGTTATAGCTGTGTGACCGATCCACGGCCAGCTATCACATCGGGCGAAGTAACAGATGGATCACCTAATGAAATATTAGAGCAGATAAGCTATGATATTTACGATCAGATCTAATGAATGTCTCAATAACGGAAACATCAAATACCATCCAGATATATTCACCAGATACTAGATATTGTGTACTATATCTACATTCACATTCACATCTATTACTACTCTGAATGTCTCAATATGATTCGATGATATTTCAACGCGAAGCATATGGTAGCATAGAACGCATAGGCAGACCCGGTGCACTCCATAGATTATATACATTGTGTCTAACACACCCTACAGATCTATGACCTGAGGGTTGCGGCTACCATAGGCCGCACTTATACATAATAAACATAGACCGCCAGTGCGGACATCGCACCACCCATGGCCCCATCACACCGGGCATCGCCTGTGATTCGCGAATTTCAGCCTGCGCGAGGCGCGCCGGCCGAGGCTGCCAACACTGCCGCCCAAGATGACGACGCACCGGCCCAACCAGCGGAGACCTCGCGAGGAGCTGCACCGTCACCGCTGAACCTGCGCGTGATAACGTACAACGTACTGAGCAACGCCATGCTGAACCGGTCAGAATACCCCACTAATGGCCGTATCATCTACTGGGACGTGCGGTGGCCGGTGTTGCAGACGGAAATCGCTTCGTACCGCCCGGACATCCTGATGTTGCAGGAGGTCGATGCCGACAAGATGCCGGAGTGGCGGCGGTTCCTACGCAAACAGGGCATGGAGTGTGACTACGGCAAGCACCCGCAGAAGAATCATGGCGTGTGCATAGCCTGGCGCTCGGCGCTGCCGCTGCTCAACGTGCGCACGCGCACCGTGAAGTTCGACGCCTACAAGGACCTACCAGTGCAGGACAGTCGCGCCAAACAAGTTGGTGTGGTCGCACTGTTCGTCATGGAGAACGAGCTGGGCCCGAACTGGCCACCCATCGACTACATCGTGGCGTCGACCCACCTGGCGTGGCGCCCGACCTTCGCATACGAGCGCCTGCGCCAATTTGTGCTGCTGCTCGAGGCGGTGCGCGCCGAGGACGACGGCTTGGCACGTGTCATCATTGCGGGCGATTTCAACACTATGCCTGGCTCGCCACTTAGCCACTGCTTCTTCGAGAACAAGGCGGATAGTGAGATTGACCGGGCGAAGCTGCGCACTGCGCTCTTGCAGTCTGCGCGCAGTGAGAATTCACGCGTAGCCAAAAATGCAGGATCCGTTGAGGCGGGTGTTACCATGCTGCTGGAGCGCGCGCAGGCCATGCAGCAATACGTGGCGCTGCGCAGCGTATACCTCGAGGCGCAGGGCGCCGAGCCGGAGTTCACGAACTGGACCGACGACTTTCGCGAGACGCTGGACTACATCCTGGTCTCGGACCCGCTGCAGCTGCGGGCTGTCCTGGCCACGCCGACCAAGGCCGCAATGGGCGCCGAACCGTGCTCGATTCCGCGTATCCGCGGCGGCGTGGCGTGGCCAAGCGACCACGTGGCGCTGGGCGTTGACCTGCACGATAGCTTCGCCGATGTGGTGCGCGGTGTCAAGGGCGACAGCCCCGAACCGCATAGAGAGGTGCAAAGGGGCCTGCAAAGCGTCCCGGAAAGCGAACATTCCAGCGAACCAGATGTCGCCTCGCTTCATATCTAAAGTGTTGCCTAAGCCACTGTGTAACTATATCAGATAGAATTTCCTACCAGTAAGTCATTATTATGATCATGATGTGCGTCGAGTAGCCACCTCCCGATGCTATTGCTTTCCATCTTACCGGAGTGCTTTCGGTACGTAAGACATGCTTAGACGTTATCATCATCGATCCGTTCGAGCGACGTAGTTTGAAACACTATTGACGTAGAGCAGGTACCGCGGTATCTTCTACCGGGGCAGGTCCTTCGAATTTGATATTTGTATCACGGGGAGATATAATTATCAATTCACCGGCATACTCTGCGTTTCGATACAAATATCAAAGAGGGGAACGAAACACGAAATTAAGAGCGGGCACTAGGTGGCCTAGTACTACGCGGCTGAGACCTTGGGGGGCGGTTGGGCTTAGTTAGGCAGGGGCTGTGCGGATGAGGCGAAGTATCACGGAGAGACGAAGGTAAGGCTACGGGAGTGATTAGAGTCCCCGCGGTACCAAACTACCGACCGTACCACCTGGTCTGTCGCCCACTGAGTGCCACGAAACCGCCTCTAAGCCCGATTGAGCTGTCGGCCTAACACTTCGTTGTTGGAGCCCTTAAGATATATGACACTCTGCCGCAGATCGGGAAAGAGTAGATGCTTGGTGAACAGGATCTGCCGTTGATTAGAATTCAAAAATGGTAAAATTAATTTTAATTAGCTTAGTTTCGATAAATTAGCACCAGAAGCGGAAAATGCGCACGAAGAAGTTGCGCTGCGCCAGCTGGCGGCGCTCCTCCTCATTCTGCGCGCGCAGCTGGTCGATGTCATGAGTGCGCATGCCCTCATCGAGGTCCATATCCTTGGATCTTACGAACCACGACTTCTGGCGCAGCCAGATACGGGCAAACACGTAGAAGGCCAGAACGACGGGAACCGACAGGTACGCCTCGAAGAAGTTCTGCGCACCGGGCTTCTCGCCAATGGGCCACACGGCAATCCAGAACTGGAGGCCGACAACGGCAGCGTTGATGCCGAAGCCCACGATCGAGCCCCAGACGCCGGCGGCCGCCTTGAATACGAGCTCGTCAGTGGAGCGGCCCTGTTTCTTCATGGCCATTCGGAAGCGGATGTGAGCGAGGTTGATCGAGCCCCAAGTGAAGATCGAAGACAGACCAGAGAGCGCCAACAGCCAGTTGAAGATCACGGTGTGCTTGTCGCTGGCCGCCAAGAAGCAGAGCAGGCCAATAAGCGAGACCAGAACAATGCCCATGAGGGGACGGCCCTGGCGATCAATGTAAGCGAAGAATCGGGGGGCGAAGCCCTGAGCAGCGAGCGACGCGATGGTACGCGACGCAGCGTAGACGCACGAGTTGCCGACGGACAGAACCGCCAAGCAGATGACGACATTGAAGATGGAAGGCAGAGCGTGGATGTTGGCGTTCGAGATCGCAATGACGAAGGGCGACGCACGACCATCACCGGTGCTACCGAGACGGTCATCAGTCCAAGGCACAAGGAAGCCAACAATGGCCAGACTTACGACGTAGAACAGGACGACACGCCAGAACACCTGCTTGACGGCACGGGGAAGAGCTTTGTTGGGGTTCGCCGTCTCGGCGGCAGCAAGACCACTTAACTCAGTACCACTGAATGAGAAGGCGGCGTTGACGAGCACGCTGAACACACCCTTAGCGCTATGCGCAAATGCACCGGGGTGGTGCCAGAAGTGGGCACCGATGTACTTGCCGGTCAGACCGTAAGTGTAATTAGGAACGTCGCTAGGACCGTAAGCACCGGGGTAGCCACCGCAGGTCACGCAAATGCCGAAAATGCAGAATCCGACGACGGCAGCGACCTTGATGATACTCAGAATAGACTCACCCCAGCCATAACCTTTAGCACCGAACATGTTGAGGAAGACACAGACCGCCCAGAACAGCGAGACCCAAGCGGCCTTGCTGACACGAGTGGCCCCGTTGTTGTCGCTGTCCCAGAAACCGAGAGTGATCGAACACGAAATCAGTTCGAGGGGGAAAGTAACAAGCCACTGAAGCAGATAGTTCCATCCCATCGCCAGAGACCAGCTCGGGTCCACAAAACGGGACACCAACGACAGGAAGGCACCATTTACGGGGTATCGGGTAGCCAGCTCACCAAGTGCATGCATAGTGCAAAACATCATCACACCAATGACAGAGAAGCCGATGACAACACCGGCGGGACCACCGGTGCTGAATGATGAACCCGATCCAATGAACAGACCGGATCCAATACTGCCACCGATACCGATAAGCGAAATCTGCCAAGCATTCAACTCACGCTTCAGGGGCGCTTTGGATGTAAGATAGGTCTGGATTTCGGCCTCAGACATGCCTTCCGTGTCAACACCAGACAAGTCAGCACGCTTGAAGCCATCGACAAAGTTGCCGAAAAAGCCGCGATCGGATGGAGAAGTGTTATTTACCTCCGAAATCGGAACAGAGCTGATACTGCCCGTCTCATGGGAGGCATACTTAGTGGGCTCAGCAGGCTGCTTTTCTAAGTCCATTATTTGTTAGATTAGAGAGGATGGAAAGAGAAGCTCTGTTCGCGCGGAAATTACATGCCTTAATATAGGACTCCGAGACGAGGACAACCGGGGTTAGGTTTTATTTCTTATCAAGATCAGAGGTAGGGGCGACTGTAGTATCTGTTAGTTTATCGTAGCGGCTGAGCGAAGTGGGGCAAGGCTACGTGCATATTTGATCATGTAAGCCGCAGGCTCTGACAAGTATCCCAAGCACACCATTCAGCAAGGGTTTCTGCCTCTCCGCACAGGGCCAAGACCACACCCACAGGGTGGTCACCAAACTTCTTATGTGCGCAATTTTCATTAAGTAGATGCAGCACACCCTTGTACATCCAACCCCAGCACTCCCCTGCAGTGAGCGCAGAATCTTCACACACTATGCATGCGTAGGTCAAGGCGGACCAGATCAGCTTGGTGCACACCGTGCATTTTTTCTCGCAAGGCTCCTTATCTCTCTCTATGTATTTAGCGCAACTGTATTGAGCAATAATCATCTGTATCTAGGGCGCCGCCGATTTCGGTCATACGTATTAGTTCAACTCGTAAAATCCCCATCTACGTCATATGCGTTTTTCTTTGGTCATCATGAAATGAAAAAAATTGCTTAGCTCGAGACCGCGGCAGAATATTTTTCCGGGCAGCAGAAATCACAGTTCCTGGGCAAGTTCGTTTTCAGTGAAGCGAGACCAAGACTCTGTAGACGACGATGTGGGTCTTGGGGGGGCTCTCTCTGAGGGTTCCTCCACTCTCCCCTCCGTTTTCGTGCTTATACAATCAGAACGTGTCTCAGGTTTGCCAGGGTCAACATGCGAGATAAGATATCTGCGCATAGCTTAGGTGACTAATAAAAATCCGGTTAGGGCCTTGTTGCGATAGGTAGCCCGAACAGTCTCCCCCCTCTCCCGATCGGGGCGCTACGGCTCCTATCGCCTTCGCCGGCGCGCACATACTCGCACAGTGTGATTTATGTGGGCCTCCTCATGGTTTTGAATATTCCATCGTATGTATCAGGGCCATATGTATCATGGCTTTAGCTGTGATATATAGCTTCTCTGGATTTTCTAACTTCCATATCTTACGCTCATTTTCAAGCGATTTCATACTGTGCACAAGTAATAGCTTCGTTCCATGCGAGCCACGCGCTATCTCGCCTAGATCGCTCGCACACTCGCTCAACCCAGCCCTACCCCGCCTCGTCGCAGACATGTGAGTGGGGCAAAACCTGCAGCCCGATCGTAACCAGATTAAGAACGTGAGATGATGAAAAAATATGTCTGTGAGAAGAATATATGTATGTAAATTAATGGAAATATAGTTGATGTACCTTTTTAGTTTTGGTTTAGTTTATCAGACTGCCTTCCTGCGACTAGGGATCGATAGCCGAGCTTGCCCACTTCGAAACTTCAGCGGCACCGTAATATCTGTAGGCTCTATACCTAGGTAATTATTGGTGGTCAAAGCACTCGACACAGCGCGCAGTCTCGGCTACAAAGTCTTGTCGAGGTTGGGGTGACGGTGGTTCCAGCCGGATCGTAGCTGCGCCGCACGTTCCAATCGAGAAAGGAAATCAAGGCAGGCTTCTGATCTCAACTGGTGCTTGAGACGATGTTCCGGCCTTATCTTGCCAATTTTTTTATCATCAGTCGCCACTCTAGAAGCCGATCTGGAAACTTGTAAAGGAAGCCGGGGGGTACTCAAGCTGGACCCCTGTTCACCCTGGGGCTTGCAATGTCAGTGGCTAATTGAAGAGACTGGGCGAGGTCAGCATCCTAACCGCATGGTAGTGAGGTAAACGAGCTCGGGTATAATTTCTGTAATTCTCTAGGCCAACTGCCGATTGTTTTCGGTAAAATAAAACAAAACAATTCTAACGTTACTGGGTGCTTGCAAAGCAGGTCTTATGAGGTAGCTTGTGGATGAACGTGCTTGCATTGTTTTCCGACGAAGGACGTTAGCTAGTCAAGGTACCATGGAATCCGTAAAAATGAACACCTTTAAGAGTGATATAAAATATATTTTATCTATAGATAGGTCGTATTATTCTATACTAGATTCTTGCAAGTATCAAGCCAATATTTTTGCGCGACTATTTCATATGAGTGCTTCCGCTTTCGGTGAGTGATAGGTGCGTGACTGTGCAAATAATTGGCAGCGGAGATATATCCTCTGATTACCATTCACAACCACAAGTCCTGGAACGCCCTGCGTTGGGAGTCATCGCGAATGGTAGGTTCGCAGCCAACCCTGAAGAACGGTGAATCAACCGTTGAAACAAAATGATGTCGATGCTTAGCTTGATCGAAAAGGTTGACAATTCCCCATATATCCAGACACTGGAATCTAACGTACCATATTATCGGTTTAGAGCTCATGATGGGACATTCCTTGGTAAAATGCTTCCTAAAGTCGTAGAGAAGGTTCAAGGTCTGGATTGGTTCAAGGTAGAGGGCAAAAACGTGACTCTGACCACACAATCTGGCCTCAGCGAGAAGTTTGCGGCTCTTACCCAGGAATGGAGAGACTCTTCGGTGTTTGACGTATTAAAAGGCTGGCGATCCGAGCTTTACAGCTGCTACTTAAACAAAAGTGTGTACTTCCAGATCGAGCGTTCAGCCGCGTGTTTGTTCGGGCTAGTAACTTATGGCTGCCACATCACCGGATACTGTGAAACACCAGACCGAATCTGGGTTCCCCGGCGTGCGCTAACGAAGCCAACGTATCCTGGAAAGCTGGACAACACCGTGGCGGGCGGATTAGGCGACGACTTGGGCTTCTGGGAGTGTGCCATTAAGGAGTGCTACGAGGAAGCGGGACTTCCTGAGAACTATGTCAAACAGAATTTGAAACAGGTCGGTCAAGTCACCTACGAGTTCCTGGATCCGGAAACTGGTTACTACCAGCCGGAAGTAGAATGCGTCTACGATTTAAAAATGGATCGGGAAATCAAACCCCAACCAGTAGATGGCGAGGCTGAGGATTTCAAGCTCATGCTTATAGACGAAGTGAAGCAGCGTATGCTGGATGGGGAGTTCAAATATAATTGTGCCCTAGTGCTTGTGGACTATTTCATCCGGCACGGTTTTTTGACCGCCGACACTGAAAAAAATTATGCGGAACTTATTGCACGGTCTCACCGGAAGCTTGAGTATCCTTTAAAATAGTAAGAGTGTACATATGGATCTGGTCGTGAATAAATGATTTATGACTACATGGAGCTTAGGCATATGGCTGCTGAAACGTATAAGGAAAAACGTGTGTGGGACTATTTGCACCGCGTAAGTGTGTGCGTGGAGTACATAGAGAACGCGGAGAGGAGTTGCAGGAGCTCAGCTGTTGGGACTAAGTCTGCGCCTGAGTCTGTGCCTAAGTCTGTGCGCCGTATGCAAGCGTTAGTGGCCACGCTAATTGGCTTTCGGATATATGCACATAGACATGGTGCTACAAGTAACGGAAAAGCAAAAGGGGTCTGTGCGTAAAGCTTGATTAGCGCACAGACTAAGGGCAGACCTTGTTTCGTCGGGTGATCGCTTACATGGCGATGAAACGAGGGGTTCTCATCGCGTTTGAGTTGCATAGCAACGCAGGGACCCCTGCACATGCACGCACAGATGACGTTTTAAATTAGCGGGTCCAGGGTGGTTGAGTGCCCAGGGCAGCGCAGGGCGTGGCCGCGACGTGGCTCGAGACCACCCGGCCCAATCGAAATTATCTGTTTCCATGATACGGATGGACCCTCAAGCGGTAACTAGGTCCGCGCGGTTACTGAAAAACGCTAATTGAGTTATGGATATCACGTGAGGCACTAAGCGGAACGGTCCGCTTGGTTCTCGGCGGGTGCATGCGTACGTTGCTTGAGGGCACGGACATGCACGTGTGACGTATGAGGCGGTTGTCAAACATGAACCACAGGAGACAGCAAATACGAAATGAATAGCAAAATAGTAACAAAAATGAATTTTTCGTGATTCCTGGAAGTGAAACACATCTTTCCAACTGATCGGATCTATACGAGGCTCTCCACTAACAATGGCAGGCAGTGTTTCTTTCGTGATCCGAGGAAACCCTTGTCACCATGTATTGAATAAAGTAAGCGAGTGGAGCGCGAAATGAAAAGGGTAGCG
Source organism: Starmerella ratchasimensis (assembly GCA_030562965.1). Lineage (NCBI taxonomy): Eukaryota > Fungi > Ascomycota > Dipodascomycetes > Dipodascales > Trichomonascaceae > Starmerella > Starmerella ratchasimensis. Next base: position 954,217 of record JAKUAQ010000001.1, read on the forward strand.
AATCAAAAGGTAACTTTAAAAAATAGCGGATCCAGAATATGTATATATACGAACGAAACCGGGCGGGTCACATTTTGCAACCGCGCTGCGACAGTAATCTGAGAGATGAGATTTACACCTGCCGGCGCTGTGCTGACACTACTAGGTGTTCCGCAGCTCGCCTCGGCGACCTTCGGGACCTCGCAGTGTTTAAGCCTCGCGGACGACAACGAGCTACTAACGTACGATATGGATGCGAACTGTGCACAGCAGTACTGTGACAGTCAGTACACTGAGTTGACCACATGTGCCCTGACCGGGACGTGTTGCCAGAGCGCTGGTAACGATGTGGAAGCGATCAACAACTGCCGTGCGTGTGGTCTCCAGTCGTCGCGCAACATGTTGGAAGTAGACTTCGACAACTCTGCGCACTTCGACAACCAGACGCAATTCAACAACTTCACGGAGCTTACCTTCTTCAAGCACTGCTGCAACAGTGGCAGCGGTAACGGGGGCGCGAGCTCTGTCATTTTCTCGAGTTTCCAGCAGGTCTCGACCTACGATCTTGGCACCCAGACCATGTACGACACCGAGTCCAGTACATCTACTGCCTACGTCACGATCACCGGCGTTGGATCGACTGTCTACGCCCCGATTCCTAAGGGCCCGACCGTGACACAGTTCCAGGTGTCTACGATCACGCTGCCTGCCTCGACACACACTCTGCCTGCCTCGACGATCACGCTGCCTGCCACTACGGTGACCCAGGCCGGCACGACGATCACGCAAACCGCCTCCCCGATCACGCTTCCCGGCACGACCATCACCCAGCCCGGCACGACCGTGACGCAGTCTGCGTCTACGATTACGCTGCCTGCTTCGACGACTACGCTGCAGGCGCCGACCATCACGATGCCTGCCTCCACGGTGACGTTGCCTGCCTCGACCGTCACGTCGCAAGGCGCGCCCGTCACCATGCCCGCGCAGACGGTGACGCTGCCCGCTTCTACGACGACGCTGCCTGCCCAGACGGTGACGCTTCCTGCCACGACGCTGACGCCTGCCACAGTGACGCTGCCCGGTACGACCGAGCTGCTGACGTCGGTGAGCACGGTGCCCGTAACCGTGCCCGGCCCCACCTTCACCAGCCTTGTGCCCACGACGGTGACCGGTGCCGGCACGACCGAGATCTCGATGGTTCCTACTACCGTGACCGGACCGGGCACGACGCTGTACTCGACGATCGCCGGCACGCCTTCGTTCGTGACGACGTTGGAGCAGACGTACGTGACCACCGAGGCCTCGACCGTGGTGCAGACGCAGCTCAGCACGTTCGTGCAGAGCGGCGCGACCGTCACGAGCTCGCTGCTCACGACGCTGACGCAGCTGCAGCTCACCCAGACCGCCATGGTGCCCACCACGATCACCGGTGACACGTTCACGCTGACTTCCCTGGTCCCGGCCACTCTCACGGCGCAGCCGTCGACCATTGTCTCGAGCGTCGTGACGACCATCACAGGCTCCGACACCACCCTGGTGCAGACTGTGCCTACGACGCTGACGGTGCCCGTTGTCACGGCCACGCAGATCAGCGTGGAGACCGACTCGGTGACTGTGCTGTCGACCGCGACGCAGCTGGCCACGACCACTGTGCTTGAGACCAACACCGTTGTGTCCACCATGCCCGTCACGAACACCGTGACGCTGCCTGCTCAGACCTCGGTGATCTACTCGACCATCGGCCAGGGCACCTACACGATCACGACCACGAACCAGCAGCCGTCGGTGGTGACTTCGACGTCGATCCAGACGGGTGCGACCTCGCTCGTGACCTCTGTGATTCCGGGCTCGACGGGCACCTCCACGATCACGCAGACGCCCGGCACCACGACGCTGGTCTCGACCATCACGCCGCCGCCGATCACGTCGACGGTGGTCGTGCCAGGCAGCACCTCGCAGATCGTCCAGACCGTTTCGGGCACGACCACTACCATGGTCGTGACAGCGCAGCAGACGCAGACCACGGCCATCGTGTTCACGGGCACGCCGGAGACCATCACGATCACCGTGCCGGCCAGCGAGATCACCGTTACTGACACGATCACCCCGAACGGCAACGGCTCGCCGAACGGCTCGCCGACCGGTATGGGTGGCAACGGCTCGCCTAACGGCGGCTCGCCCAACGGCAGCGTCCAGACCATCACCACGACGGTTCCGGCTGTTCCCGACACCACTGAGACTGTCACGCTGACCAGCGGCGCCCAGACGATCACCGACACCATCTACTCGACGGCCACCGACACTGCCGGCAACACCTCCGTCACGCCCATCCCCACGACGTACGTGACGACGGTGCCCGCCGACACGACATACGTGAGCACCATCCCCGGCCAGCCCGCCTACACTACCACGATGACTGTTGGTGGTGATACCGGCAATGGCAATGGCAACGGTATGGGTGGCAACGGTAACGGTAACGGCAACGGTAACGGTAACGGCATGGGAGGCAACGGCGGCAGTGGTGTGACCACCACGGAGACAACCTACACGCAGCCCGCGTACTCCACGGAGGTCACCGCCACGGGTCCCGGCACTACGACCGTCACGCTGACGCAGCCGACCCTTAGCACGACCGTCGTCAGCGCTGGCCCGATGCAGACTGTCACTGTGACTCTGACGCAGACCGCTCAGGTCACGCAGACTACGGTGATCACGCAGGCACCCACGACGACGACCATCACAACCTCGCTGCCCGCCACGACGATCGTCACGACGGTCATGCAGCCCGATGTGACCACCGTGGTCACGCAGACTGCGCCCGAGCAGACGATCACGAACATCGTGACGGTGCCTGCCGGCGCCCAGACGATCGTGGTCACGAACACGCCCCAGGAGATCACCCAGACTGTCATTCCCACCATAACCACGACCTCCGTGAGCACGGTTCCCGGCTCGACCGTCGTCCAGACGACGGCCATGCCCGCTGTGACCACTGTCGTGACTGTCACGGGCCCGTCAGCTACGTCGACGGTAACCTCCACGCTGCCCCCGTCCATGGCGACGTTCACCTCCACCATGCCGCCTCAGGTCGTGACCACCACGCTCACGATGACCGGCACCGCCATGGTGACGCAGGTGACGACGCAGTATGCCTCTGTGCTCACTGCCACGGTGACGCAGCCCGGCATGACGAACACCATCGTGAGGACCGTTGGCCCCACGACACTGACCTCCACGGTCACGCTCATGGGATCGGTGGCCACGCTGACGACGACGCTGCCGAACGGCATGACCTCGACGGTGCTCAGCACGGTCACCGGCCCGGGCTCGACGCTCGTGACGACGCAGACGCTGCCGGCGCAGACCACGACCTACACGGAGGCGCTCGTGCCGATGACGACGGTCGTGACGGTGACGGCGCAGCCCAGCGTCGTGCCGGTGACGGTGACGCTGCCGCCCGTCGTGTCGACGGTCGTGAGCGACGTGCTCACCACTGTGTTCGAGACTGCCACGGCCACGTCTGTACTTACGGACACCGTGGTCTCGACGGTGACGCAGGAGAGCGTCAGCACTTTGACGCAGGAGATGGTCAGCACGCTCACGGAGGCCGTGACCTCGGTCGAGACCGTGCCCGTGACCACTACCGTGCCCGTGACCTCGGTCCAGACGGAGGTGCAGACCTCGGTGGAGACAGAGATACAGACTCAGGTGCAGACTCAGGTACAGACTTCGGTCGAGACGGAGGTGCAGACTTCCGTCTCCGTGTCTACCCTGGTGCTCACGTCGGTCGTCACCAGCATGCAGCCGGCGCTCGCCACCTCAAGCTGCACGGACTCCGCGTGCTCCATTACCTACAGCACGGTCATCCCGCCGGCCAGCACCGTCTACACGACGCAGTGCGTGGACTCCACTGGCGGCCCGCTGTCTGCTTCTGCTTGTCCTACGGGTGCTCCTAGCATGGGTCCTGGCATGGGTCCTGGCTCGCCTGGCTCGGGTTCGCCTGGCTCTGGCTCGCCTGGCTCTGGCTCACCTGGCTCCGGTGCTCCTGATTCCGGTTCGGGAATGCCGTCTGCCTACGTCACGACGTACCTCTCCACGATTGGAGGCGGCACGGCGCCGCTCACGTCGATGGCCACGTCTACCTGCACTGGCCAGGGCTGCACGATCGTCTATCCTACAGGCCCTGCCACGCCGGTGATTTCCACGGTCACGTACACCACGACGGCTCCTTGCGAGTCGGGTGCTCCGGGTGGCCCGATGGGCTCGCCTACGGGTGGCTCGCCGATGGGCTCTCCCTCGGGTGGTTTTCCCTCGGGTGGTTCGCCCTCGGGTGGTTCTCCTTCGGGTGGCTCTCCTTCGGGTCCGGGCTCCATGGGCTCTCCTTCGGGCGCTCCTACCGGCGCTTCCACTGGCCCCAGCACTGTTTACTCCACTGAGTACGTGAGCTACTCGTCGATGCCCGGCGCTCCTGGCGCTGGCTCTCCCGGCTCGGGTTCTGGCTCTTCCGGCTCGGGCTCTCCCGGATCTGGTTCTCCTGGTTCTGGTTCGCCTGGCTCTCCTTCTGGTATGGGCTCTCCTTCTGGAATGGGCTCCCCCAGTGGCCCGATGGGTTCTCCCAGTGGCCCGAGCACGGTCTATGCCACGACGTCTGTGGGTTTCCCCACCACTTCTGGCTCGCCTAACGGATCTCCCAGTGGTGCACCTAACGGTGGTGCACCCAATGGTGGTGTTCCTAACGGTGGTATGCCCAATGGCGGTGCTGGCTCTTCCAATGGCGGATCCCCCAACGGTGGATCCCCCAATGGCGGATCCCCCAACGGTGGATCCCCCAACGGCGGATCTCCCAATGGTGGCTCTCCTGGCTCTCCTAACGGCGGTATGCCTAATGGTGGCAACGGTTCTCCCAATGGCGCTCCCAACGGTGGCATGCCTAACGGTGGTTCTCCTAACGGTGGATCCCCGAACGGCTCGCCTAACGGTGGTTCTCCCATGGGTGGCAGCCCTAACGGTGGCAGCCCGAACGGTGGTAGCCCGAACGGTGGCTCTCCTAACGGCGGCAACGGTGGCTCTCCCGAAGGTGGTATGCCCACTGGTGGATCTCCTAATGGCGGCTCTCCTAACGGCTCTCCTAACGTCCCCTCGATGGGCGGCCCTTCGATGGGTGGCCCGAGTGGTCCTGCTCCTACGAGTGGACCTAACGGCATGGGCTCGCCTAACGGTGGCAACGGCTCTCCGAACGGCTCGCCTGAAGGCGGCATGCCTAACGGTGGTTCTCCCAACGGTGGTTCTCCCAACGGTGGTTCGCCTAACGGTGGCTCGCCTAACGGTGGATCGCCTATGGGAGGTTCTCCCAACGGCGAAGGTTCTCCCAACGGTTCAGGCTCGTCGATGGGCAGTTCTTCCAAAGGATCGCCGAACGGCTCTCCCGAGGGTGGTATGCCCAATGGTTCGCCCAATGGTTCTGGTTCGCCCGACGGTTCTGGCTCTCCTAGCGGCTCTGGTTCTCCCAATGGTTCTCCCATGGGCGGCTCTCCCAATGGCTCTCCCAATGGCTCTCCTAATGGTTCTCCGGAAGGTGGTATGCCCAACGGCGGCTCGCCTAACGGCTCCCCCGAAGGCGGTATGCCTAACGGCTCTGGTTCGGGATCTCCTGGCTCCGGCTCTCCTGGCTCCGGTAACGGCTCGCCGATGGGTGGCTCTGGCTCTGGATCTCCGGAAGGCGGAATGCCTAACGGCTCTGGATCTGGCTCCCCTGAGGGCAGCATGCCCAATGGGTCGGGTTCCGGCTCTCCTGAGGGTGGTATGCCTGATGGCTCCGGCTCTCCTGGTTCCGACTCTTCTGGTTCCGGCTCGCCTGGTTCCGGTTCTGGCTCTGGCTCTGGTATGGGTGCACCGGCTTGCCCCGCCCCGGTTACTGTCACGGTCACCGAAACTGCCACTGCCACGACCACAAGCACGGAGACTACTACTGCCATGACTACTGCCACGACCACTGTCACGGATTCCAGCTGTGCTGCTCCGACCGACAGCTCGAGCGGCTCTGCCAGCGACTCCGGCGCGATGTCGGCGATGAGCATGCCCACGGCGGCACCCACAGACTCGTCGTCCAACTCCGCGGCGCCCACAGACTCGTCCGCGAACACCGCAAGCTTCTCTATGCCGTCTGCGATGGCCTCGAATAACAGCTGGGGCATGCCGGGCATGTCTGCGATGACGTCCACCTCGACGCTCAGCACAACGACGTTTGTGCCGTCGACGGTGTACTCCACAGACTTCGTGAGCGCCCCCGCCGGGGCTAATGCAGCGCCTACAGATTCGAGCTCCAGCACGGACTCGTCCAATGTCGTGAACAACGACCCGGGCTTGGCCCCGGAGGGCGACAGTCCGTCGGTGACCTCGGCGCTGCCCAGCATGACGGGCGCTGCGTCGGGCACCGATACGCCGACGAGCACCGACATGGGCTCGATGGACTCCACGGACTTGTCGAGCTCCGCGGACTCTTCGAGCTTCACGGACCCGATGGGCCCGATGAGCTCAATGGCCGGCATGAACATGAGCTCGATGAGCATGGACTCCGCGAGCTCGGCACCGACTTCATCGGTCGCCGGTAACCCGCCATTCCCGTTCGTCCACGGAGACAGTATCTCCAACCCCTCAAACTCCACCAGTCCACCGGGCCTTTCGAACGCAGGTGTCCGCCTGCCCTCGAAATCTCTGCTGACGGTAGGAGCCGCGGCCGTGCTGGTACACCTGCTCTGAACAACATAACTCTGTATATTCTAGATTAATTACTTCAACTACCTCTTTGGATTTTGCCTCCTTTTCTTTCTTTCCATATACTTATCAAACCTGGCCTCTTCATCTTCCTAGTTTTGTCCTTAGCTGGGGTAGGTATTGTTGTTATCTACAGGGTTGGGCCTCTTGCAAGTCGGGGTGTAGGGCCGATCTATTGATCTGTGTTGATTCACTGCAGCTCCTTGCCGTACATATACGCCGTCACCGGATGGCCAATTCCTTTGAGGCGCGCGGCGCCGGGAACCACACCTATCCGTTGGAATCCTAGGCTTTCCCAAATACGCCATGACGCCTCGTTGGTTTCGAACACTAGGTTGAACACCGAGTATGTGTAACCCAGCGTAGGCGCCCATCGCAGGTAAGACATGCCGAGGATCTTGCCGAGACCTTTCCCGCGAGATGCCAGTGACACGAGGAAGCCGGCATTGGACACATGGGAACAACGTCCGGCGTAGTTCGGTTTGACATAGTACGTTCCCAGCAGTGTCAGACCCGGCCCGAGGTTCTCGTGCTCACCGCTAACCATAATTGCAGTAGCGTTCGCCATCCACACTTTCTTGAACTCCTCTAAAGTGTCGGCAAGTTCGACGTATGGGTAGGTCAGACCTTCCTCAATGACGGCATTGTACAAAGCCCGGAGCTGCTCGAGCAGATCTTCGGGAACAGCATTAGCCTCCGTCGAATTACGGAGATAGAGAATCGTGCCTTTGGAGCCGTCTTTCAGCGTTATTATTTCCGAGCTTTTATTCTGAGGCATCTTAATGTTAATATTTATGAGAAGACTGCCGCCCTTTAGCGAACTTATATCCCAACCGCTGCTTCTAGATGTTCCATGGTGCTGGGGGGTTGTGGGGCTGTGGAGTCAGAGCAGATCTTCCATACTGTGCAGTCACAATCACCAAATATGGAAAGATTACATAGCTTACGATACAGGTCGATTGGTCGGTGAATAATATTCACTTTCATCGCCTGTTTGTCGATTTAATCAGTAACATCATAGCACCTGTGAAGCGCTTTACTAGATCTTAGACCACCACCCCCTAACCTCAATGACCACCACCTGTTAGTCCTGCACCACAACCCCCTTTCTCCAAACCACGGCACCACACACTGAGCCAACTTTTCATTGAGCCACCCCGCCGGCCGGAAGGTAGCAATGTCATTCAAGTCTGATATCAACGAGGCAAGGGCACAAATTGATGCTGGAAATTTTGAGGAGGCGCTGAGCACCCTCGACTATGTTCTCGACCGCGATGACGAGTTCGTGCCGGCCCTGCTTCTCAAGTGCAGCGCGCTGCGTCGCCTTAAAAAAGTCGATGAGAGTGTCGCAGTAAGCGCGAAACTGATTGAGCTGCAGCCTAAAAACGTGCTGGCATGGCGCTCGCTTTTGATGGCGTACCATGTAGCCAACGACCGATTTGGATACGTGGAAGCGCTGCTACAGACGCTGACTCTATTAGCTGAAGAGCAAAGCAAAACAGAGAAAGTGGATACTAAGCTTGTGGCGCAGCTCTGGAAGGATGCCACGCGGTTTGTGGTGAAACCCGCCGATCTAGCGAACGAACTGAGGGAGTTCGAACTGGATCTCCCGTCCGAGCTGCTGACCGTTGTCGAAGAACCGAAAGGCCGCAAGGCTCCCGGTGCCGGCACCGCCTCCGCCCACCGGCTGATGGTGCGAATTGCGCAGCAGGAGCCTGTCCACCGCCTCCTGGAGAGCGTCAGCCCCAAGCTGTTTGATAGCCATACAACGCTCACGAAGCTCGTGCAAACGCGCGCAGAAAATCTCGACAAGGCATTGCGCCTGCTTGAGGCGCGGCAGCGAAACACTGTCGGCGTCAATGTCGGCCGCATTATGCGCCAGCGCCGTCAGCTCGTACAAGACTCGCGCATCCTCGACCTGCTCCGCCTGCAGATCAGCACCAACAGCGACGACTCAGAGCGCCGCGTGGCCGAGGCGGACCTGCTCGAGCGCCTGGTCGCTGAGCTGCGCGCGTCGATTCTGGCGTCCTCGGCCGATCCGGACCTCGCCTCGACGTTGGTGCCCGAGATCGCGGCGATACGCGCCGAAATCGCCGATCTCAGCGAGCGCATGGCGATGTTCCCGGCCCTGAAGCCGCTGGCCTTTGAGCTCACGTGGGACCGCGACAATCTGAGCGAGGACGCGGTCATCCATGCCTTCCCGAAGCTGTCCAAGCGTCAGAGAAGGGCCTCCAAGGGGAATACTGATAACAAGTCGAAGGCGAAGAAGGCCGAGTCGAAGATGGACAAGCCTGAACGGGAACTCGAAACCGAAACCAAAACCGAAATCCCGGGCAAAACCGATGCCGACGCCGAAACCGACCAGGAGACAAGGGACGGCTCAGCTTCTCCTGACGACGGCGAAGACGACGAGGAGTTCAATCCTGTGAAATACTACCGGCGAACGTTCCAAAGCAGTCTCAGTTCGCTATTGCGGGAGTTCGGCACCAAGGCGAATACTACTCGCGCCGCGAAGCGCTACCAAGGCGACAGTGTGCTGGGATGGCGTCTGGCGACCCGGCACCTTATACGCAGGAACGAGTATGCGGAAGCCGTAGACGCGGCGCACTCGGGACAGCTCGCAATCGAGCGCTGCGCCACCACGTTCTGGGACGCAAACTCGTCCGATCCCGCGCTCGCGGCGCTGCGTGCGCGCAACACGGATTTCCAGCTGCTGCTGGCGCAGGCGTACATCCACCACGAGGCCCCTAAGAACTGGGCGCTCGCCGAAAGCCTGTTCGACGAGGTACTGGCCACTGACGCGGAAAACGTCGATGCGGTGTTCGGCAAAGGCCTGCTGGCCGCGCAGACGGGCCGCGTCGACGACGGGCTCGAGTGGCTCGAGAAGGCGGAAAAGATGGACCCCTCGAACACCACGGCGCGGCGCGAGATCGCGTGGCTGCACGTGCTGCACAGCGCCAAAGCGGACACTAAGAAAGCGAAGGCTGGAGATTCAAAGGCTGGCAGCGCAACCACGGAAGGCACAGTGGAGTGGACCCGTGGCGTCAACGGCTTGAAGCACACACTTAAAGACCGCAGCCTTGTTCCCGGTGTTCTTGCTGAGACGAGCTGGCGCCTCGGCTATGCGTACTGGACGCAGACGCACGACGAGACACTGCGTGAGAGCAGCTACGAGCAGTTCGTGGCGGCGCTCGCCGCCGTGCCGCAGTACGCGCCGGCGTACACGTACCTCGGCCTGTTCTACGCCGACCTTGTGGGTGACACCGCGCGTGCGGAGCGCTGCTTCCGCAAAGCGCTCGAGCTGGATCCGGGCGAGCTCATTGCCGGCGAGCGTCTGGCCACGAGCTTCGCGGCACAGGGCCTGTGGCCGCTCGTGGAGGTTGTGGCGAACACCGTGCTGAGCTCGTCACGCGCGCGCAGCCAGGCAGGCCTCGACTGGCCGTACCGCGCGCTGGGCATCGCGAGCCTCAACCGCCGCGAGTTCGCGGCCGCCGTCAAGTACTTCCAGCGCGGCCTGCGCGGAGCGTCCGGCGGCGACGTCCTCGCGTGGGTCGGCTTGGGCGAGGCGTATATCCACAGCGGCCGCTACCGCAGTGCCGAGAAGGCGCTGCAGCGTGCGCTGAGGCTGCGCCCGGACGACTTCTCTGCGCTGTACGTGCTGAGCGTGGCCCAGCGCGCGACGCTGCAGCTGCCCGCAGCTAAAGCCTCGATCCAGTGTGCCATTGACCACGCGCCGATGAACCCGCCGGCACTGCAATGGGCACTCGCCGACAACGCCGTGCGCACGGCGGAGTACTACGTGGGCACGGCGGAGCTCCAGCGCGCGCGCGAAGAGCTGGTTGGCGGGCTCGAGGCGGCGCTCGCAACGGCCTCCTCCCAAAGCACCATCACCACCACCAACAACGCCAAGAACAGTGAGGAGATCGATATTCTGCTCTGCTCGGCTGTCGAGATCTTCTTGCTGCTGCACACGCTGGGACACGCCACCGTCGACGACCTGCCTGCCGGGTTCGACACCTCTCGGATCCACACGCAGCTCGCCGCGCTCCTGCCGTCGCCGCCCGCCTTGCTCGTGGAGGTGGCCGCCGCGCTCGCCGTGGAGTACGTCGCACGGACGGCGAAAGCTTCGAAACCGCGCCGCGTGAGTGCGCACGCGCTGGCTGCACGCAGTCTCGCGCTGGCTGGCGACGAGGACGGCGCCGCCGTGCAGCACCAGGCGGCTATTGCACTTGAGCCGCGTAATGCCGCGCTGTGGGCAGCGTACGGCACGGCGCTGGCCGGCCGCAACGCGCGCGTCGCGCAGCACTGCCTCGTGCGCTCGCTGAGTCTCGACGGGCGCAACGCCGACACGTGGGTCGCGCTGGCAGGGCTGTACCTCCAGCACGGCGACGCGCAGCTCGCGCTCGAGGCCGTGGACCGCGCGCTCAGTCTCGAGCCGGAGCACGCGCGTGCGTGGGCCGCCCAGGCACTGGCAGAGCAGACGCTCGGCGCGCGTGGGAACGGACACCTGTACCGCACGTTCCTGTACGCGCGCGAGCTCAGCCGCGACGACGACGCGCTCGTTCAGATGGCCCTCGCCGTCAAAGAGTACGAGATCCTGCACGGCCGGGCTGAGGCAGGTGATGTTGCTGCTGCCCCTGCGAAGGACGGCACTGCCGGAACGGCCGAAGCCAGTGACGACGTCAACGCGTCCGGCGACCATGTCACCAGGCCGTCGCCGCAGGCTCTGGGTGCACTTGAGCAGCTGCTGGCGCTGCGTCCGGACGACAAACGCGCACGTCGCCTGCTGGGCCTGTTGCTCGAGCGCGCGGGCCTGTACGAGCAGAGTGCGGCGTGTTTCACGGCGAGCGAGGACTGGACACACGCGGCACGCGCGCAGCTGGCGGCGGGGCGCTACGACGAAGCGCTCACGACGGCGGCGCGGGCCGAGTCCGAAGGCGATGTGGCCGCAACGGCTTCGCCCGACGATACTTCCCGGCTCAGCGTCCTCCTCACCTCCGGCCTTGCGGCGTACTTCCTCGGTGACCTCGACGCCGCCATCGCACACTTCACGGAGGCACTGACCACCTCCGACGGCCGTGTGTGGGCCGAGGACGTGCTACGGCTGCTTGTAGAGGTGCTGTGGGCGTCCGGCGACGACGAGGCGATCGCCGTGGCCGAGGAGCAGCTGTTCGGGCACATCGAGACCCACGGATCGACACTGCAGGTAACGTTGCTGCTTGGCGCGATCGGGTTCCTGCACGGCGACGCCGCGACGCAGGAGGCCGTGCTTGAAGAGCTGCGCACCATCACCGGCACAGCACTGGCAGGTGACGGTCTCGTGCAGGCCAGCCGGATCCTGCAGCTGCTCGACGGCGCCAGCCGTGCGTTCCAGCGGGCTACGTTCCTGCATCCGACGGAGTACGGCTTGTGGCGCCAGATCGACAAGCGCCAGGCACTAATTGTGGCCGAAGGACAGGCGACCGAGCTGGGGCAGCTCAGTCTTGCCCTTGTCGAGGCCCACGGCGAGGACGGTGCTGATGCGGCGTCGCACAACCTACAGAGAGCAGTTTTCCTCGACCCCACCTCTAGCGGTGCCTGGAACGGACTGGCAAAGTCGCTGGTAGCTTAATTAACTAATTATTATGAAATGTATCTACTACTGACTTTTTCATGCACAACTGTTTGCTACCTCTGATCTATGTGGGTCACAAGGATTGTGGTCACTGATGCATTCGTTGTAACCAATGCTACTAGTTCTATTATTGATACCACCAGCTGTATCGAAGGATCATAGTAACACAAAATTAATTAGTATCATTTTGTATCACCTAAGTGAACTCTAGTCCAGACCTCTTCTATGGCACTGCCCCCAATCGTACTATTTTCACACTGCTCCTTGGCATGCATGAAAACACGCTCTAAGTACAAGTATTAGAGACGTTAATCTAAATATCAACACAATTCGTACATCCTTCTTCCAATATTGAGAAACATTATTTTTAATGCGCTAATTAAATACACGCAATTTAACTCAATGCCGAAGTCAAGTCCGTTATAATTACTCCACTCCACGTTAATGACTGGGCAGGGGCTAACGCAATTCCAGATCGGGGACGCTCATGCCTCTACTAAGCCCGCATGCACAATCTAGCACAGCCTTAATTGCTTACCCGCGGGCCTAATTGGGTGGGCAAAGCAGAATTGATGATGCCACCCGGACATTGCCCTCTGGCATGCTGCAGGCAACCACTCAGAGGGTGCGGGACTCAGTATGTAGGGTTCTGACAACATTGATCTAGTGGTGGTCCCAAGCATCACGTGAATCCGAGCCCCGCACTAATATATATACCCAGCGCCCCCCTCTAAACTTCTCCATCTGATCTACCAGGAAGCATTTGGGCTTCTAGCTCTACTACAATGCTTGGCTATCCTCTTCACTATCAATCGATGATAGCACCTGTGTATGATTTTGGTCCCATTGCTCTGTGACCGGGAGTAATGGTGGAGCTATCGAGCGGCCTGGTCGCTCGATGACTTCCAGGGCCCTAGTGACGTCTACAAGTGGATGTAGATGCGCCCTGATTGGGAACCTCCATTAGCTGAGGAGACGCTAGTCGTCTTGGTAGGTGTCCGAGACCCTCCTTCTCATCCTTTTTTTCAAATTTTGCTCTCGAGCGTATGACATGCACCTAGCAGCGTACTGAACCCTGCTGCTACAGGTCGTCGCGAGGCGGATACTACAGTATCGCTAGTCGGTAACTATAGTTGCGATGAAGCCTTTGCGATTGTGATCAGGGTGGACTTTAGGTCAATCGATCTAGTCCCATACCCCATGTCATACGCGGATCATTGATGTTTATCTATAAGGGCCACACAGTGATCGATTTTTTTTTGCCCGAAAGCTGATGTTCATACCAGCTTTAGCCGACTGTTGCTCTTACCTAGCAAAGTTTGGCCCCTGCCCCTGCGTTTGAGCTGACGGATTTGCTATTTCGAACTTCTTGATAGTAGTTGGTTGAAAGTGGTACTTTTTTACCGGTCGATCCCTTTGTCTCACGCACCCGTCCTGGCAGTGCTCTGAAAACCCCCCGTCCTTCCGTCATTATATGAGAATCGAATCAGGATACGTCGATGTTCTTGTGCATTCCACCCACCGTGCACAGTAGCTCCTCTCAAGTCTGCATCTTAGGCTTAGATGGCTCCCGAACTCGAGTTTCCGTTGCAAAATGATCGAAGTCTAGGAAGTGTGACGCGGGTTGCCCCGGATTTAGACTCTACCCGTGTCACCCCTGTAGCAGTCCCGCGCGGCATCTCTCTGTCCCCTAGTGAAAGCCACTGGGACGTTCTCATTCGGCCGCCCTTCACTTCGCGTTGTACTTATAATACGGCGCGATTCAGCTGAGGTTGCGGGTAGATGTACGACCCTGAGAAGCATCTGTGGTAACCCCGCTACTGTTTTAACACAGTGTCAGCGTTGGGTATTGCCCTTCTTAACTGATTGGCTTGACCTGCTTCATTCTGGAGCATCATGGCGTTCCGCTTTCGAGCGTTGAACAAGGAACCACAGCCTTACTTCGCGGCCAACCCTTGTACACGTTGAGCTTTATAGAGCGCCCCAGGAATACTTCGAGCCTCTCTCCATAAATCCGAATGCCATGCGGTTGGAGCAGGGTGCCTGGGTTGAAGCCTATTACAATGTCTTACCTGTGATTACTTGTGTCTCCAAGCAAGTAGGTTCGACAAGAACACATGTGAGAATTATCTCGAAGACAACTCTCAGGTTATACCGATTATTCGGGGGTTTTGTATTGTACTTACATTCCTGAGAGAATTCCCACATCTGTTAGGGGGGATCTGTGTCATACGCCCTATCAAGGTGACTCTTGTACATTCTGGCCTGTGACCTTTTCCTGGCACACAAACACGTCTGCACCCCTCTCTCCCTTATTCACTGCACTGGATTCAGTAGCGACAACACGGGCTGCCTCTATCCTCATGACCCAAGGATCTGTAAGTGCACCATTCTTGCGCAACCCCAGCGCCATCGCTCCCGATGCGTGTTGATCCCCAGTGCGTAGTCTGTCATAAGCTGAAGATTCTGCGCCATTCTGAGCCGCGCAGTGACTTGCTTCTATCTTAATGGCTTCACTACATCTCCCTCCTCTGCTTATCTTCACATTGGATACATTGGAATATCCATCGCCGCGTATTAAACGTATAATGCGATGAGCCGCTGTCCCACTGCTCACCAATCCTTTCGGTAGAGCAGTGGTGTCCCTTATGTTGTTGTTGGCTTATTGCAAGCCTTCACCATATGATCCTTCAGCCGTGGACGATTGGACAACGTTCGTTAGCATAAGCCACCACTTGTCGAGTCGTTTCCGAGTAATTGTCATGTTATGTCTCTTCTGCCGGGTTCAGATAAGCGAATAGACCCGATACAACGACTATGCTCGAGATTACCTTTTTATTGACTCCTTTTGGCGCAACGGCCCCCCTGCTCAGAATCTCTTGAACGGATTTTGGACTAACAGCGGCACTCATCTCGACCACTGATTAGCGGACATTGATTCGTTCAATGCTTCCACAAAGCATTGTTATTGCTTTGATCTGACAGTGCATTTTTCTCATAGCACGTTCCCGTGAACTTCTCCTTCCAAGAGACTATGTGGCATGATGTTGACTGCGTAGAGTACTGTTCAGTACTTTGAGTTACACATCCACTTTTGGTATTACTTCTGCCGTCGAGCTTAAGCCAATTCCACAGCAACCATTAGCTGCCTTACTTCCCGTATACACATACCCACGGGAGGAATCCTTGCTGATGCATAACGCTCTTACGCTGCATGTTACTCTCAAGGCTCTATGGCCCCGTTCCCGTTTTTCAGTGGACGGCTGGTACTTTCATCTGGACCTGGTCAAGTCCAGCGCCTTCATGACGTTCAGTCTGTATAGACCTGATGTCACCCAACATCCCCTCGGAACAGGGTCGCGGCCCAGTCTATCTAGGCGAGCGCATGCAGAGTATCCTCTGTCATGAAACCTATGGGCAATTGTCTGATTGTATCTTGAAACATGCTGCGGGCATTGGACCCTTGCATGTAGAGCGGCACAGTCAGTAGTCCTTTGACCTGCGTCGTTATCCAGTTTGTCTAGGCGATCGCATGCAATCACTTGCATGAAACCAGAAAAACTTCTATCCGTGGAGAACCCAGGAGATTTTAACACCACATTGCTCAGCAGTGTGTGTCATTATATCATCCGCATTGCCAAGCAATGAAGGCGTGCTTGGCAATGCATATTTTCCAGCGGCCGCTCGTACGCGGCCGCTGGACAAAAGAAATGTAATAATTTCTATATACTTTTTACAATACAAAACCTACAACATGTTCTGATATATATATATATAGTCGCTAGACACCACACCTCTTCGATAGAGATTGCTGGTACCGCACGTTGTGGGACTTAGTGGTCGGAAGATGCTGTGGTAACAGTGTCAATCATCTCTCTTGTGCGGAGTCTACCCGCGTCGCTGGCTTTATTGGTGCCGCCGGTCTGCCCTAGGGGGCGGATCTAAGTGCCAAGGTTGCCGTTGGTATATCGCTATGTCTTGGTCTCAGTGATGAATCATGGGATCGGGCGGTCCAATATTCTGGATCGCTGGCTGCAGGACTCTGGCGCGACGATCTCTTGCACTCCAGATCTATATGATTTAAACAAACAGGCTCCCATGTCTCACGTCGAGCCTACTGCCGACCATACGGCGCATGTGGATCAACACTCAGCAACAGCACGCTGGTTATGGTGGTCTACCAGACGTTTTCGGGCCTGTTCTCGACATATCCCAACGATGCGCGGCACACCATATCTCTATTCTACGGCTACTTTGTTCAGTTATTGATTTTGTGATCTTAATTATGATGATAAATACGATATCTTGGGATGTGAGGAATCTACTACATATTCCTTCATTCTTGAATAAGTGACAGGCGTTCCTTAGAAACTTCCATGCGTCTCATAATCTTGACGATAGTCTTGAAGTTTGCTTCCTTCTCGAACTTTCCGATAAAGTCTTCCAATAACGGATTCTCAGCGCGCACATACTCCACCATCTCCGCTTCTACCTCCGGGTTGGTACCGGCGCCCGAAGCGGAACACTTCTTCGCGGTGCACGAAACCAAGTACGAAGGTGCGTTGAGAATAGCCTTTGCGGTGCCGATAAGGATGCTGAAGCTCGATTTACTGAGCTCAACAGCGCCGGGGTACACTACCAGTGTCACGCCCTTCTCCCACTGAGAAAGCTGGGAATTGCGTACGACATTTGCCGTGAACAGCGAGTACAGTACCATAGAAAGCAGACGCAGCTTACCACTGGATTGACGATAGGCACTAATCGTCGACAGAGCAGCCACGACGGAAAAGATGTAGCTCTGGGGAGTGAGCTCTGCCAGCGACTTAGTGACGTATTGGCTGGCGCTTAGGTAAAATGCTTGATAATCGTACATTGAAGCTCTTTGACGTTCAATGCTATAGCAATTGGATGTTTCGACTGTCTTTGTAGTTTCAGAATCGTAGTCGATGACGTTTCCAGTGTGTCCTTGATACGTTAGTGGCGAAGAGCTGTTGACGTTAGGGAAATCCTATGGACCTGGTTGAGGCATGTGGGGAAATCGATACACCCTTGCCCTTGCAAGGGACGCCATTGGGACAACAACGACAGATTACATTGGTATGATAAGCTTGCCTTCCGTTACATGAGGTGGCCTGCAGTCCAGATGGAGCCCATGATTGTCAATAAATTACAATCAATTACAGTAAATAAGATAGTAAATTCTAATATTTACCAATAAAATTAACTGTTAATTTGCATATAGCCGTATATGGTTTTTCATGGCCAAATATACCAGAGATCGCGACTCCATTAAACTAATTCTGACCCCTTCGATGGCTTACTAGCATTGGTGACTGTGGTGGATCCCCTGATTGCATGCAATTTTTGTCAATGAGTTATACGACTGCTGTCGTGAGATACCACATGGCTGCTATATATTTCGGGTTTTCAATGAGTAGATAGCAGTAAGCTTGGTCGGATGTCGGACATGGTGTGAAATTATATACTATTAGTTTTTGCCTGCAGCCGCACGGAAGTAGATGATATCTCCATCCTCGACTTGGTAAGTCTTGCCCTTCTGCATGAGCTTGCCGTTGGCCTTCACAGTCGCCTCATCGCCAAGATCAATCAAGTCCTGGTAATGTGTAACATCTGCCAAAATGAAGGTCTTCTGCAGATCACCGTGAATTACACCAGCCGCATTGGGAGCCTTGGTGCCTTCTCGAATGGTCCACTCGCGCACCTCATCAGCACCGCAGGTGAAGAATGAGATCAGACCCAACGCAGAGCGCATCGTGGTAATGATCTTGGGCAACGCCGACTGAGTGCCAATGTTCTTGAGCTCCTCCTCACGTTCGGCATCAGTCTCCATCTGGGCCAGGCGCTCCTCCAAGCTCACACTGATCGGAATGATGAGATCACCGTTCGAGTACTCGTCCACCCACTGCTTGATGGCGAGCAGATGGCGGTTCTTCTTGCGAATATAATCACGCTCACTGAGGTTCACGAGGAAAATGGTGGGTTTGGCGGTCAACAGGAAGAGTTGATTGATCACCTCGACCTCCTTGGGAGTCCAGTCACCGTGGTACACCTTACGGCCGGCATCCAGCATCTCCAGGATGCGGTCCATGAGCTCTACCTCGTCCTTAGCCTGCTTAACTTCCATACTCTGGCCACCGCGCTTGGCAAGCTTCTCGGCAGACTCACGAGCCTTCTTAACGAACTCGATATCCTTGAAGCGCAGCTCGTCGTTGATGATCTTCAGATCACGCACGGGATCGACATCACCCTCGATGTGAATGATGTCAGCATCATCGAAGCAACGTACCACCTGGTAGATGGCATCGACGGCACGGATATTGCTCAAGAAGGCATTACCAAGACCTTCACCCTCGGCGGCACCCTTGGTTAGACCGGCGATATCGTAGATCGTCAGGAACGCAGGGACCTCGCTCTTGGGCTTGTACTTCTCTACCAGCGTGTCGAAACGGGGCGACGGCACGATGACACGAGCCTCCTCCGGCTCGATAGTAGCAAAGGGGTAGTTAGCCGGGTTACCGAGCGGCGAACGCGTGATGGCCTGAAAGAAAGTGGACTTGCCGACGTTGGCAAGACCAACAATACCGGACTTCAGGTTGTTGCCGGGACGGCCGAGCGGGATCCGTACTTCCTCCTTCTGCTTCTTCGGGGGCATTTTTCAGTAGTTGTTGTGAGGTGTGGCCTAGGGCGTGCTCACTTGCAGACAACTTCACTCACCAGGGCACACCTTAATACTGTATGAGGGTTAGTTTCGCGGGTCTTGCCAGGGTTAAAAGATTTGATTAGGGCTTACGGATGCAGCAACGGTGACGTAGTGAACGGTGAGATCTACGACATCATGATTGATAATTTCTACTCACGAATAATATGTAAGATTAGTGATAAAGAGCTCGCGGTGTTTTTGTCACCGATCCAGCCATGACCACATCAAATTGTCACTTTGACAGCGCTACGAATTTCGCTCCAACCGTGTAGATACATATATATGAGCTACTGGTCCTACTCGTGAATAGTCCTAATCCATTACAATACCTAGCTGTACTCTCCATTTTGATCCAAATCTGGTCGGTGGAACATTCACACACCATCTACAACAAGTGTGGCGAGATCTGCATTGTTGCTGACGGCCAAGACCTTTGAGGCGACCATTGCGCGTGATGACTTCATGAGACTGCATTTAGCAAAGACGCGTGTGGCGTTATCCTGCGCCAGCACACCGCTGAGCCACACATACGCAGCAGTAGCGCCGGCAGCCGGGAGATCGCCTACCACCGTCATGCCAGAACGAGTTTTGATGATATCAATAGCGTCGCCGAGCGTGGTTATAGACTTCATCTGCTGAGCATATTCAGCAGAATGTTCTTGCTCGTTCCAGAGCGTCTCGAAATCGGAGGGACTAACCGGCGCCGCTTGAATGAACTCAGCCGGACGTACTTCGATCTCGGCAAGCGGGTATTCATCGCTATTGTCACTCACGCTGAATGTGAGCGTCGAGCCAACAATTCCATATTCGAGCCTGCCGTCGCGCGCGAACACAATGTATACAGACTTCGTCTCGCCAGGCGCGAGTGACGGGATCGCCACGCTGGACTGCGGTTCGAAGCCCAGGTTTTCGTCTGACTCATAGTCCACAGTCACGTTCTCGAGCGTAAGCTCGTAGTTGTTGCGCACCTCGTACTGAAACACGGCGTGCGATTCGAAGAGATGCACGCGCCCAACAACGTAATATTCCATATCGGCGTCGGAAAGCTTCTGGTCTGTGCCAGTGCGCAGCAGTGTACCAAGGTTCGCCATCTCGTCGAAAGCCGCGAGCTCGGCTGAGTAATCGACAACACTGGCCGCGGCGCCAGTGGCTGCTCCGCTGGCTGCTCCGGCCGCTCCGCTGCTTGGTGTGGTGCCACTGCCGCTGCTGCCCCTCGACGTAGTAGTAGAGTCGTCCTCGATGACAGCTTTAGACTCCTGCTCGACACGCGTGCGCATGCGCTCGACATCCGTGACACGCTTCACGCGCGACGCGTCGAAGGCTGCCGAGTAGGTGGCGTCGTCGAGGTAGCGCTTGAGCTGTTTCTCGAGGTCGCCGACGGCCAGCTTCTCCGGGCCGGCGACTGCAATCACGCCGCCGGTAGCTTGTGCTGCACGATCACGTACCTCGTCGTTAGTGTCGAGCTTGACGCGATCCAGAAGCACGCTCGCACCCGGGACTGTATCGACGAACTTGGAGAGCGCTGACACCGCGGCAGCACGCACCAACGCGTTCTCAAGCATGATGCGGTTATAGATGATGCGCACGAAGTAGCCGGCCTGCGCACCACCGGGGCCGAACGTGCCCAGCAGATGCAGCACACGAACGATCAGCTCCGGGTACTCGGAGTCTTCGATGGTCTCGCTGAGCATGAGCAGCGCCGTGTTCAGCGACTCGCTGCTGGCAGTATCGGCGTGCAGCACGTCGCCCATCGCCTCGACGATCGCAAGCTTGAGCTCCATCGTGCCGCGCTCGTGCAGCAGTTCGGAGAAGAAGTCCAGCATCGCGTTGTGCTTCTCGGGGAAGCGTTTCGCCAGGCTGCGCACGGAGTCGACCACGACGAGGCGGAAATCGTCCGACGTCGTGCGGCTGCGCGCAATACGCGAGACGCGGTCAATCAGGCTATCCATGTTGGCGAGCGAGCCAGTGCCAAGCAAAGTCACGATGGCATACGTCGCAATCGCCTGGTTGCTGTCGGCGATAAGAGCCTCCATCTGCTCGTTGCAGACCGCGACGTGCTTGGGGTGCGCCGGCGCCCAGCGGTTGAGCGCTCGGATGGCACCGAAGCGCGCTGAGGACCGCGGCGATTCGAGGTACGCGCGCAGCATGTTGATCGCCGTTTTCAGTACCTCTTCCTGAAGCGGATCCAGCGTCTCCACGCGATTCGCCGTGGAAGGCAGCACGGACAGCGCCACCTTGGCAGCCTCGAGGCCGGTGATATCGGTACGCGTGTACAGCTGCGAGCTGAGCATTCTGAGCAGCGCAGCATTGTTGGGCTGATCGGCCAGCAGCTGGCCGATAAAGCGAATGTGCAGCACGGTAGCGTTCGGGTCACTGAGTGTGCGCTGTTCTGCCAGTGTGGTCACCAGCTTAAGCAGCGCCATGGGGTCGTGGCCGCGCACCTCGTGCAGCAGGCCCAGCGCGTGGTACTGCGCGATGCCAGAGTGCGCCGTCACGGCGTCTTGAATCTCGGTGGCCCAGCGGCGCACCGAGTCGCGCGCGATGGCAAGCAGGTGGTATGCAGAAACCAGTGCGGCGCTGGACATCGAGGCATCGCGGCTCACGATGGCCGAGCGCATAAGGCGGTCCATGCCTTCAACGGCGCCCGCATCCAGGATGCTCGAGAGCGCACGCAGGGCCTGCGGCCTAA
Organism: Starmerella ratchasimensis; assembly: GCA_030562965.1. Taxonomy (NCBI): domain Eukaryota; kingdom Fungi; phylum Ascomycota; class Dipodascomycetes; order Dipodascales; family Trichomonascaceae; genus Starmerella; species Starmerella ratchasimensis. The sequence continues at coordinate 975,994 of JAKUAQ010000001.1, forward strand.
AGAGGTGCGCCTGCGGCGACTTCTGTGCCTCCTGGACGTCGCGCATCAGTACGGACGTGCCCATGATCACGTTGTCGGTGTACGGGACCAGCTCCTTGATCGCAAGGTAGACCATCTGCTTGAGTCCGGGGCTGTCTTTTTGAAAGAGACGCGTAATGGTGAAAAACAACTGCGTGGCCTCGGCCTCCTGGAACGAGTCACCTACGTAGAAGAGGTGCACCAGCTGCGTAAGCAGGCTACGCGCCTCATCGGCAGGCACGTTGGGCCGGTTGAAGCTGGCGACGCTCTTTTGGAACACCGTCATCTTGTCGGGGACGCCCATCTCGCCAGCTGACATCTTGAGGGAAAGGCCGGCTGTTGTAGTTTGAGCTGCGGTCGATTCGGCGAAAGAGGCTAGGTGGTCTGTGGGCCAGGGGTGTCTGCCTGGGGTGCTGGGACCAGCCGGGGGAGTTGGGCGTGACGTGTACTGCTCTCCCTGCCCAAACAACGCGTGAAATTTCACAAACCACGTGGTGCACCTCAATGGCAGGGCTCAATATTGCCCAACAGATTCACACATTATAATTAATACTTTGGCTGTTCCTGGTTGCCACACGTATGCTGCTATGTGCACTGTTGTCGCCAAATACAATTTTCGTATGAGATATGTAATTTTAATAAGTGAGAAAGAAATACATAGATGCTGCGAGGCTCCTTTGGTTACTCGAGAGAACTCAGGAACCGTTGGGGGTTCACCATGTTGGTGGTGCCCAGCACCACCTGGTAGTCCGGATTCGAACGATTGAACTCGCCGACTATACGAGCCTCTTCAAAAGTGGCGCCACCAACTATGAATATCAGAATGTGGCGTGGCTCGCCATCGAGCCCGCGTTTCGTGAATGGATACTTTTCCCGCGATAGCCTGTTCCGCGCTAACTGACCCAAGATCGTATCCAGTAGGGCTTTGTGCTGTGTATAGACGTTTTCCACGCCGCGGATACCTTTGAGTGATTGCTGAGCGCGCATGAATATCGAGCCCTGGTTGAACAAGTCTTCCTGAGGGAACGTACTATCCTCGCCGCCGCTGTAGAACTGGAGAAGGTTCCGCACGGCCTGTTCCGAGGCACCGGTACCGGGGTTCTCCGCTGCCAGCGTTGCCAGCAAGCCAGCTGTGGCTTGATGCGGATGATTACGGTAGCGCAGCCCGTAAAGTGCCACGAGGCGATACTTCAAAGACGGCGCAATGGCTGGCGAAGCCAGCAGGTCGCGAATACTCGTGAGATCAGATGTGTGATTTTCGTTGCATGCCAGATTCTGTTCGACCTCGCTCACCGCAAGTAGTTGGCCCTCCGCCACAAGCCGGCTTAGCTCGCCCACTAAACTGACGTGCTTGGTGGTGTTGTCTTGCAGCCGTCTGAACTCGGGCAGACCGTCCACAAAACGCTTGATATCTGCCACCGTCTCCAGTTGCTGCGATGATTTAGACCGCGTGGAATACTGCTGCACGTACTCACGAACAGCGGCACCCAGGTCGCCAAAGTTCAGGAACATCGCGTCCCGAAAAAAAGCATCCTGGTCCTGCGCCAATACAACCTCGCGCTGGGCTTCCGGCACATCTGGTGCATTGTGCAGGTCTACACGATTGTTGCGAATGCCGAGGAGCTCGTCGACCATCGCCTGATATGTCCAGTGCGAAATCAATGGCGTGATCGGATCGTTGAGGCGATCCAACACCAAAACAATGGGGTTCGAAGCTACGCGGACATCTGCCCCACCGCCAACACCACCATTCCCGAGGCCAGTGGTTGATCCTGCTCGGCTGTGTGATGGTTTGGAAGTTTTTGCCTGCTGAGGCAATGCCGATGCGTGCTGTTCCAAGGTCTGGCCGAGCTGTGTGGCCAATCGCCGGCTCAATGAGCTGTTACGGTCGAAGGAGATCAGCGGCTTCGTCCATCGCAGACTTACTAGGGCTGCGAACAGGCTGTCAACGCTGGTCTCGAGTGCCATTGTGTCCCAAGCGGCTCCGACGCCAGGTTTTGGTGGAGCAGCCCACACTGGCGTTTCCAGACCTACTGTAAACACGTCGTTGTTAATCTTGCGCCAATCTAAGAACATTTCTTGGACACGTTCCACGGCCTCATGGTCGTCCGCCTCAGCGATGCGTTCAAGCTGGGACTTGCGCACGAGATTGCTGAAAACGAGCGTGTATTTACCGTATTTCGGCGCCCGCAATTCGTCGACCAATGCAGCAACAGATTCCGCCGAAGGCCGCACGAAGGCAATACATCCCAAGTGGCGCATTTTCTGGCGGGCTTGATTGCTCACTTTGTCGATCAAAAATACATCGTTTTTCAGAAGTGTGGACTGGGTTGTGGCCAGCGAGAGGATCGCAGTGGTTGCGTCGTCTAGAAGCAGGATCTTGGGCTTACCATCTGGCTCTACCAAGCGCTCAATGTAAGCCTGTGCCTCTTTGCTAAGGTCCATCTCAGCGGTGCAACTTGTTCTTCAGACTACCCCAGCCAGGCTGTCGGCGTGTGGTTCCCGAGGTGGCTCTGTCGTCTACAGGGCAGAGGTTGGGGGACGTGCTTAAGTTGAACCGGAAGCTGTTTGCGTTTTCAGATAAACTAGTAAAGAATAATGTAAAGAATAATTTTTGAAGCAGTCACAGAATACAACGTGCACGCTCGTCACACATGAATTGGCGAGATTTCATTTTAAAGATTTTTGGCTAATTCATTGATAATTCGTATGGAGACCCTCCCTGCTCCAGTGCTTCGTCATCCACGCAGTAAACAAATAGTTTACAAAATTTGCAAAAGCTTATAATAATTACTCAGATTTGTTTGCGATTTCAGGACTACTCCAATTAATTATGCGATTCTGCCGCAGTTTTAGCATGTACGTTTAAGCGCCCATATTGATCTACCCAACGCTATAGCTTAGTTGTTAACATATCGTACTGATCTTATGTTATTATTAGATGGGAGGAAAGATCAAACCCAGCACTTGTAGCCGCTAGCTCTTCATTCCCCGCCGTTAGGACATAGGGTAGCGAGGGTCTTTCCCGTTCCACAGCATCATTCCAGGCACATTTTGAACGAAACTGACCCCAGAATGATCAAACACAAGCTGGTGTTCCTGGGGGACCAGAGTGTCGGTAAGACATCCCTACTGTCGCGCTTCATGTATGACAAGTTTGATACACAATACAAGGCCACTGTGGGCATTGATTTTATGTCAAAGACTATGTATCTCCCTGACCGCACCATTCGACTCCAGCTGTGGGATACAGCCGGCCAAGAGCGTTTCCGGACATTGGTACCATCCTACATTCGTGACTCTAATGTTGCAGTCATAGTGTACGATATTACTGACGTACAGAGCTTCGAAGCTGCCTCAAAGTGGATTGAAGACGTCCAGGCCGAGCGCCAGGGTCAAGCGCTACTTGTTTTGGTTGGAAACAAGTCCGATCTGCAGGCCCAACGTGCAGTGACCAAAGAAGAAGGTGAGGAAAAGGCCAAGCAGGTTGGCGCAATCTTCAAGGAGACGAGCGCGAAACAGGGACATAACGTGAAGCCTTTGTTCAAAAAGATCGCTACAGAGCTCGCAGGTATGGAAGTCCCTCAGCTCAATGAGGGTCAGCGAGAGGCAGAGGTTGTGGATGTGACGGTAGAACCTAGCCAAGAGCAGGCCTCTTGCGGGTGTTAGAGAGGCACGTGAAGGATATTGCCTCCGAAGCTGTATGATCTGAGTATGAATCAAAGAGTGTCTGATGTCTGGCTTGTCAACTAGGCACAGTGATTTGATTCAGCGAAACGCAAATTGACGCGCCAATATACAGCAGTAATGAAGAGAGAATAGACAAACGAAATGGAAAGTGAGGATATGAGCTACCGTATCGTTTATGTGGGACGCGCATCGAGTAGGAGTATTTAGGATGCTACATCTAGTTTGATTTCGTTCACCGGCCATATTTAGGCTTAACGTGAGTATTGGTTAAGCAGCGTACACCTGTCGCCTCTCAGCATATCGGGAGTTATCGTTTCTGCAGTCATTTCACAACAGCATTCCCTGGGGTAGAGCTGAGTTGCGAATTGATTACCTGCTAATTGTGCGGCTTTCAATGGACTAGCTGAGGAAATTCACTTCAAAGTGAAAGAACCTGGTATCAAAATGGTGATCTCTTTCCATTTTTCTTCACTTTGGTCCAATGAGTCTGTGGTCGTAGCACTATGTTGTGGTCGTACAGCTCTCTCTAGGTCTCGTATCTCCCGATCCACACAGTAGATATACGAGCGGAATGAGCCGCGCGCAAATGACCTTGAAGTGAATTAACTATTAATGAGAACAGTTCAAACGTTCCTCTTCGACATACCCACCGTGGCATAGTCTTCAGACGCTTCAGACGCCCCGAAAGACGCATGTGCTCGGGATTTTCCACGAGATTAGGTGGGCACACAGTTAATGCTCATCAGCTCTACAGAATACCCAGTGTGGTGGTGGCACCGCCATATATGCGTTATTATATCATGTTAATTTTTTAAGAACCTTGATTTATCAGATACTCATCGATTAAGTACCCCTGGTCTTTATGCTTGTCATTCCTATTCTCTTCTTGACAATCGTTCACATATGCACGATCCGCCCCGGTTTGCTACCTTGAGTACAGCGCATTGCCCTTTGACCCCGATATGCCGCTGCTGCTGCGGATCCCCGCACCTGTAAGCGATCCGCAGACTCCTTCATTGTACCCTACATTGCAATGTCCCATGATAGGCAAGGCCTTACGACTCATGATCAGGTGGGGCGGCGGTGTGCAGACGCACTGAACTGGGTGACTACCTACGCCGCGTATACGTTAGCACCAGAATAGGGTACGCCGGCCTCCAGCACATATCGGATCAACGCGGCCTAGGAACCGTAAGTAGACACGGAAATATGGTTGCAAAAGTGATCAACCGCTGGGGATAAATATAACACAAAACTCCGAAGTTAGCTAGTTATGCAAATATGTGAGTAGTTGTCTCCATGGCAAGCCCAAGACTAAGCCCACCCCGTTTTTTTAACGAGGGAATAAGGTCAGAGAGCCCCCGATCGCTGCCCATTTGACCCTGCCCTGTTCCCCTTAGACCCGGGTCCCTGATATCCAGGGTGAATTAAGGGTCCTCTGATAAGTAATCATCTGGAACAACGCGACTATATGCAATTTACCCGCTTCCCAGAGGCTATGAATTTGCCGAATATGGAGCCAACCACTATCACACATATAGATCCCTCGAGCTCAGAGCACCCGGAAAATGGTTGGAATATGCAGAACGTATTGTTGAGCTTTTATCGATAATTTAGCCATTCGCAGTGCTTGGGTGCATTGAGGTACTAAATGGAGCACACGAAAACATTGTTATGCTTAACACATCTATGTACACTATGTATATGCAAGCCGAGAGTATCTACTAAGTGGGCTGGGGTAACACAAGGAAACACAAGGACGCCATGCAGTTGAGCAGCTAATCGCGCTGATTACACCTAGACGATCCCAACCACAGCGTTATGAGCGCGCAAAACTTCGAATTCAGCTGGGGATGAGAAAATAAAAGCAGCACCATCTACGTTCCGAGCATCACTCGAGGTTTTCTTTCGAAAATATCATACGTAGCTTATATAATCTAGTCCACTGGACGTGGGTCTGGGCGCATAGAGCCTTAAAGGCCGGGCTAAAGACCAATCTGCAGTGCCTGCGCTCAACCGCCAAGGGTAGGGTGGCCGCTTGCGTTTTCGCACCCGGAGTTCCGGCAAAATGGGAGGCAAGCCCACTATATGCGTATAGGGTGAATATTAGCATGTATTACTGTATTTGATTATTTCATAATATACCGGTGTAGTACTCATCTGTGCTGGCTGAAACATCTACCAGATCGCATCTCGCTAATTTCTCCCTCCTCGATAAATTACTGCTGTCGTGCTATTGGGCGCTGCAGAAAGTACCGCGAGATACACCTCATAGCCGATTCATACATAACCCTAATATTTATAGAGCAGATAGGAATGACGTACTCATAGAATACTCCAATGCCATAACTGGGCGATTTCATCCCTAACGGCTAGATAGGCAACCGGCTCGCTGATCCACACTGGGCAAGCCCAGTTTCTAATATTACATCATACATGGGGGTCGAAAATGGAATTGCACTCTACACATATCATGATCATATACACGAATGCTTGTTTCGATCATGTGTCAGCCTCGGTTCACCGCACCTCAAGAAATCTACCGCTGCGGTGACAGATTCTTTTCAGGGGTACCAGGGTATGCCCCGAGCCCTACATCATGTCATAGACCTGTAGTCGCATTAATCGACCTTACCCTATTGATCCTGCTTTTCTTCATGGCGATTACCCTGGACGCTATGCGAACCATCCAACATAGGCATAGGGTTGCCGGTGTGACACAAATGAGTCCTACCCTGCCCTGTAGACATCAGTGTACCACGTTCCGGCCGAGGTACCCAGAGTTTTGTGTGAGGCAAAGCTTCTCCATTTCAGCGCTCACGCAGCCTCGTTCAGGTATTCAGATTTGATATACAAGAGATATTGATTCAAGAAATCGCTCATTCAATGGTTTAACTAAATTGCGGGCTGCGGGGATAAAAGAGCCTGTCAGATTCTGTAAATGAGGTAACGAATGCCGCTGTTGCGGCATTATCACCTAATTACCAAAGTCTTGGACGTAACTGCAGGATCAATGTTTGAAATAGTTCACTACAAGGATTTCTAAAAACAAACACTGAGCCAGGGTGAAATCTGGTCATTATGTTGCATTTAATGAATTAATCCGCCAGAACTGGGATCAATGTGTGATCGAGCAACCTAAGGTGGCCCCGAAAGCATGTGTAGGGTTAGAGTTGACAGGGCCGCACCTGCAGAAACACCCAAGCTACCCAAGCCCCCAATTTGGTTTCTCCGCGAAATCAACTGTCTTCTAAACTGAAGAAGTGATTGCGAACCTTGAAACCAGATTTACATTAATAACTGTTCGATAATATTTACACCTTTGTATTTACTAGGATCGGGATCCTTACGGTGCTAGCTGATCGTACATAGAGAGCCATCCAGACAGAGATAGACATTCACGATAGGGCTAATTACAGCTTAGTACGACTCGGCGCCCCCTCCGACCAAAACTCGCGCAAATTGTTTCGACACGATCTATCTCTGTGAGAGTTTAAAAACAATAAAATGAATAAAAAATCTTAAAGATGTCGGAAAAATCCCGTTTCGACGCGTATATGTGCCTGCACAACAGGTCTTGGTACGATGGCTACCTCCCCGGCATTTGCCCGCCCACGATATGGGGATCGTTCTTGTTTTGGCGACATTTTTCTCCAAATTTACCCCGACCCTGTCTGGGGACATTCTCGACCGCATGTGAGGGAAATTCTGCACTAACCCTGGTACATGGAGGGGAAGCACAGCTAGACAATTCACGCACGCATGTCTGCTGAGGGCGGCTCTATACAGCTGCCTCACCCTTATGCATGTCTAGACAAAACGCAGGAGCTGCTGATTAGATGTGCCGCAACCCTTCTTTTCAGGGCCCGCCGGCATCGCCTTTAGGGGAATCAGCCCGGCCCGTTAGACTTTTAAATACTCGCGGTACTCTCCGGTAAAATCTCATCTCGTATTAGTTTGAGACTTAACCGTCAACTGTTTTCTCACGAAACTTCTCGTTTAGAAACTAATCGACATCGAGCCTCCTTCAATACAATACCGTTAAACTTATTACACCGGTATAACCCGCCCTAGAATCATCCAGACTCGGATCATAACGTCTATTTCGACTAAAACCTCGCTCTGGATCCAGGTCCTTTAAACCTAACAGCTTTTGTGGATTAAATTTTTTTTATTGTTTGCATCGTTTCTCGGTAGGCATTGACAGACCGCGCTCCTAACGATAGTCGGACTTATTTTCACCCAACACGCCAATCAAGCTCGCCGTGAACTTTCAGTGGCTTCTCTCGCTATCTCCCACTGATTCACGACTTGATTGATTGGTTTTTGACTAAGTAAGAAAGCACAATGAGCTCGCCCACTGTGACCCAGTTCAACAGCAATCCTAGTGTGTCACACGTTGCTGATGCTACGGAACTGAGAAGCCCCTCCGGATTACCGACACCCTCTGTCACCGAGAGGGTACCGAATCAATCGAAGCCACTACGTTTGCCGAAGGTGGCTATCTCAGACCTAGTTACAGCTGCGAGTCTTACTGAGAATGAAGACGACCGCATCATCAGTCCTACGGAAAACCCGCAGGGTGGTATGCGAGAAATTTTGATGGCAGGGAGTGACAACCGGAAGGACGAAGGAGAGAATGAGAGAGATATCGTCAACCGGGGCACCACTATTCCTGCCGCTCCCCAGTTCCCTGGTACCGCCAATGAGATTCCTAAGCCCCATTCCATCCCCATCATTGGTACTCTTAACGCGAATGGCCACAATTATGATGACCGCAGACGCCGCAAATCCGGTCATGGAGATGTGATCACAACCTCGGGTGGGCCCAACGGTCCTCAACATGGTGCCGTTGTGGTTCGCCAGGGTGGTAAATACAACCACCGCGTTGTCAGATCGCAAATCCCTGGTGTATCAGTCATTGCAGGGATGGTGAAGAGTTCCGGCCGTTGGAAAACTCGTGGCGAGGTTGATGAGGCTCCCAGACCCACCTTTACTCGTGTAACCGGACCTCCTCAAAACTTAGGAAACACACCTACGAACCTGGGAAGCGCCCCGACGAATGGGAGTCGTGGTCAATCAAGCGGAATTAACGCCGCAAATCATGGGAGTGGCAATGTTCCTGACACTAGCATGCTCTTCAAGAGAATTGCACCTTCGGGAACCGAACCTAGAGCCGCTGCCAATACCGAAGAGAATGAGCGTAACCTAGTGCGTCGCATGGGTACAGCCTACAAGCGCTCTATTGAGGCATGTGACCAAGACGGCGATGATGAAAGCATGCTACAAAAGCATTCCCGACGTTCGAACAAGCTGTTCCAGTGTCGTGGCTTCGGTGACTGCCGCATGTGTTTCAGCCGCTCCGAGCACCTCGCGAGACACATTCGCAAGCATACGGGTGAACGTCCGTTTCAGTGCCGCTGCGGCCGCGCATTCTCGCGACTCGACAACCTCCGTCAGCACGTCTACGCTGTACATGCTGGTGAGGCTCAAGAGTACCAGGCTGTGAAGCAACGTTTCCGCGCAAATGCTACGCCTCCCAACTCTCAGACTGCTCAGTCTCAGGCACAGTCCCACACTGAAACTGAGACCGCTCAAGCGACTAAATCACCCCAAGGTGCCCAGGTCGTGCAGACGAGTCCGGTTCCTATGCAGGCACCGGCTATGCTGCAGCCGCAGCCTATTCAGCCTCAAGCTGTATCTCAGCCTGTGCAGTCCCACGTCATGTCGCACGCAATGCATCCGTCGCCTGTACTTCCCGCTCCTCAGCACGTTGGTCATCCAGGCTCTGGTGCTGTCCCGGTCGCCCCTCAAGAACCGGTTAATCAGGACGCGTACCCGTCGTACATGCCCGTATCGGCGCCCCAAGGCCTCGGAATGACGTATCCGTACCAGGTTATGCCTCCTCAGCAGCATCCAGTCCAACCCGCCCAGCAGCAACAACCCGGGCAACCGGCTGTCCAGCATGTGCAGCACCTTTCCCCGCATTTAGCAGGGACTCATTCCCCGGCTCTGAACCAAGCCCCGGCTCCTAATCCCCGCGATCTGGAACTTAAGGCGGAGGAGCTTAAGGCGGCAATCATCGCCTCGGCAGCATCGCGCGACGAGCGCTTCAGCTTGGCTGCCATCACAACGCCGACACCTATGGTGAACACCCATCCGGTGCCGTCCCCGATACACTCTGGTCCTGCCAATAATGCTTCGGTTACTAACATTCCAGCAGCGAGCGCTTCGGCGGCTTCTACTAACGCTTCTTCTCAGAACCCTGCTGCCCCCACCTCACCCCCATTGGCATTGACACCGGCATTGACACCAGCATCATCATCAGCATTAACATCAGCATCAACATCAGCATCTGCATTCCCCATAGTGGGACACGGAGAGCAAGATTCGGCTGCTGCTGCTCCTAATATGAACAGCATCCCCACGGATGCCGTTCCCAGAGCTAGCAGTAGCAATGGCAGCATCAGCAGCACCGGCAGCATCATAGATACTGCCTCTGCGGCAGTTGCAAGTCAAGGTACCACTTCCCCTTCTCAGTCATCATTCGTGAAAAATGGTGGCAGTGAAACGGAGCCCAGCGTTATGGATAATCATCGCATGGGAGGCGAAAGTGCGCCTGGGCCAATTACTGGCAATTCGGAACCTGTAGTGACATTGACGCGGCTGGAGATTCGGGAATCGCGTCGCAGGGAGCGTGAGAAAAAGCAGCAGCAGAAGGAGTCGTTGCGTGTCTACCAGCGCAAGGTGAAGGAGAGGAAGAGACAAGACCATCTCATTATCAAGCAGCGCATGCGCGAGACGCGGAAGGAGATTCAGCGAATGGAAGCACAGCATGAACGCCAAGAGCAAGTGGAGCAGGAGCAAGCTAGGTTTGACGCTATGCAACTGATGCAGCCTCAGCAGCAGCCTCAGCAATACCAGCAACAGCCTCAGCAGCATCCTCAGCAGCAGCAACTGCTGCAGCCCCAGCCGATGCCACTGCATGTTCAGCAACCTCAGCAGCAGCAGCCTCATGTTCCTGTACCTCCGGTACACTGGCTACCTCAGCAGCCTCAGCAGCCTCAGCAGCCTCAGCAGCCCGCCTATCTGCCGCAGCAACAGCCAGCGTACCCGTTCCCGCCTCAGCCCCCTGTTTTAATGGGAGACGCAGGTTCCTATTACCATCCGCCGCCAGTTCCGGCCCAGGCTCCACCACCTTACATGTTGTCGAATTCTCCTCCAGCGTTACCATATGGATATCCCCACGTAGCGCCAATGATGATTCCCGGCACCCAGGTGCCCTCCTCTATGCCACCGCAGCCGATGCCACACCAAACTTTGGTGCCTTCGCCGGCTCTGTGAGCAAAGAAGGAGGAAGAGAACCAAAGACGAAGCCTTGCTCACAATTTTGAAACTAATAACGGTTTTTTCATTTGTTAATTTAGTACCACATTAATCATATTTTTCTATATCCCAAAAACTTATCATATCCAATCAAAAAAAACCAGCCAATAATACGCAAAACTATGAACTCTTTCAAGAGTCGCAAATTATATAGGAGATATTTGGTGATCTGAACTCTACGTTCTTTCCGCTTCAGGGGATGCTAGATTTGTTGCGTACATTTGATCGACTTGCGTAGACTGACTGACACGGTAACGAGAAACATTAGCGTGGCTTTAGAATGTCATGCATCCAATGACGAAAAAGCCGCACTTTGACAGCCGTTATCTGCAGACCCTCTTGATTATGCAAGGCTGTAGCCTAGTCCCCTCTATGCACTAATTCGTTTTGAATTCTCCAACAACTTGCCGTACCCTGACACATGTCCAGCATGCATACGAGTGTAGAACGCGATTTCGGATAACTCGGAACTTTGCCGAGGTCTCTGGGTTGGGATAAAAAACATTCGCTTCGCCATCACCAACTTTGGGTAGGGTTCACACAAGGATTGCGGTATTATGTAATACACATCGCTTATGTCATTATGCAGTATACCCTTTCCCGTTTACAATATATTGTTAGCGTACATGATATTGTTAAAACTTGTGTGTTCCGAACCCACCACAGGGGCTTCGAAAATCGCGCTTATCAAATTGGTGATCATATGACCCACCGCTATGTTGTCCTAGAAGTACACGTGATATGCATAATCACCAGCCCCCCCTAGCCTCACCCTCGCCAGCCTTTCTCGAAAAGCCGCACAATGCCCGCACCCCCCTCTAAATGCGCAAGGTCCTAACAGTAAAGTGTATCTCCGCACCCTGAAGGCACCCGTCGCTTCCACAACCCTCGCAGAAGCGGATAGGCGACGGGCAACGAGGTGCGGAAGGTAGGCAGAGTATGCTTACGGTAAGCAGGAATTAATCATCCCACCTGCATACCTACCTACATACAACCCCCCGTCCTTTCTATCATCTTAGATATCACTTCCCCGTCTGTCTAGGATACCATCATCTTCTACGCTATTTTGTTGAAATCATTGAGACGAAGAACGACAAATTGTTCCTTGTCTTAGCATTGTAGCCCCTCAGAATTGCTTTCATCAACGCCGATCTACGTTATTCCAACTGAAAATGAGCTTTTACCCCTCGTCCCCGGACTCCAGCTCGGGTTCGTCGTTTGAGTCCAGCTTCCCCTCGAGACCTCAATCGACGTCGCCGTCGCTGCAAGGCGTCTACCCGCACGTTTCCAAGCTGAGACAGGAGGCTTGCCGAGGTTTTGACCTTGAGGATGATCAGGAGTTCTGCCCCGCTCTCGTCGCCTACCAGCCGTATCCCAATTATCCGCAGATGAGCTCTTATCCTGCATACGCCCCTAATGCGGCGTCTCCTACCTCCTCGCCTCCGGGAGCTAAGTCAACACCTCTATCCCCGGCTACGGCGACATTCCAGGCTGCTGGCGGCCGCCGGAAGCCCATTGACATCATCGACCCCTCGACGGGCCTTCGGGTTTCCCGTCGCTGAAGGATGCCTTGAGAATCTCGAACACACAGTTTGTCCGGGCAGCCCTTCTTAGGAGTCGCTTTCTCATTTGCATTGTGAAGTTTCTATGACTGACCCCTTGCATAGATCGGAGTAATTCCCTTCGTGCCAGGTGTTTAATTTATTCGCATCTCATTGAGATGCCTTATTTTATTTGACATTTCTATAAATACTCAATCTACTGTATACAATTTCGGTATATGATGCCTGTGTTGATCAGTTAGCCGCCTGTTTGGGGAGGCGATATCCGTGCGTTGTTGTCCGCATGTGGCTGTGGTCTCGTGGGGTTGTGATGCGTATGTATTATCCCCAACACCTTATGGCTGGGGCTTGGGTGTGATGCAAATGCCCTCGTCAAGGCATAGAGAGACACTATGCACGGAAGCAGCTGCATTTCCGTGCCCCACGCTTTACATCGATTAATATGGCATTGTTTCCGCAATGATTTGAATTTTTAATACATCACACTAGTATAGACTTTATAGTATAAACATTGGTATTCGTAAAAATGGAATTTTCAGTCAATACACGAGTAGCACTTACTTTAGTCTCGAACATTACGTATGACTGTACGGGAGTCAAATGCATCGCATAGTTCACGCATGCACAAACTTTGCCCTGCGTATGCGTAATATTTCAACACAAATAATTCATTCATTGTTTAGGTTTATTCACCAGATTGAATAATTTCCGCATTGCCGTTTGCGTATATGTATGTCTGTTCTAGTTTTCGGCTCTTTAGACTCGGCTTGCTTACATGACGGGTGGTTCAAGGTCGGGCAGGACTATTTTGCATGTACATCCAATATAATTTATGACTTTTTGCCGAAAACTTGACGCTAATTTCGCAGAAGGGATATACTCTTCGGAAATTTAAAGATACCCTTCATATATTCGTAATACCCATGAAAGATACCACCATACATTGATAACACCCACTAAAATAGACGGGAAAAGCCAAGATCGAAGTCGGGAAATATATCCAACTATTCGCATACCTCTAGACACAAACCTAGGTGCGAGTACCACTGTGAGTATTCTTCATTGTGACATTGAATTAGATCTCATCTCGTGATGTCATGTTAAGCAATCCGTATATTTATATGTAGTTATTTAAGCCTAACAGAGTATATATATAAAAGTGACTCATTTTTTACTATAAATCAAAGGTAATAAACTAATTAGAAACAAACGTGGCCGGGTTATACTAGTTCGCCATCGCCGACACCGGCGGTCGATGATGCACTGCGATAAGGACTAGGGTCGACTGAGTATTCCTCTGAATGAGGTAGCAGACCAAAAATCATTCCGAAAAATGGACAATCGTCGGCATCCCATATTTAGTTAGTACAATTGCGCGGGATTCGGAGCCCTCTCAACACACGTGAGTATATTTCGCGCCTCAAAGTCATTTTTTAAAATTTCGCTGCTAAAGCGCTGTGTCCCCTAAACACTCTCCCCGCCTAGGGCCTTCCCCCGCTCAGTGCCTAGATCACCCAAGCCTAACATCAACAATCTCGCAAAGGCGTATGGACCAGCTACCTCGGGCCGTTCCTCATCGAGACGTATTTCCTCGAGCCCAATAATCTGGAATCCTAAACAATGGATGCTGCGGACGTTTTTGGCGACCGCTTTTGGGCATGCCGCGTCGCCGCTATTTCGTATCGCATCTATACGCTGCGGAACGACGGCCGGCCCAAGCCCGACGCTCTTCGACGTGCCGAGGTAGCACTGCGCAAGAGCGGCACAGGTCAAGCCCGAGTCTCGCTTTCTCGCTCTGGGTGTGAGCTATGGGCGTACGCCTGGATTGAGGCAGATCCCGAGAAAGCTGCGAGCACAAGCACGAGCACGAGCACCAACAAACATAGTGGAACCTCTCAGACTGGCACTTCTCCAAGCGCAAAGTTATCTGGTGGCAACACACATAGTAACAGCAGCACTGGTCTAAGCATACAAGATCGCCTGGAACAGGCAGATCAGACGGCGCAGCCGAGTTCTCGGCAGCCATCTCCAGCCTCAATACCTGGCATTGATCTGCTGCCCCCCCTGCTGGATTTTCCCGGCCTAGAAAGTATTGCCGAGACTACTTCTAGTGGCGTCTTCCTGCCACCGTTCACGGCCACCGATTCTGAGGAACGCTACGGCCCTCTCCTGCGTGCCATCGAACTGGGTCTGCTGGACTCACTGTTGCAAGGCGGCGATCCTCGGCAGTACGAAGCTTTCGGCTCTTCGGCTGCGCTTTCCATGGGCGACGGCTCGATCGTGCGTTTTTCGCCGAGTTTGTACCAACAAGGCGCTCTGGTGGTACGGATCACCCAGCAGCGCACGCTGCTGATGCCACCGCCCATCCTGTCGCTCAATTTCTGTGCCCCAATGGTGTGGTTACTACCGCACGGCCGGCCATATCGCGTACTCTCTTCGATCTCGCGGCGGCCTCAGAACCACCAGAATTTAGGCGGTTTCGGCTATGGTAGCGGTTTCGGAGCTGCCGGCTTTGGATTAGGAAGCAGCAGTGGCAATGGACTAGGGGGCAGCAGCGGCAGCAGCGGCAGCTCCGGCTCGGCCGAGTGGTTCGGTGATGATGCCGTCGAGGCGCCCAACCGGAGCCGTGCACGCGCCCTCTATGCGATCCTGAAATCACTGTTTGTGTTGAATACGCCGCTGAGTGCATTAGAAGAAAGTCCGTGGCTGCGGGTGACCTCCGTGGCCGACGGCACCGACCTTGTTTGGCCGGCTGTGTTGACACGCGCCATGCCGCTCACGGCGAGCTCGGCGAACAACACAATCGCACACACGTCCGTGCGTCCGAACAACCTCAAAGTCACAAAGCCGAGCGCGTCTAATGCTGCCACCCCGGGCAACACCACCAGCGTGGGAACCACGGCGATGACCAGCATGCGGCTCAACGAAGACCGGTTCGGAGCCATGCAAGCGCACCTGAGTGCGCACAACGTGTACCCCCATCGCCTGCCCCTGGTGAAGCTGGCACGCCCTGACCCGTACGCGGCGCTGATGAACTCGCTTGACGCGGTGCGCCGCGCTGAGCAGGAGGCCGAGCAGGCCGAGCGCGAGTCCATGCGCGCGCACAGCCACGAGCGCACAGCGCTGACGCAGCCCGTCGTCGCGCCGCCGCCGTCGCCGCACGTCCACCCTACGACGACGACGACGCTAGCGGCCGTGCCTCCTCTGCAGCTGAACTCGCCCGCCTCGAGCAGCCTGCTTCAGGCCCCGTCGTACACCAGCCTCTCGACCCTTTCTGGACACTCGTCATTGACACCGCATTCGACACACTCTACGCATTCCGCACATTCCGTACATTCCGTCCATTCGGGGCATCCCGTCCATTCAGGGCACACGGGGAGCCACCTGCGGTATGTGGACGGCCCCCACGACCGCGTGATGCCGTCGCTTTCGCGCCACGCCAGCTCGACGTCGCTGCGCACGCTCGACATGCTCGACCCGTCGCAGGCCCCTCCTGTGCCCCACGCTCCGCACGCGCTCCACGCGGCGCACACCTCCACCACGCACACGCCCTCCCCGCTGGCTCCCAGCCGCGCGCCGCTCATTCACGGCCCTGCCCCCCACGCCAACCATGGCCCTCAAATCCCGCACGGCCCTCAACCTCCGCATGGCCCGCAAGGCCCCGGCCCGCACACGTACCCCACGCCAGCCTATCCCACGCCTAGCTACCACCACTCGAACTATCCCACACCCATGAGCGCCGCGACGCCGGGCGTGGTGGCGGACTGGGTGGACGACGACCAGGAGGAGATGAGCGATGCGGTGGACGACGCGGACTTCAACTTCTTCGACGACCCGCCGCCAGCGAGCAACGCAGCCGAAACAGCAGCTAAACCGGCAGCCACCGAAACGGCCGCCAAGGAACCCACTGCCGTCACAACTGAAGACGGTGCCGTGGTCAAAGCTGAGTCAGGGGTCGAGTCCAAAGGAGACGACGTGAGTGAGGCTTCCGATGCGTCGAAAGCCGCCTCTGAGCCCGCCAGCCTCGATGGGTCGCTCGACAAGTCTGAAAAGCTCGGCATGCCCGCGATTGATCTGTTCAACGACGAACTCACCGACGCCCGCGCGAAGTTCGAGCTGCTGAACATCAACTCCCAGGACCTCGATGCGAAATACGCAACCGGTGGGCGGTTCTTCATGCTGCCACCGCCACCACCGCCCAGCTCTAGCGAGAGCAGCGAGAGTGACAGTGATAGCGACGGCCCCGCCGAGCACAAGCGGCGTGTGCGTCAGCCCAAAACCCCTCTGAAGCTGCGGCGACGCCTCGCACCCATCGATCGGAGCGTGAGCGCCAGCTATATCGCTGCCATTGCTTCACACACCACCACCACCAACAATAACAATGACGATGATGATGAGACGAGCGACGGCAGCAGCGACGGCAGCAGCGACGACGAGTATGGCGTCTACAACAACCGCGGCGGCTACGGCGCACCGCTCAGCGAGTCGCTGGGTGCGCTGGGTGCCACCAAACTGGAGTCGCGCATGGGCAGTCCCAGCAGCGGCCACTCGGACCAGGAAACCGCGTGGCTGCGTTCTGTGACGAGCGAAGGCGCGCACCACCTGCCGATCGACAACTCGAAGTTCCTCGGCTTCCGCACGCTCGTGCTGCAGCTTGTGTGGGACGGCGGGCTGCTGCAGGAGATGTACGACGTGCCGATCGTCGACGGTGAGACAAGCGTTGCGCCGCAGTATGTGATCCAACGGCTGGGCATGCCGCTGCACCAGCTACCGATAAGTCCCGACCCCCGGATCTTTGAGGATGCCCCTGGTTTGACTAAGGGGTCTAGCAGCAGTGCCGGAACGAGCGTGAGCACTTCGGCCAGCACCTCGGCCAGCAGCGGAGCCAGCCATGCCGGCCCGCGCGGACTGCTGGCGAGTGCTGGAATGGGCAGCACGCTGAACCTGCGTGACCAAATGGCAATGGCGGCGCCCCACGGCACCCAGGCACCACATGGCACCCAGACTCAGCACGGCACACAAACGCCCACCACCGCACAGACATCCTCGTCTGCGATCATCGCACGCATGGCCACGCCCGGCCCGCCGCCCGCCGCGCAGCACCAGCGGCTGCACCTGCTGAGCCCGCCGTTCGTGTCTGTGCGGCGCGGCGACCAGGACATCAAGGCGCGCATCTCGATTCTGCGGTTCTGGCGGATGCTAGGACTGGTCCCGCCCGACTATCCGCGAGGCATTGGCAGTGCTGGCAGTGCCGGTAGTGCTGGTAGTGCTGGTAGTGGTAGCGGAACCGCAGGCAGCAACAACAGCAGTGCAGGTAGTGCCCACAGTAGCAACAACAGCAGCGGTGTCAGCGCTTTTGCCCGCAAGATCACCGTCATTTTGATCACGCTGTCGTCGCCGGCAATCGCCATGGGCGCACGCACCTTCCTCACCGGCCTCAAGGCAGTGTACGAAGACTGTCATCTTGGCACGCTCGACTTGCCGACCTACGGCGACGTTGTGGAGGGCCTGCTGCTGATTGACGCCGACCTCGGGCGCACGTCCGGCGACGCCGTTGGCGATCTGTTCCAGGCGGCCGCGGCGCGCCTGAAATCCAAGCTGCAGCAGCAGTTCCCCTCGCACCGCAACGACCCGAACCACCAGCTGCTGTTTGTGGTGAGCTACCCCCCGTCGAGTCTGCGTGGCGGCACGTTCACGGCGGTGGTGCCCTTCCAGATCGCCCAGGGCCTCGACAGCCTGCAGCGCGAGTTCCCGCAGAGCGAGTGGCTGCTGAGCTCGCTGGACCTGCTGGTCAGCCGCTGGGACCACGCCCAAGAGATCAGCGCGTTCAGCATGCAGAAGGTCGCGCTGCTGGCGTACTCGCGCTTCGCCCAGATCCCGCACCCGTTCCGGCTCGTGGGCCTAGCGCCGCAGTCGAGCGGCCTGCAGCTGAACTCGCGGATCCCCCCGGTGCTCATGGAGGACGAGAACTTCATGCACGTGGCATACCTCGTGGTCGAGGGCCGGTGGTGTCTCACGAGCTGGACGGACCAGTGGGCCCGGCGGCAGCGCGTCGACGTGTTCCGTCTCAAGGACGCGAGCGAACGCAGCCTGCAGCTCGTGTTCACGGAGGTGTGGCGCCGCAGCACCGCGCTGGCGCGCGAGATCGTCGACCGTGCCGGCTGGCGCTACGGCGTCACGCGCTGCGGCATGATGAGCAAGTTCGAGCTCGCCGTGTGGCGCGGCGTCGTGCCGGCCGACACGCCGGTGCTGTTCATGGACGTGCCGCACCCGCGCGGCGTCCGCATGATGAACACGCGGCGACGAGAAGACTCGGACTCGGCCGAGACGCCAAAGGTAACGCCGAGGAGCACGCCAAAAGACTCAACCACCAGCAGCAGCACGTCTGTGGCTGGCAACGATAAAGAGCTCGAGAAGGACAAGCCGCGCGAGACTGACGGCGTGATCGTGAACGAGGCCGATGAGGTATACGGTGTGAGTATCGAGCCGCCCCAGCCAGGCGTCAGCCGGTTCACAGCGTCGCTGTCGCGTGGCTTCCTCATCCGACCGGACATGGAGGGCTGTTTTGCGCTCGAGACACGGCTGCTGCTTGCCAAAGATTTCGGGGTCGCGCCCAAAATCGCAATGAGCCGCGTTATCGGCCAGTTCCGCCGCCTGGCGAGTCTCAGCGAGTACGTAGGCGTTTCCACCCAGTGCACGATTATTCCGTGGCACATTTTGGGACTCGCGAAATTAGAAGCCGCGGCATTAAAGCTCAATATGCTTTAGCCAGCACTTAGACACTTCATACTAAAACTGAGTTATAGACATCTACACCTAGACATCTACACCTAGTCATTTATTCACACCAGTCATTATCTACACCTCACACCATTGAATGGAGGGAAACAACATTTTCTAAATATTGAAGAAAAGTAAAAAGGGCTCCTCTGCGTTCACAGCAGGAGCCCAGCTGTTTATTCCATGCTAATTAAATAATCATAAATATCTAGTACAGTCCTATAGAAATAGGTCAAGATCACTGATCTTGCATGCAGTTCTCTGCATTTTCATGCATATGCTCATCATCGTATACTGCGCTGCTGCTTCTGCTATTGCGGAGCACGTATGGGGGAAACGGTAAGTTTAATGTTTCGCTTCGGCAGCCGACGGCTGTCGCGGCGGGGTCGACATTTTCGTCGCCTTTTTTTGCGGGGCGGTGGGAGACTTACTCGGCGACATCATGGGTGATCGCTTCTGCGGCCGCGGGAGCTTGGCTTTGTCGCACGCTAGCCATTTGTCAATCGTTAGCGTGACGTACTTGCTCGGCTCCGGTGAGAGGCCGCGAAGAATGCAGTCGTGCGTACCGTTCTTCTCGATAAACACGTCATCGATGCCGGCAACGTGCATGAAACGAGCGTCCTGGTCTGCCAGACACTCGCGTTCACCCCACACCATACAGGTGCGTGCCGGCAGAACACGCTGCCAGACCTCGGGTTCCGCCTTGATGGGCGATACGCGAGGGTCCTGCAGTTCCTCCTTGGCTGCGAAGCTCGCCGTCATTTCTTGGAGGCGCTTCATCGACAAGATGTCACCACGTGCCATCATTGAGCCACAGTCATCGGCCGGATCCACCCACGGTGAGATCAGCACACAGCTATGGATTTTGCTGTGGTCCACGACGGCGGGGTTGTTTTCTTCAAGCAGTAGGCTCAGCACGAGGTTACCGCCACAGGAGTCACCAAAGAGCATGATGTTGTCACAACTTTTCTGCAGCTCCGCAAAGCACGCCAGTGCCTGGTTGCGCTGGGCGGGATAGCGCGCGAATGGCGTGATTGTGTAGTCCAGAGCCAGCACGCTGACTCTGCGCTTCACCAGCCGCTTGGCCAATCCACAGATATACTTGACCTGAGGGTAAGCGATCTTGAGCGCAAACCCGCCGCCGTGGAAGTAAACCATCACTGGATCTTCCGGCCGACGGTCGGGGATCTCACTGATCCAGCGGGCTACAAAACCTTCACCGCTGAACTTGTGGTTGAAGTGAGGCAAGCCCCACGAATGCGTCATCAGGAAGTACAAGGGCGAACCCAGCTCCGTCTTCATCGGTCTTCGTCCGGTCATCACGCGCAACTGGCGCAGCGTCGAGCTCTTGTAGCAGTGGCCCATAACGCTATCCATGGCAGTACCTATGAAGTCGCGGCGCATATCCTTGCCGGCGAATGTGTTCGTAATCTGATCCTTAGTGAATGCCACGGGGATCGTCGCAATGATGCTCATCACCTTCAGGTAGTCTCCCACAGATTTGGGGTCTCGCGATTTCGATTCAAAGCGTTCGAGATCGATGCTGTTAGGAGGAACCCAAGGCTTGATGACCCTCACTGGGGTGGAGCCACACTTAGCATGAGGATCGTACATAGTAAGGTGTGTCTCGTCAAAAGGCTCACGTTGGTTCGGCCCGCGTTCCGTCGTGAAAGTAGTTTCTTCGTCTTCTTTTTCGCCATCCATAAACTCCACGTTATCTAGGTCATCCTCATCGGCGTCATCGTCTTTCTCGCCGGCGCTCTCGCTGCTGAACTTATTGTCGCTAACGTACTTCGAATCCTCGGTGCCGTCCTCCATACTAAGAGGGCTCATGGGACTCATCGGCCTCGATTCAAATTGGGGGACCACCTGTCTAGTCGGAGTGGATGGGTATTCCAGATATCTTTTGATTTCAGAATGTGTTTTTACCGCAAGGTCATTCTGCGGCGTTCCGTAAGAGCTAGTGTTTTTCGAGTGCATGGAACCGTAATCAGAAATAGCCATGCCTGATGAAGCGACGTCAGATGCGGATTCGTCGGGTGTTACAAGTCCGTCAGTTACTTCGCTGCTGCTGCTAATCTCGCTCACAATACTAGGTGTACGCTGATACTTGGATGCGTCACACTTGGCAGGACTACGGATGCTGAACAGGCTTGGCGGTGCGCTGAGAACAGAGTTTACGGAAGATAAAACTGCTGTCATCTCTCGACTTGAAAAGGGAAGTGAGTAACTCGAACGTTACACTCTTCTTCCGCTAGAAGAATTGACAATCTGCCTTTGTGGCTGCTTGTTTGAGCCGGGAAATTAAAAACTAATTCCCAAATTAGTGATAAAGAAAAGCGGTAGTGTCGGGAAGAAATTATTTCTTCGACGCGATCAGCTTAATTCACTTCCTGGTAGAACGTTAGATATCCGCTATTGTCGCCAACTACGAACCAGTACCGTAGTAAGGAATTGAGAGGCTTCGAACCTTATAATATAATGAAATGTCTCTTAAGTTACGCTGATATCCAGTCGGCAAGTGTTGCCTGGAAATCTGCAACCAAGTCCTGATTAAGTTAATTTATTCGCTGCTTGCGCTACAAACGTTTTAGACGTGCCGCGCGTAGGTCGTCTATGAGGCAAGGGGAGCTGGCGCGGCATGGGGCTGCCAATAAATTGGCCCTTGTCTGGGCAGCGTACTGTGTGCGTTTGGCGCGTTAGGGTCTACCCAAGAGTCGTTCGAGATCTGGGTTAACTATGTTTCAGGGTTTGGTTTGAGACGCAGTGATGGCTTTACATGGCAAAGGGTGGCAGTATCTAGGGTAATCTAGTCTTAGGTAGAATGTCAGCGGGCCTTGCTAGGCCTGATCGCGAATAGCAACGCGTTCGTGCATTCGGCTATGTATCCCTCTTGATGTTTACAGGTTTTCCAGACGGAAGCAACGATAATTCTGAGCGTGCGCATTATAGATCTAGAGTAACCAGCCGGCTCCATCATTCTAGGACCATTCGGGTCTGGGTACGGTGCTCGCAGACTCGGTAGGGGTAATCGTTTTACGCGTCGCGCTAAACGGTGTGGACCCACCTCCTGTGGTCGGCTCACCGGCTCCTGACTCCACTCCTATGCCCTGACCGCCTGTGTCGCTGACATAAGGCTATGTACAGCTAAGCGATGGCTGGTATAACCTGCCGCCACCGGTAAAGAACTCAGGGCTTGATGGGTTAAGGGCTTATGTAGGGCAATTATAACACCGAAAAACATTGGCCCTCAATCCTTCGGAACTGCAAGATCCGTAGAGCCGCGTAAGCCTCAATATGCAGGGTAGTTACACACGATAACGAAGAGCAAGGAATAAACATAAATAACGCACAACTACTGTTTCGAGAGAATGAACAATTGCTTTGTTTGGAATGGGGAGTGTGATGCATGCATTCTTCAAGTTGCGATTGTGAGCCGCGCGCCATTTAGCGCACTCTTCAACCGGGCGGGACTTCTAACTCCATCGAGATGCCCGCCCCGCAGAACGGTAAGTGCACCCTTGCCTCCATTTGGAAAATTAGACACCTCCATCCTTCACTGCTGCTTAGAGCACTGATGTAGCGGCGGCATTCGGCCGTCGTGTTAGAGGACCACCAACGGCGGGGTACCGTTCAGATCGCGTATTGGAAATTCCATGCTGGCTGCCCAGTAAATGAGGGTGTCTAATATAAGTGGTATGTATAACTCGTAATTCCCCTTGGTCAGATAAGAACGGTCTCCTCAATTACATCGGCAGTATACCGGTCAAACTGCGAAATGGTAGTGGGCCAAATATGTAGCTATCCGCGACGACGCGTTTTACTTTTTTTCAGAGATATCTGCACACTGTTTAGTTCGCATCAACTAATACTAGATGCTAAAGTCTTGAATATATTTTTGCCGCTTCCATATAACCTTGGTAGCAAACTAGATCTCGCCGGCGATTGCCGGACCCAACGGAATTACGACTGCCAAATGGTTCAGGGTTAGGGTGTATTTGCGCCACGCCTATAGGCTCGATTTTTTTCGGACGGGAGAAGAACGGGTATTCTCTACTCCGGCTAAAGAAAAATATCTAGAAAGACAAAACTACATGGAGCTGTAAAGGCTTTTTGAGAGGATTTTGTATACAATTGGCGAAGTTTCACGGCATCACAGAGGATTTGAAGGTCATAATTCACCATAAGAAGTGAGAAGTCACGATTTCTAAGACCGAAATTAGCAACTTCGGTAAAATGTAGTTGAATTCACCCCCTTATTTTTTCATTCGCAGCTCTCTCCCCGATTTTTCAAGCTGGCATGCTCAACAGCTAAAGGGCTCGTCAATTGTTGTGGAGGGTTGGGAACCAGGCACTGCCCTGGACGAAATTCGACGATTGTGCAGATACTGCCGACAACGCGATGTCACAAACACCTGTGATCGACCCCCTGATCGACCCCTTTGGAGAGGCCATCGAGCCTGCAGAGCTCGATGCGGCGATTCTGGCGGGATCTTTTCATGAGGCAGCGCAGCGCGTGGCCCACGATATGTATAACCGCATGCCCAATGCTTTCGAGTCCTACGAGCTGGAGACGCGACTCTGGGAGCTTGTAGAGCGCCTAGTCATTTTGGATGTGAGTGCGCTACAGAGTCCCTCGGCCGAAGAGGCACAACAGCTGCGCAACACCGAGGCGATCGAGTGGCTGCAGACAAACATGAAAGAGCCCACACGGCCCTCTGGGTTACAGCCCTTGCGCTGGCTCTACACTCAGCAGAAGTCGGCGAAAACCCGCAACGGTGAAAATCTCATTACAGAGCTAGATGAAGATGCTCCTCTGCGCCAAAAACGGTCGGTACTTCCTGAAGATGCGAAGGCCGACGAGGAGATGTTTGCATACGTGTTCCAACTGTGTATGATGGGCAACTATGTGGCAGCGCGTGACGTAGCACTGGAGACTGGTAACTATACGCTGTGGGGTGCATTGAATGCCTTCACCAAGAGCAGTGGCTCTACCAACAGCTCCACCAGCAACTCTACCGGAAGCACTCCCCTCAACAGTAGCGGCACCGACGGATCGGGCAACGGATATGCGCCTGGATCTGGCTCCGGAACTGACTCTGCTGAACCTGGGATCACCGAAGGCGTTCTAGAGGCGTGTCTTGCCCTGAGCAACTCGAACACAGTCTCGCGGTACGAGAAAGCGGTGTATGCGTTGTTGAGCCGCAACGTGGCCGCAGTGGTGCCCTTCTGCAAAACTTGGGAGAGCTTGTTACTAGTGCACCTCCAGGCCGGCGCGTCGCTCTCGAGCTTTGAGGCGTGTGTGCAGCGCGACCACCGACTGGTGATCCAGAACGAAGACTGGCGCCGGCGGCTTGTGGTTGCGCTTATCCAGGACCGGCTGGCCGGACTGGCGGCGCCGCTCATCGACGAGCTGCAGGACAGGACAGGGCTCGAGTCTGTGACGCTCCTGGAGCACCCGTGGCTGGCGCGCGTGCTCCTGCACATGATTCTAGTGTCACAGCTTGCAAAGGGCGACCTCGGTGGCAGTGGCAGCACGGTTGTGAGTTGTTCCGCCGAGAACACGGCAGCCTCGAGCCCAGCAACTGGTCACATTGCCGACGACGCTCAGACCGATGCCGCCGAATCTGGCGACCACCCGGGTCTGCCACTCGCCCTCATACTGCTGTACGGTGACTATCACGTGTACGACGGCGTCAACAAAGCGGCGCGGTACGCACGCTGGCCCGCATACGTCCGCCTCGTGTCGCCTGCTGGCCGCCAGGCCATTGCTTGGGGCCGCCCGATGTCGCGCATTCTCGACGAGTCGGGACAGCTGGCCCAGCTGGCAGCCGCGCGGCCGTACATGGCATCCGGCAGCACGCAGGGCAGCGCGCAGAGCCACGCTCGCAATGCGCCGAAGCACTTGACCGGATTCGCGCTGGACGCGGAGCCGGCCGTGATCGAGGCACTGAAGGTGAACTTCTCACTCGCTGAGAGCATCGGCCTGATCGGGGATAGAGAAGTCTGGGAGGATGGCACGACTCGCGCCGATATCCCTCACTCCGACTTGCGCCTCGTGTACTCGCTGCAGTGGCCGATGAACGCCCACATGTGGCCGCTTGCCGTAGCGTCGATCAAGCGTGCGTATCTCCTATTTTTCCGCCAGGGCCGCCGCCATGGCGCCACGAAACTATTCGAGCAGATTAATGTGGACTTCGTGTGCCAACAGACACTGGCGGATGTTTACGTGCGTCGTGATGGCGCTGGGGCCAGTGCCGAGGACACAGCTGCTTCCAACTCCAAGAAACGTCTGTTTACGCAGGACGTTGCGCAGCTGAAGCAGTGCTCGGATCTCGCGGACGCGCTGGCGCAGCTAGACGCGTGGGCTACGGCCGACCGCACAAGCCCGCAGTGGCGCACGACAGCGACAAAGCTGGTCGGCGCGGCGCTCGATGCGGTGGCGCGCAGCCTCAAATTCGGCGCCCCGCGCTCGCTGCAGAACGCTGACACCGCCACGGCGGCCCTGCTCGCAGAGATACGCCAAGTCTATATCCCCCAAATCGTGTACGAGCTCTTCGAATTGCTGTGCGAGGCCGAGTCCCTGGGGCGCGGGTATGCACGTGCGGGACTGGAGTTCGCAGTGCGCCTGGCGGACGACGAACTGAAGCTGTACGAGCTGTTTGACAAGAGCCTGATGACAACGTCGCTGCGGCAGCTGGCGCTGCTGGCGTGAGCGCCGAGTTGACCAACTTAGTTAATGTGGTGTATAATAGTTAGATTTATTACGTACGTTTTGCTCATTGGTCGTATATTATATTATGGTGCTTTACGAGCTCCTTCCTTTTATTGAAGCTAGAAGAGATCTGATCTATCTACATGTCGAGGTGAGTATCGGCTGGACGTCCCAAGTGAGCTAGGCTGGAGCTGCCCTACCCGCGACCATCCAACGACCTCCCGGTGGCTCGAACCACCTGAACCACAACGCCTAACCTCGCCTCCCACCACATATACTCCACACAGATGAACGTGCCAACCCGACCAATTCTCCGCGAGGCCCAGGAGCTCGGGCTGCCCGCTGGGGAGGAGAAGTTCTGGGAGGTCGCCCGTTTCGACGCCGCGCAGGTCGCGGGCTCGCTGCGTGAGCGCGTTGCGCAGGACCAGGAGACGGCACTACTGCAGCTCGGCAAATTCTACGGCGAAAAGCGCAACCTCGACGCCCTCGACTCGTTGCTTGCCACCGCACGCGAAGTCACTGGCAGTCACGCCAAGTCCAAGGCGGCCAAGATCATCAAGTCGCTTGTCGACGACATGGCCCTCGTACCCGACTCGGTGGCGCGCCAAGTCGCCGCCATTAACACCACCGTCGAGTGGGCGATCGCCTCGAACCGCGGATTCCTGCGCCAGGGCCTGCAGGTGCGCCTGCTGTCGCTACTGTTCGAGCAGCATCAGTACACGGAGGCGGTAGATCTCGCCACGGCGTTGCTGCGCGAGCTGAAGCGCCTCGACGACAAAATCATGCTTGTAGAGGTGCAGCTACAGGAGGCGCGCATCTTCCATGCGCTTCGCAACCTGCCGAAGGCCCGCTCGTCGCTCACGAGCGCGCGCACGAGCGCCAACGCGATTTACACCCCGACGCTGATGCAGGCGGAGCTCGATATGATGAGCGGCGTGCTGCAGAGCGAGGACGGTGACTTCAAGACGGCATTCTCGTATTTCTACGAGGCGTTCGAGGGCTACGCTTCGCTCGAGAGCAAGGAAACGGTGCGGGCGCTGAAGTACCTGCTGCTCGTCAAAGTCATGCTGAACCTGGTGGACGACGTGGAGCAGCTGCTGCAGAATAAGACCGTGAAGCAGTACTCCGGGCGACACATCGACGCCATGACGGCGATGGCCCGCGCAAATAGCGACCGCAGTCTCAAGGAGTTCGACAACGTGCTCAAGCAGTTCGACGCCGAGCTAAGCGGCGACGCGTTCATCCGCTCGCACTTTGCGGTTCTCTACGACAAGCTGTTCCAAGAGAACCTGATGAAGATCATCGAGCCGTACTCGTGTGTCGAGGTGCCGCACCTTGCGGCGCAGCTGGGCCTGGACCCGCAGCAGATCGAGGGCAAACTGCGCCAGATGATTCTGGACCAGGTGTTCAGCGGCGTGCTCGACCAGGGGAAGGGCTGGCTGTACATCTACACGGCGCCGGAGGAGGACCACACCTATGCCATGGGCCTCGAGACGCTCAAGCACATGTCGACGGTCGTGGACACTCTCTACGAGAAGGCGGCCGTTATCAACTGAGCAGGGCAGAGGTGTGCCGAGGGCGTGCCGAGGGCGTGCCGTAGGTGTATAGTTAGAAAAGCGAGTTAGAGTAGCTTAGGTGTTGTAGACGTATGCATCAGGAAATTTAAACGGTTTTCGAAAGCTGGCTAGACTATCAATGGGGCATTCCGTCCTACCTCGAGAGTTGGGCTGCCTCGAGCGTTGATCTGTGGCGGTACACTCCCCTGCCCTGCACCATCCCCACATCACTACGAGTAGCGTTAGATTAATCACTCCGTGGCCCGCTTGAGTCCAGCCGCCGTAGTACCTGATTGGATAGCAGCTAGCCTCTGACTTATCCTACTTCACTCTCTAACTGCCCACAATTTCCGCCCCAGCCCGACGTAGATACATGCCCGACACTTCCACCGCCGTGTTCTTCGGCGGCCTGGCCGCCAGCTGGTTCATCGTGAAGTACTTCATGGCGCGGAGAAACAACAACGACGCCGCCGCAAACGCTGCTGGTGCTGCCAACGCCTCCGGAGCCACTCCGGCCGCCAACCCCGCGAAACCGGTAGCGCCTGCCCGCGAAGTCACGGACGATATGATCACCGTCGTCAGCGTGATGGTGCCGACTGTCGACCGCGCAGTAATCAAGGCTGACCTTGAGCAGACGCGCAGCGTAGAGGAGACGACTGAACGCCTGATGGCGAAGCAGCGCGAGTTGAAGGCCGCCAGTGCGCCGCGCCCGTCCGACTGGATTGAGAGGCGCGAAGAGCGCGAGAGGTTCGTGCAGCAGCGCCGCGAGGCGATGCTGGCGCAGGCCCGCCAGCGCACGCAGGAGCTTGATAAACATTAGAAAGTAGTATTATTAGGTAGATGAGCTAGTATTTGCATTCGCATCTGCGTTAGCGGTTGTAACATTAGCATCTGTAGCGTCCGTATTGTTCTCGTTCGTGCTGTTCTCGTTCGTGCTGTTCTCGTTCGTGCTGTTCTCGTTCGTGCTGGTATTCTCGCCGCTCTCGCCATTTGCGTTGGCATTGGCATTGACGCTTGAGGTTGTAGTAGATGTGATCCCGTCGGCCGGGCCCGTGTTGGCCGGGCCCGCAGTATTCTCTGTTGGCGTGTTGTCTGTCTTGGTCTCTGTCTTGATCTCTGTCTTGATCTCGGGCTTCACTTCAGGCTTCACTTCGGGCTTCACATCTGGCGTCTCTGTCTTGATTTCTGGCTTCTTCTTCCGCCGCACAAACAGCGTGTTGATCGTGGCGTCCTTCGACTTCGCCTTCGCCTCCTGCTTCACCTGCTCCTTCACCTGCTCCTTCACTTGCTTCGCCTGCTTCGCCTCCGCCGTGGCCCCCGCGTCCAGCGCAGGAATGGGCCCGCCAAACACCTCGCCCAGCTCGTCGCGGTCGAAGCGCAGCACCGTGCAAAAGCCGTCGATGGACGTCAGCAGCAGCACGCGCCCGTCCGGCGACCACGCGAGGTCCGTCAGGGCGGAGTAGTGGAGGTTGGACGCCAGGCCCAGCGGCGCGCGCTGCTCGGTGTCGTACACAAACACGCCGCCAACTGTCGCGACGGCGTAGATCATGCGGTATGGCAGCGCGACGACGGGCGCGGTGCCGCGCAGCTTGTAGAACTGCGGGCTGAAACGCACCGCGAGGCTCTCTTTGGGGAGAGGGACGGTGGCTTGCAGCTGCCGGAGGTTGTGGCGCGCGTAGATGAAAGCACAGTTCTGAATGCCGGGGGTGCTGGCTGCATTGGGTGTTGCACCTGCATTGGGTGTCTTAGAAGTATTAGATATAGCAGCAGCAGAGGGCGCGGCTGTATGTGTAGAAGCAGCAGTCTGTGTAGAAGCAGCAGAAAGCGTAGAAGTAGAGACACCTGCAGAGGGAGAGGCGTTGGCTCCTACACTAGCGGCAGTGTCTGTGGCGTTACTACTTATCCCACTAGTAGGTGCACTCTCGTCTGCATCGGCCATCTCCACATCTTCAGTCGTGTTGATCTTGCTCTCATCCTTCTGTTCTTTGCGCTCCCTCTTCGCAGGTCTTGGCCGCAGCAATCCCGCTGGCGATACGAGCAGCATGCCGTCCGGGCTGAACGCGAGCCGCCGGAAAAACGATGAGAATGACTCCGAGTGGTACTGCGCAATGAGCTCGCCCACGTCCGCACGCTCGATGCGCACCGGCGCGGCCAGCTCCAGCGGCTCGCGGCGCGTGATGCGGTACACGAGCACGGACTGGTCGCTGGACTGCGTGGCCAGAAACTCGTTACGTGGGTCCCATGCCACGCCCTGTACGTAGTGCCGGTGGTCGCGCAGCGCCGCGACGCACTCGCCAGAGGCCGCGTCAAGCACAGACACCACACGATCCATGCTGGTCGCCGCGACGTAACGCCCAGATGGCGACCATGCGAGGTCGTAGATCTCGCCGAATCCAGCCGCGCGGCCCTTGCGCAGAAGTCGCCAGTCCTCCTGGTCGCCTACCTCGGCGCCAAACGCGACAGCCGGGCGGTCCGCCCCCACCTGCGCCCACACACACACGACGCCATCATCGCCGGCCGATGCCAGACGCGCGCCATCCGCGCTAAAACGCACGGCGTTCACGGCGCTCGGATGTTTCGCCAGCGTCGCGAGATATTCGACCTGCGGCGCGTCCGATGCGTTCGCCGCGTACCGCAGGCGCCACAGCCGCACGTTGTTGTCGCCGCCGGCCGTCGCTAGCCGCGGACTGCGATTCGGCGGCAGCGGCGTCTCGCCGGGCTGGAATGCCGCGCTATAGATGGGCGCGCTGTCCTGGTGCCAGTGCACCGTCAGCGGCTGCACGCTCACCATGAGGTAGGGTAGCGGTCCTGCGGCATCTAATAAACAGATCGGTGAAACTACGGTAGACTAATTAAAAATAGACTTAATATAATTTGTGCTGGTTTTATATTTTATGGGGATTTTATGAATTGCTGCTGGAACCATTATATCTCGTGACACGTTATATTATCCACGTACCAATGCATGCTTATTCACATCACAGCAATGCCTTTACTTCTAGTTAATACGGTTAATCGCACATTTACTGGAAGAACTTCTTGTAAGCTGCCTTCTTGCGGTCGTGCTCGCTCTTGAGCAGCGCCTGCACGGACTGCCGTTCCCGCGTGATGCCTGCATCCGCGAGGTACTTCTCGGCCTGCGCCAGGTCCTCCAGCGCCGCCTCGTAGCTCTTCAGGCCCTTACGCGCCTGCGCGCGACGGAACAGCGCCTTCGCGCGGTCGGCGTCGCTCAGGCCCTTGCGGTTCAGCACGGCGCCGGCATTGATCTCCGCCGACTGGAAGCGCGACGCCTGGTTGTCCAGCAGAGCCAGGTTGAGGTACAGGCTGGTCTTGAGCGACTCGAACTCCTGGAACAACGGCTGGCCCTCGTCGACGTCGAACTCGATGGCGTAGCGCAGCGCCTTCTGGTACTTCTGCGCCGCCGCATCTTTGTGTCCGGCCTTGAACTGGGCAGTGCCGATCTGCTTGATCTCGCCGGCGAGCTCTAAGCCACGCTTGATCGGCGTCTCGCCGTTCAACGCGTCCTCCTGCAGGGCGGGCTCGTCCTCGGGGTACGCGGCATACTTGTCGCCGGTAGAGTCGGCCGCTGCGCCGCCGCCGAGCTCCTCGCCCTCGGGGATCTCACCGCACGCGGTGATCTCCACGCGCTCAACGGGCTTGTCGTCCTGGCCAACCTTCGTGCGCTCAATCTGCTTGACCACACCCTTGCCGAGCAACACCTCACCGAACACAACGTGCTTGCCGTCGAGGTGCGGGGTGGGCACCGTCGTGATGAAGAACTGCGAGCCGTTCGTGTTAGGGCCGCTGTTAGCCATGCTCAGCAGGTACGGGCGGTCGTGCTTGTGCACAAACGCCTCGTCGTCGAACTTCTCGCCGTAGATCGACTCGCCACCGGTACCCAGCGGCTGACCTTTCGACTCACTCGTGAAGTCACCACCCTGGATCATGAACTGCGGGATCACACGGTGGAACGTCGAGCCTTTGTAGCTCAGCGGCAGGCCGAGCGTGCCCTCGCCTTTCTCGCCGGTGCACAGGGCGCGGAAGTTCTCGGCGGTTTTCGGAACATCCTTGTCGAACAACTTCATGAAAATGCGGCCGACAGGCTCGCCGCCGATCGAAATATCGAAAAAGGTGCGCATCAGAAACGTTTAGGATATACTGTGTACTGTTGTTGTGGGGAGGCCACGGTGAGGGCTGTGAACAGTGAAATATGCAGGTTATATAGGGTGGTGCGGGGAGAGGGTGAAACTTCTGGAATGCGCGTCCTAATTAGATCTCCCAACGGCTGTACCCAGGAAGTCGCCTGCATAATGAGACTGTATATTTCAGAGCACCGATGAGATAAATCAATCTAGGAATCAATTTAGAAAACATACCAGTTCTATTCCAGCCAATAAGCGAAACAAATAGACCATGTATGACGACCCTAGAAATACGTAATCTGCCATATAAATCGCCATATAAATCGCTTATTTCTCGCCATACAGTACCAAAGCTGTTAAATGTTTCAATCTATACATATCCAACTCAATACAATAATAATAATAAATAAACCAAATAAATACTGCGTGGGTGCCATGCTAAATGCCGATATGCCGCGAGTGACGTCGAAATGACTGGATCGCCGGGTGCCGTGCAATCAGTTGGTTCAACGGAATCATGTTCGGCCCGAAGTCGAGGTTCTCGCCGACCCACTGCACAAAGGGCTGGCGGAAATGCCTTGCTATACGCTCACTCACTCTAACCTCGCGCGCCCAACGCCAGTGCGCCACCAATGCCGTGCAGATCAGCAACGGCTCGAAGTTCGGATCAGTGTCGCCCCGGCCGGCCTGCCATAGCACACCGAAGTTGAGTGAGTCTTCGATGCTCAACACACGCCGATTGCGTGGCACAGAGGTCATTTGTGCCGTAGGAACGAGCGTGACAACGCCGTCAATGACGCTGATCAGACTGCGGTCGATGCGGCGCCAGCGCAGAGTTTCGCGGCGATCCCACGGGTTTTGCCATTCCATCACAGCATTTCCCAGTAGAAGTGACTGGCGAACACAGATTTCAGAGCCGCATGGCCCCTCAACAAACGTCATACGCGAGAAGCAGCGGCTTACGCGCAGCCGCGCCAGTATAGTGCCGCCGGCGGTTTCCAAGAACCAGCCATGCTGGCGCTGGCCACGGCGCCGCAGCATATATTTTGGAACACCACCCACGCTGATTCGCACCTCGTTTCGCTCGCGAGAGGTCACATTAAATTCGATGGCTGTTTGGGCGGTGAACTTGGGGTCGCCGTTAGGAGCGCCATTGGGGGCGTCACCAGAATGTCCGGGACATGGTATGGGAGAATTAGAGAGACTTGTGGGTGTTTGATCGTAGAGCTCCCAGCCTATGGGCTCTGGAGCAACTTTGGCAAGTTTCATACGGAGAAGGGGGGAGGAGGCGATATATGTAGTAAAGTTGTGCTGCCAAAACCACCTTCCACAACACTGCCGAGCGTATTCATATAGCGAATGCTGGTAGTTTTAACATAATATTTTAAATATATGAGCACCCAGTCTAGTCTTGCCAACTAATCTACGGGGAGCCTAGGTTATAGATCTACGATCGGGCAAAAGATCAACACTAAAATTCCATAACATATTTTAATATGTAAAAAAGTAAAATGTTTCAGTACTATAAACGACGACTAGCGATTGATAGACGAATTGATCTGGACCAAATGGACCGCCATATGCCAAGATCATGTGCCTCCAACCTCTCTCCACTACCCACACGTGACAGATCGACAATTTCACGCCACAGACTATGCGAGGCCTGTTGCAGATCGCGGCTCCGAGCAGCCGAGTTCCGGCGCTAGCTAGCCGAGTTTCCCCTGCACTATCATGTGGCGCCCGTAGAGGCCGCCTTCTTCTTCAGCGCGGCCTCCACAGCGAGGCCGACAAGTCGGCACGGATGGCACGTGTGCTGACGCAGTTGTCGCACCAGAACCCGCGCCGAGCCACAGAAGGCCTCGACACGGCGACTCTGGCGGCTCAGCTCGGTGCTACCGGTGCTGAGGACGGTGATGCGCCCCTCACGGAGACGGGCGGCCGTCCGATCTACCTGGACGCCCAGGCAACGACACCAGTGGATCCGCGTGTGCTGGACTACATGCTTCCCCTGCTGACCGGACAGTTTGGTAACCCGCACTCGAAAACACACTTGTACGGTTGGGAGACCGAGAAGCTGGTGGAGCAGGCGCGAGAGCACGTGGCGAGCCTGATCAACGCGGACCCCAAGGAGATTGTGTTCACGAGCGGCGCCACGGAGTCGAACAACATGAGTTTGAAAGGCGTGGCGCGCTTTTACCGCAACCGCAAGCGCCACATCATCACGACGGAGATCGAGCACAAGTGCGTGATCGACACGGCACGCAGCCTGCAGAACGACGGCTTCGAGGTGACGTATCTCCCCGTGTCGCCCGACGGCCGCGTCGACCTCGAGCAGCTTGAGGCGGCGATCCGCCCGGATACGGCGCTGGTGTCGGTGATGTACGTGAACAACGAGATCGGCATCACGCAGGACGTGGAGGCGATCGGCAAGATCTGCCGCAAGCACAAGGTATTTTTCCACACGGACGCGGCGCAGGCGTTCGGCAAGATCCCGATCGACGTGAACGCCGCCAACATCGATCTGATGAGCATCTCCGGACACAAGATCTACGGCCCGATGGGTATTGGAGCTTGCTACGTGCGCCGCCGGCCGCGTGTGCGTCTTGAGCCGCTCATCCACGGTGGTGGCCAGGAGCGTGGCCTGCGTTCCGGTACGCTGGCGGCGCCGCTTGTCGCGGGTTTCGGCGAGGCTGCGCGGCTCGCAAAGGCCGAGATGGCCTACGACCACGCGCGTATCACGCGCCTCTCCACGAAGCTGACGCAGGCTCTGCTGGACATCCCGGAGACTGTGCTCAACGGTGACCGTCAGTTTTCGATCCCGGGCTGCGTGAACATCTCGTTTGCCTACGTCGAGGGCGAGAGTCTGCTCATGGCGCTGCGCGACATTGCGCTCAGCAGTGGCTCGGCGTGCACGTCGACGTCGCTTGAGCCAAGTTATGTGCTGCGTGCCCTGGGCGCCGACGATGCGCTCGCGCACTCATCGATCCGCTTCGGTATCGGGCGCTTCACGACCGACGAGGAGATTGACTTCGTGATCAGGACGGTCCGCGGTAAGGTCGAGCACCTACGACACCTGAGTCCGCTGTGGGAGATGGTGCAGGATGGAATTGACCTGAGCACGATCCAGTGGAGCCAACACTAAGCTCAGCGGCGAGTGCTAAGCCCAGAGGTGGAGGTTGGCGACCGGCGTGGATTTTGAAACGGACACGCAATGGACGCACTCAATTGACGCACACAGGAATGTACTTCCACAAATGTAGACCTATAGATAGATACTTTTACTTAATACTATGTTGAATACACCGGCGCCGAACAGCGGCTCCGGTCAAAGAAACCACGATCGGGTGGTTCGGGTAAGGCTTACGTCACGGTGCTAGTTTGTAATCTGTCAACAACGCCCCGTCCGCCCCGTTCGGCCATTCTGCACCACTTTCGACTGATAGCTCACCGAAACTCTGGTAACTCGTTCAAAGAACTGTAATTCGAACCTTAAAATGCTGCCGACTGGATTACCCAGACGCAAGTATGGCGTGCACAGCCCCGCAGCGATAGGGCCAAGGTTGCTGCGGGCACGGGAAAAAAGATGGGGTTCCTGCACATGCCCTAACCTGCAAGCAACAGCTGCCAAACCCACCTTCGGATCTCGCCATAGTGATCTCTCCACCCCACATTGATCACTCCCTTATTTTGAGTTGAGTTGCAGCGACATAAACCTGCTTATTTGCTGATTGACTGCTGACCAGCCAATCTACACTTACGATCAACCCCAGCGAGTTACACCAGCCCCCATCAGCCCCGTTAGCCCTGTTAGCCCCATCAGTGGACACTAGCGATCTAATCTGATGTCGAAGAACGAATATTACGCGCCGCAGCCGCCGTCGTACCAGCAGGGTGGCCAACAGCAAGGATACTCAAACTATGGCCCACCACCGCAGCAGCACTACGGCCAGCAGGCACAGCAGCCCGTCTACGTCCAGCAGCAGGGCGGCGGCCAGTCTCAAGGTTTCCAGCCCGGCTCGAACTCTTGGGCATGGTGCTGCGGCTTTTTGCAGCTCGCAAGCTGTCTCGAGATGTTTGGCATTCTCATTTCGGCCTGTGTCTGATGTACTAATATATTTTAGCCTACAAGATGTTCTAGATGATGATAGTCAAAATAGTTTAGCGTGTTTACGCATTGTATGGCATATATAAGACCGACTGGCATTAATTGATTGAATGCTGGCTGAGCTGGGTTAAGCACGGATCACTGGCTTCGGACCCGATCAGTCTCCCCTTTCACTCAGCACCGACTTCACCGGCTCACTCTCCAAATACAGCTTGTTCTCATAGATGTACCGGATAACCGACGACGGAGTGAGGTACTGCACGCTCATGTTGCGGCGAATGAACAGCCGCACCTTTGTTGACGAGATATCGTTGTAGATGAGCTGTTTGATGACCAGGAAGTTGTGGCGGTGCTCGTACATGATATCATGCGACAGCAAGAAGCTGCGCACATCTGATCCCGTGCGCTCGACGATCAGGCAGCCGTAGCGCCCAAGGATGTGACGCAGGTCCTCGTCCATCCACACGTTGGGCTCGCCCATGCTCTCGATCAAATCTCCGCCGGCCAGCAGCATGATTTTGACGCCGCGGCGGCCAC
Organism: Starmerella ratchasimensis; assembly: GCA_030562965.1. NCBI lineage: Eukaryota > Fungi > Ascomycota > Dipodascomycetes > Dipodascales > Trichomonascaceae > Starmerella > Starmerella ratchasimensis. The sequence continues at coordinate 1,012,485 of JAKUAQ010000001.1, forward strand.
CGGGCGTCGTCGTGCTCGCGATGCCGCGGCGCTTGACGTTGATCTCGTGGTTGAAGTGGTCCAGCACCGTTGCCGTGCGCTGGTACTCCGGCTGCAGCGACTCCCACGCGTCGACCATCAGCCACGAGCTCGTGCGCTCGCACGCCAGCTCGCACATCCGCACGCGGTGGTGCGCCGGCGCCAGGCCGGCCTTGACGTAGTGGTCGCTCACCGGCGAGTAGTAGCCGCCAATAACCTCGAAGCGGGTCTGGTCGCCAACGGCATCGAGCGCCATCTCGAACATTCGCAGATGCAGGTACGTGATCGGGCTGAACGAGCCGCACGCCACGAGCACCAGCGGCGTCTTGCTGGGGTCGCGCATCTGCGTCGCGAGGCGGTGCTCAGGGAACTGGTAGTCCTCGCGGCGTGTGGCCTGGCGCACGACATTCTCAGGGACTTCTTCAAGGTGCGCGGCGTTGAGGTACGCGGGTTCGTAGATCTCGGGCACCACAAAATCACGCGCACGCGACGGCGGCCGCGGGATGCCGGACGGGATGTTGCGCATGACGTCGTCGTTCTGCGACGAGTTGCTGCGGGAGCGCGTCAGTTGCAGCGACTCCTCAGCGGATTTCGCGGGATGCAGTGCGAGCGGATGCAGCGGATCGGGCTCTTCATCGCTGTGGTTGAAGCTGTGCTCGTTCTCGTAGTTGGGCTCGTTCAGCCGCGCACATTGGTCGTTCGCGGGATTATCACTGCTCTCACTGTCACTGCGCAGCGGAACGTTGGGCGGCTCGGGGCTGCACAGGCGCGTCGGGCTCGGGGGCGCGTCGGCGTCCACATACTCGTTCTCACCTTCCAGCGTAGGCGGGAAATGGGGCTCTTCCATGCGCTGCTGGATCGGACCGGTGTCGGGGATCTTCGACACGCTCATGAAGCGTGCGCGCTGCGACGTCTCGCTTGGTGGCACGAAGTTTGACGCGTTGCGAGGATCCATTGGGTGTTGATGATAGTTCGGTTGAAGCAGTGGTTGTAGCAGCACTTGAAGGGGTGTTAAGGACCGCTTGTGTACGTTACACGGTACTTTGCGGGATTTCGCGTTAAAACGGCTGTGTAGGGCTCTTTCCTACCGTGATCTGAATGGCTCTGCCGTCTTCTGGCGGCTAGGTGGGTGCCTCGTGGTGGTGGCTCTACGTGGTTCGTGCCAGCTCCTGACTCAGGCTACTCACCTTTCCTCTTGCGCTTGCTTTGTGGTCGCTCGCTGGCTCACCGGGGTGTCTGCCTCGCGGACCTGTGTCGTTAGCCGTTGGCTACGATCGGCGGGCGTTCGTCAGGGCCTGGGTAGGTGGTTCGCCGGGGTTAGGCCGAGCTCCCCTGAACGTGCATTGCGTCATAGCTTATATTTGTGGCTCCGCCCGGTGCCTGGATCGCCGGGGATCTTAGGGAAATGATGACCGGTTGCGATTGCTGGGCGTCACTTTTCATTTTGAATTGGGTCATTATGAGCTAGAGTTGGCTTTGGGCGAACCAATCATATCCCCTAACCAGTCTACCTTGCTCTCGAAGATCTCATCGTGCTTCCCCTGCTCGATCCTGTATATTTTGGCACCCGTTCGTTCTCGTACCCACGCTCCTTGCTTGGGAGACACGAGTTGATCTTCTTTGGACACGACAATATCCTTCAAAGGCACGGCTTCCCATGCCACAGTTGGCCAGTCTTCCGGCGATGTGCCAAATGCATCCGTTACGAGATACGCCCATTTTGGGTACTCCTCAGCGAACCCGGCGAGGCTATGGATGCCGGCCACGGAGATCACACGTGTGATCTGGGGCACGCTTGGTGTTGTGGTATCGCCTTGCGCGGCCGCATTGGCGGCCTGTCCAGCTAGAAACGCACCGGCCGAGTGTCCTAACAGCGTTACTTCGGTCACGCCATGCTCGCGCAGTAGCGCCAACCCGCCCATCACGTCGTCGATATGTGCGGGATGCTTGAATGTCGGGCTCAGGCGGTAGTCCAGGCTGGCGACGCCGCCATACGCCGAGCGGCCGTGTTTCCGGGCGAAATCCATGAGCGCGGCGGCACTCTCCTGTGTGATCCGCTTATCACGCCAGCCGCCTCCGTGGATCAGCACCAGCCAGTGGTGGTTCGCGGCGTCAAACTCCTCGAGCCGCGCACGCTGGCGGCCGTGCTTGCCCCACTGCGTTAGTGTTGAGCGCAGTTTTAGCATCAGCAGGCGTAGGGGTGATTATGTGGGGTGCGATGGGGAGGAGGTGATCGAACGGAATGCGGGGGGTGGAAATAACCGTTGGCCCGATCTAGACCCGGGCTGCCCAGACCTTGCCCATGGACCTCGTGGGGGGTTGGCTTGGACTGTCGGCTCTTGCCGACAATTAATGGTCATCTGATTGGTGAATTTGGCTGACAAGTTCATGAAACCGGTATTTATATTCTAGTTAGTTACGCCGCGTAGCTATAATACATTCTTTATCCACTCCACATCCTCTTCGAAAATCTCGTCGTGGCCCCCGTGACTGAGCACGTGCTGCCGTGCACTCGTCTCCTTCACGAGCCACGCGGCTTGGTCGGGCGACTGCGCGAAATCGCCTCGAGAAACGACAACATCGGTAACAGGGAGTGTGGACCACGCCACACTTGGCCAATCGCGCCGCCCGAATGCATCAGTCACCAGGAACGCGAATCGAGGGTCGTTCTGGACGAGTCGTTGTAGATTACTCACGCCGGCAAGGTGTACGACCCTTTTGAGCCGGATACCACTCTGGGATTGGCTCTGGAGCTCGCTGTTTTTGGCGATCTGCTCGGCGGCCTGGCCGGCGGTAAATCCACCAGCACTGTGGCCTAGCAATGTCACATCTTGCACTCCGTAGGCTGGGAGCAGATTGATTGCCGCCATCACATCATCAACATGAGCCGGATGCTTGAATTCGGGGCTGAGGCGGTATGATACGCTGAGTACACCGCCGTACTGCTGCGCGAAGTGGGTCTGAACACAGGCTACCATTTTTGCCGATGAGCGATGGTTGATGTTCGGTGCCCGCCAGCCGCCGCCATGAACAATGACGAGCCAGTGGGGGTTTTTCGGGTCCCACTGCGTGAGCTCGGCAACCTGTCGGGGGTGGTTGCCGAATTTGACGAGCATGGGTTGAAAACTTCTCCTCTGCTCCTAGTCGACGACGCCCGAGACAAAAAGGCCCCAGAAGAAGAGACCCCAAAGTACGATCTCCCAGCGCGATTGCAGGAGCCGGAATGAGGGCATGATTGGAGGAGACAGGAGGGGTTCGTACTTAAGCCTGATCAGTTAGAAGCAATTCTCTTTTTCGTGCATGTATAGTAATATATATTGAAGCGATAAATTAAGCCTCCAGGGAGAGACGAGCCGAGGCGTTGGTGACCTTCACGCCAAGGGCCTTAGCACGCTCAACAAGCTCGAGACGCTTGCGGGCGCTGACGTTGTGGGCGATCTCAGCAGCGTGGGTCTTGGACTGTAGGAGGAGAAGCTCAAGCTCGGAGAGGTTGGACACCACGAACACCTTGTGACCGCTGGCAATGAGATGACGGGTCTTCTTGTTCGAACCGTAGCCGATCTTGGGCATGCGGATGGTACCGCGGAAACGACGGCGGACGACCGAATCAATACCCTTAGGCTTGCGCCACTCGTCTCCGACACGCTTGTAGCGGTCGTGGTGGTGACGCTTGAACTCCTTGCGGTGCTTCTTCACGATCTTCGGGTGAGGGAGCGACTGAGCCATTTTGGTATAACAAAGATGCTTGTTCGGTGCCAAAATAATGCCTAGCTTTGTCGATCGGGCGAGGCCAGGGCAGGGCCTGCCGCTGCTCCCAGGGCGGGCAGCTGACGGTGAAAAATTTTGAGTGCATCACGTGTACTTAGGGCTCGACTTCTGAGTCAGGCGGGCCCTCGAGAGGATCGTCCAAGGGCCAGTGGGATGCCCTAGCCCACAGTTACATGAAAGGCTCTTGATCTAGGGCGGATCATGATCCGCTCCCTCGACTGGGCTAGGGCTGATGGGAAGGAGGCGAAGCCAGCGGGGTGTGGGACCTGTTAGATCGCTACCAGAGGCCCTGGATCAGCCGGGCCGGTAGCCCTGTATCGAACGCTTGATTCGCAAATGAGACTAGGCTAGAGGCAGGAAACGGCTCTCACACGATCCAATTGAGACATGCTAAATACAGTTTCATAGCTGGCCACCTAAAAACACCTCATTTGTGTTCTAAGCATGCTTAGCGCGGCAACCTGAGCCTAAACGTCTGCGTCCGTACCTTCCCTATGCCGGACCTAGCCCATCCCCGCCCCATCCAGCCATTCGAAACTACCGCCAACAGTTGTGAAACTACGGTCAGCCGGTTGTGAGCACGGCAGAGCCCAGCAGACAGCAGTAAATTCGCTTGACTCGCTAGAAACTAGGACTAGAACTTTTCGGTGTTTGATTGGTCGCTGGTTTGAGTGGACTGAGTAGGAAGCAAGAGCAGTCACTGCCAGCTTGCTGTGCCTTGTGATCTGGTCAACACCGCCACAAGTAACCACCACTTCACCGCCACCTCTGTACTACAATGGCCGATTTCTCGCTCGAGCGGATCGGCGATGGCCAGCCCAGCGGCAAGTCGTCGCTGATCGATCTGTACGGCCTACGAGACTTCGCGACATCGCTGGCGCGGCAGGACCCGCACAGTGGCGCAAAACGTAAGCTGCGCAAGTCGTACAAAAACCACGTGGCTGATCTACCCGGGCGGCATCCTGTGCCTGGTCCCGGCGAGAGCCGCGGCAACCTGCTGGACAGTGTGATGCAGCCCGGCGTGCCAACTGTCAGCGAGACGCTGAAGGTGCTTGACTTCAGTCCCGAGACGCTGGGCGTCGTGCGGCTGCAGAAGAGCACGGTGCCGCTTCCGAACTTTGACCCGAAGCTGCTGGCGGCGCCGGGCGTTGCGGCGGAGCAAACCAAGGGGCGCAGTGGCCTGTCGCCCACGGCTGCCTCTGCCGCCAACTCACCACGCCACTACTCACCGCACGGCTCACCCATGCCGGAGGAGCGGATGGAGAAGCGCAAGCGGAAGGATGCTGCTGCTGCTGAGAAACGTCGTAAGTTTTAGGAAAACGGAGTATAAGGACTAAAAGAAAAAAAGAAAAGGCGAGGAGGAGAACTAAGAATCTTCTCCAGCCAGGCAAAGACTAGGAAGATTAATAGATAGCCAAGAAATTGAAGGCTAGTATAGTATTAAGACTAAACATTGAAACCAATTACAGAAGACAGGATTGACTTATATAAGAGAAAGGATTGTATAAAACAGAAGTGCAATAGAAAGCAATGTAGGAATTTGTCAAACGAAAGTAAGAAATAGAGGTAAAGCCCAATTGACCTACCGGAGAAGAAGAACTATTCAGGAATGAAAGTACCATAGATGGAATATCAGTGTCTGATCTATTCAATATATAAAAATCATTGAGTACAACAAGCTAACAGACGTCATATAAATTCAAGCTACACTCAAGCCCCACAAGCTATTTACACTTCACCCGTTCCGGGCGTAGGGTTCCTCATGGCGCAGCAGTCGATCACGACGTTCTTCGCTGTCAACAAGCGCAAGAGCTCGCCCGGACGTCCGCCGCCCGACGCGAAACGCCGCGAAACTCCTGATTCCAGCTCAGAAGTACGCTGTGCCACGCCGGAGCGCGCCACACCGCCCAATGCCGCCAAAACCCGACGGGCTGCCAAACCACGTCGCGCCTCCGCCGGTGACGCGTCGCCTGTCGCCTCTGACGCTCCCGCGTCTCCCGACGCGTCCGATCTGCTGGAAGAGACGACCACGGCCGCGACTGACGTGCCGCAGTCTGCCAACACGCTGACTCGCGAGCAGATCCATGAGCGCCTCTACGCGCATCTTGTGGGCGCCAAACGTGCCGCCCCAGGCGCCGGTCGCCGCGCCATGAAGCCATACGATGAGCAGTACATCGCACTCAAGGAGCAACATCTCGATGCGGTGCTGCTCGTGCAGAATGGCTACAAATACCAGGTGCTGGGCGAGGATGCGTATGGGATCGGACCGCTGCTGGGCCGCTCGCCCGTGGCCGGCTGGCGCTCGCTCCACGACGAAGGTGATCCTACGGATGCGCTTTATGACCGCTTTGCGAGCCTGACGTTTCCCGTGGACCGGCTGCCGTTCTATGTGGAGAAGCTTGTGAGCAACGGACTCAAGGTAGCCGTGGCAAAGCAGCTGGAGACGCCGGCGCTCAAATCGCAGAGCGCGAACAAGCGCGGCCCGTTCCGACGTGAGGTCACGAACGTGTACACGCAAGGCACGCTCGTGGAAGAGCTCACGGCGGGCAGCAGCGTGGCTGGACCAGTGCTGGCACTGACGCCCACGAAAACGGGCTTTGCGCTGCTCGGCGTGCAGCCGGCGACTGGTGCCGGAGTGTGGGATGAGTTCGAGGATGGCGGTGCGTTCAGCGAGCTCGAGACGCGGCTGTTGCACCTAGCACCGTCCGAAATCGTGGTCGTCAGCGATCTCGGGGCGGCTGCCAATATGGTGCGGTCCATGGGCATCAGATTAGTGGAGACTGCGGCAGCTGAGACTGAAAAAGATGAAAAGGAGAAGCTGGACCTGTCTGCGTTTGCCCGTCCTGATGATAGCGAAACAGCGCCTGATGCTGAAGCCGAAGCTAATACGGAAGCAGAAGCGAAGAAAGATTCCGTTCCTAAGGTGGTATCGACGCCCGCCCTGCGTGCCTGCTACGATGCGCTGCGCGTGTACCTCCGCGAGTTTGGTCTCGAGAGCACGCTGCGCCTCGACTTTGACGCGTTTGCGCAGGGCGGCATGCGGCTGGGCGCCGACGCGCTCACGGCACTCGATATCTTCACGTGCGACGACGCCGGCACGCCCACCACACATGGCTCGCTGCTGTGGGCGCTGGACGCCACGCAGACACCATTCGGGCGCCGCCAGCTGCGCCGCTGGCTGGGCCGGCCGCTGCTCGACCGGGACGCGCTGGCCGAGCGCGTGGAGGCTGTCGAGGAGGTGCTGGCCGCCGAGCAAGGCTCGACGTCGGCGTCGACGGTGCTCGCCACGCTCAAGAAACAGCTGGTGAAAGTGCCGGATCTCGAGCGCTACGCCGTCCAGGTTTTCCACGGCCGCATCGCGCCCAAACAGCTGTACTGGTTCCTATACCATTTCGTGGGCCTGCTCACCAGCGTCACGACGCCGCAGATCGAGGCCGCGAAGCTGCACAGCCCGCTGCTGCGGCGCTGCCTGGCGTCGCTCGAGCCGACGCGGGCCTGGCTCGAGCCGCTCTTCACGCAGATCTCCGGCATTGCTGCGAAGGGCACGCCGACGTTCAACAGCTACTCGCGCGGCTTTGTGCCCACGACGAGCGACCTACCGAACTACTTCACGGCCAGCAGCGATCTGGCGGAGCTGGTGCCGCTGCGTGAGCTCGACGCCGAGATCGCGGAGGTGCGGGCCGACTTCGCCGCGTTCCTGGCCGAGGAGGAAAGTCGCCTGCGCCTCGGCCTGCGCGAGGTGCACGCTGCCGGCGAGGAAGACACGTTCGTGATCGGCGTGCCCAAGTCGAAATCGGCCGGCGTGCCGACCAGTTGGCGGCGCCAGGGCGCGGTGAGTGCGGAGACGCGTTTCTGGGCGCCGTTCAGCCTCGAACAGACAAAAAAGCTGCGGCCACTGCTCGAGCGGCAGGCGGCCGCGGCGCAGGCGGCGTTCGACGCGTTCGTGGCGCGGCTGGGCGCGCGGTTCGAGGACCTGCGGCGCTGCGTCGCCGACCTCGCGACGCTCGACTGCCTGTTCTCGCACGCGGCGGTCTCGAGTCGCCCCGATTATGTCAAGCCTGACATTATTGACAACCCCTGCCTCGAGATCGACAGCGGACGGCACCCGGTGCTCGAGCAGCTCGACACGACCGTCGTGCCGAACTCCATCGCCATGCACGAGGCGCAGAACCGCGTCATGGTGGTCACCGGCGCCAACATGGGCGGCAAGTCGTCATACGTGCGTCAGACGGCGCTGCTCGTCATCATGGCGCAAGTCGGCTGCTACGTCCCGGCCGCGCGCATGCGCCTGTCGCTGGTCGACGCCGTGTACGCGCGCATGGGCGCGTTCGACAACCTGCTGCGCGGCGAGTCGACGTTCTACGTGGAGCTCAAGGAGTGTGCGGCGATCCTGGCCCAGGCAACGCCGCGCTCGCTCGTGCTGCTCGACGAGATCGGCCGCGGCACGTCCACGGCTGACGGCGTGGCCATCGCGTCGGCAGTGCTGCACCACCTTGTGTGGGAGCGCCGCGCCTTCACGCTGTTCATCACGCATTACCCGCTGCTGGCCGAGCAGGCGGCCCAAACGGGCAGCGTGGCGCAGAACTGGTCAATGGACGTGGCTGAAAACGACGACGAGGTCACGTTTCTGTACCGCGCCGTGCCGCGGCCCGCGTCGAGCTCGTACGGCATCAACGTGGCGCGGCTGGCGGGCCTGCCGGAACCGGTGCTGGCGGCGGCCGCGGTGAAATCGCGCGAATTCGAGCTTGAAACCGCCGAAAGGCGGGAGGCAGCGCGCCGTCTCGCAGAGGTGTCGGCGTATCTCCAGGGAGAGGGCGATATAGAGGCAATGGCCGAGGAAGAGCAGGAGTTTGTGCCGGAGACGCAGGAAGCATGACCAGAGCACCCCCGCAATCACACCCCAGCAATAATACCCAGCAACTATGTTGAACCATGTAAATACACCAGCTAGACTAATACTACACTCAGCTAAAAACCTACGTACGCGATCTACGGAGTCAGATTCTCCACGGTCCACTCACCCTCTTCCCAACTATACGCCGTGCGCTCGCTCACGCGGCTCGTTGTGCCCTGCCAGAACTCGACCCACAGCGGCCGGACCTCCGCGCCTCGCCAGTAGTCTGGAACCTCGAGTTTCGTCGCGCTGTTAAGTTCGGCCATGCGCTGCTCCAAATTGCCCGTCACCACTTGCGACTGGCCGCCTTCCGGGGCACCGAGATGTACGCTAGCCTGGAAATCGTGCGGCCGGCTGTGGAAATACGTCTCTGAATCGCTCTTGCTCATCACGTGCAGCGTGCCCTCTACGCGAGCACTGCGATTGAGGCCCGGCCAGTAGAAGGTCAGTGCCACCTGCGGGTTCGTGGCGATATCGCGGCCCTTGCGACTATGTGCGAAGTCCGAGAACACCTCGATGTTGCCGGCGGCATTGAGGCCGCGCGTGTTCACCATGCGGCTGCTAACGCGGCCACTCGGCAGGCTGGCGGAGGCCAGGCTGGCCGCCAGCGGGAGCACGGCACCGGCCGCCTGCGCCTCCTCGAACCACTGCCGGAGCAGCGTCACGGGAGATTTCGCCGTCATCGGTGAGGAATGGATCACCAGGACTTCAAAGAGGGCTTAGACCGGGTGGGCTTAGATCGGCCAGGGGTCAGATCGGTTTGGGGCCGGGCCCTGCCCTGAGTGATAAACAAAGGTCACGACACCACCTGCCAAACATCCAACTTTCCTCCCTATGACGCATCGCATCGCTGTTATTGGCACCGGCATTTTCGCCACTCAGAAACACCTTCCTGCGATCGAGAAAACGCCGCAGCTCGAGCTGGTAGGCGCGTTCAACCGCACCAAAGCCAAGGCCGAGGCGTTTGTCGCCGAAGCCGAGAAGAGCCGCTCTGGCAGTGCTGCCGACCACAAAGTGGCGGTTTTCGACAGCATTGACGCTATCATGGCCGATCCCAACGTCGACGTTGTGGACGCGCTGCTCCCCGTCGAGCAGAACCTCAGCATTGTGGAGGCCAGCTTGCGTGCCGGCAAGCCCATCTCCATCGAGAAGCCGATTGCCGCGACGCTGGAGGATGCGGCCGCGATCGTGCGGCTGGCAGAGTCGTCCAAGGTTCCTGTGATGGTTTTGGAGAACTGGTGCTACCACCACGGCACGCTGAAGCTGCAGGAGCTGCTCCCTCAGCTCGGCGCCATCTCTCACTTCAGCCTGCAGGCGTCCGGCCCGTTCCGCCTGACGCCGTACCACGGCACGGCCTGGCGCCAGCAACCGAAGCACATTGGTGGCTTCCTGAGTGATGCTGGTGTCCACGATCTGGCGCTGCTCACGGAGGTGCTGGGCCCGATCGGCAGCGTTGGCGCACGCACGGCGCAGACACAGGCAGCCAGCGGCGCCGTCGACACGCTCAGTGCCGTGCTTCAGCTGCAGAGCGGCGCATTTGGCACGTACACGCAGTCGCGCTATACGGGCCCCGGCCCCGCGGTGCTGAGCCTGCAGATCTTCGGTGCCAACGGCACGCTGATCTACGAGCGTCCGTCTCCCGCGGGAGGCAGCATCAGACACTACGCGAAGGTCGGCGACGAGACCAAGGTCGAGGAAACCAAGCTGGGCGAGGACGAGCTCAACGGAGTCGTGGCCGAGTTCGCGAACTGGGCTGAGGTGCTGGCCGACGGCAACACCAAGCGTCTTGTGAGCACACCGCGTCGTGCGTTCCACCACTACGCGGCAGTTGCGGCGGCAGTCCGTTCGGGCGAGCGCAACGGCGAGGTCGTTGGGGTGGCGAAGGTGGAGGATTTTGCTTAGACGACACTAGTTAACGTACTTGGCAATAGAGAGCGCGGCTAACTGAGGTAATCTTTTACTCAATTTATAAATATTTTACTCGATATACACAGATTATCAAACGGCTTGACTTGCTACACTATTAGATATATAACTTGACACCATAGTGACATATTATGTCTAGCATCTCCGTGATTACACCGCCGACTCCAAGGGCACACAGTCCCAGGCTAGCCCAATGGATCGTTAGACTTCTCTCCACCCATACGTACCCTACACTGGGACGGGTTCGATCCGGGATCCTCGCCCTTCCCCACACTCGCCTAACGTTGCCGAAACCACTTAACCCATACGTTCAGAACTTCCCACCTTTCCACCCACCTTTCCACCCATATCGACCAATGAGCCTACGTCACCGTGCACTGAGCCTGAAGCGTAAAGACCTCGTCATCGACAAGCTGCTGATCGGCGGTGAGTGGCGCACCGGCGCGAAGTCGTTTGCCGTCTACGATCCCGCGACGTGCTCGGAGATCGCGCACGTTGTCGACGGCACGCGCGAGGACACACGCCAGGCCATCGACGCTGCGTACAAGGCGTTCGCCACCTTCAAGACGACGACCGCGCGCTACCGCAGCGACCTGCTGCGCCGCTGGGCCGGCCTGGTGCGCGACAACGTCACTGATCTGGCGACGCTGATTGCGGCCGAGAACGGCAAGCCGTTGGCCGAGGCGACCGGCGAGATTCTGCAGTGCGCCCAGACGTTCGAGTGGTTCAGCGAGCTCGCGCCGCACTACAACGGCGCCGTGATCCCGTCGCAGCTGCCCGACGTGCGCATCTCCAGCTACAAGCAGCCCGTCGGCGTGTGCGGCATCGTCACGCCGTGGAATTTCCCGTCGCTGATGCTGGCGCGCAAGGTCGGCGCGGCGCTGGGCGCCGGCTGCACGGCGGTCGTCAAGCCGGCGGAGGACACGCCGCTGTCGGCGCTGGCGCTGCTGTTCCTCGGCGGCGAGGCCGGCGTGCCGAACGGAGTCGTGAACTGCGTGACGACGCGCAGCAACGTTGCCGACGTTGGCCACGAGCTCACGACGAACCCCTTCGTCAAGAAGATCACGTTCACCGGCTCGACCGGCGTGGGCCGCCTCCTCATGGAGCAGAGCGCGTCCACCCTCAAGAAGGTGTCGTTCGAGCTCGGCGGCAATGCGCCGTTCATCGTTTTCGACGACGCGGACGTCAAGAAGGCCGTGGCGGGTGCGCTTGCCTCGAAGTTCCGCGGCTCCGGCCAGACCTGCGTGTGCGCGAACCGCTTCTACGTGCAGTCCGGCATCTACGACGAGTTCGTGCGCGAGTTCGGCAAGGCCGTTGAGCAGCAGCTCATCCCTGGCCATGGCCTCGACGAGGGCACAACGCAGGGTCCTCTGATCAACGAGAAGAGCATGGAGAAGGTGACTGCGCACGTCACGGACGCCGTGAAGACCGGCGCCGGCCGTGTGGTTGCCGGCGGCGCGCGCCGCGAGGACCTCGGACCGCTGTTCTACGCGCCGACGGTGATCGCGGACGTGAACCCCGAGACCGCGCAGGTGTTCAGCGACGAGACGTTCGGGCCGCTGGCGGCGATCGCGAAGTTCGAGAGCGAGGCGGACGTCGTGAAGTGGGCCAACCAGAACGACGCGGGCCTGGCGGCATACTTCTTCACGCAGGACGTGAGCCGCGCGCACCGCGTGGCCGAGGCGCTCGAGGTCGGCATGGTCGGCATCAACACCGGTCTGATCACGGAGGTCGCGCTGCCGTTCGGCGGTGTCAAGCAGTCGGGCTTCGGACGTGAGAACTCGCACCTCGGACTGGACGACTACACCGTGGTGAAGAGCACCGTCACGAACATCTCGTAAATAGCACATCCTATCGTAAATAGCAATACACCTATATTCAATAAATAACCCAGCTTGAACTCTGCTACCTCCTCTGAAGGGCACGCCACTTCTCAAACTCGAAAAAGTCGTCCAATATCTTGTCCTCCATCGGCTCTGTGTCCACAATCCGCCCAGATGTAAGGTGACGCTGGCCAAACGCCTCCAGCTTGCATGTGTCCGTCTCGTATTTGGCCACGAGTTGCTGCCTTTCCTTGATGATACGGTTACGCATTTCCACCATCTCGGCATGCTGCTGCTCCTGGGGTAGCCGCGCACGCACGTGGGCCCGTAGCGTGAGGCGCTCGGCGGCGTGGCGGCGCTCAATTTCGGCGCTGGAGGGCTGGAGGCGGCGATTAAGTGCATCGAGAGCGTCGCTCATGCTGCGCAGACCGGCATTGATCGCGACAATGGCAGAAGTTTCCGGCGCAACCTTGGGCTCGGGCTCGGGCTCGGCTTCGAGCGACGAGCGGGTGCTGCAATCACTGAAATTGCTCCATGAGAGATCTGGTTCGGACATCGTGTGGTGTTGTGGGATGTGGGGTGTTGAGGTTGGGTCCTTGGGCTGATGTGGTTTTAGGTGATCGCGTGATTAGGCAGATGTGGTTTTAGATATGTGGTTTTTAAGTGGTTTTGATTATGTGGTTTTGTGATTTGTGGGTACGTGGAATGCCGATGGTAGTAATTTAGTCGCTATACAGCTATGCATCGTGCAGCACAATATATTAATTGAGCAATGCTATGAGTTTTTTTCCTGGGCGTACTGCAGAAACTCCTGGATATCCTCCTCCGTAACCTCGTCGCCCTGGTGTTTGCGCTCGCTCAGAAACTGCATGAGCTGGGTTTTAAATGCACCGAGGCGGTCCAAGCCATCAAGAAGGGTCGCCTGGTCCTCGATTTCCATCTCCTCATCTTCGTCTTCTTCCTCCTCCTCTTCCTCCTCTTCGTAGGTTTCTTCCTTGTCGTTAAGAAACGGAAACTCATACAGCAATTTCGGCAGTTGCTTCTCAACAAAGGCGCCAAAATCATGTCTCAGCAGGACGTAGCCGTTGATGGTGGTGAGCACTGCTTCGGATCTTGTGAGGGCGGGAACGTCAACTGCGCACGATGGGCAGATGAGGGCAGCAAAGGATGGAATGCCAAAGGTGGGTGTAGTGGAGGCAATGGAGGATACATCCGCTGGTTCATCCGCTTGTTCATCCTCTTGCTCCGTCGACGTTTCCGTGTCTTGGCCAGTCTGGTCATCTTTTTGGTCATCTTTTTCGTGTTCACCATTTTCCTGTGCTTTCTGCTCGGTAAGCTTGATTTCCTCCTCTAAGCTGACACCCGCCACGCACCGTGAGTGAAACCAGTCCTCCCCACAGCGAGTCCCCAGCAGGCACTGGAACATCGTGCTCTGGCCATAATGCGGGTCTTCGAAATGCTCCGAGCACACACAGAAGCGCCCCTCGAAGTTCTGGCCATAATGGCGCCGCGGATTCGCCTCCGGCGCGTCGTCTGTGCGGCGCAGGCGACACGGCTCGGCAGTGCGCGTGCCACAGTCACAGCGGAAGCCGCGCTTAGCCTCGAGTTCGACGAGCGCGTGGTCGGTGTGGCACGATGCCGCACACGCAGTACACAGCGCGTTCGGTTTCGTGCACGTCAGGCACGCGTACAGCCGCTGGCGCGGCGGATCAAGATACAGCGTGCATGGCATCTGATTAGGGGTTGGGCACGCCCTATCCACATAATCTCTGATCGCGATCGTAAAACCCCCAACCCGTGACCCATCCACCATCAGCTGAAACAGCTAGGCAGGCCACCGGCACCAGCTAATAAGTGCGATTTACCCCGCGTGCGTTGAAAAGTAGTATTTATCTTACTGGTTACTTGGTTGGTGAAGTTATTTCTACCTCACGCCCCATCACTACCACTTCTAAATATGGAGTTCTCTCCGACCTCCATATCCTTAGCCTTCGAGAGAGCTGGCGTGGCGCAATGGGAGCTGCTTTCGTTGCCTTCCACCGAGCTCGCGGTGATTGTCGGTCGCAGCACGAACGAGGTCGAGGCGTTCGCGCAGTGGTACGCCGCGCAGCTCACCGCACCACAGGTTCGGCCCCTCAACCCCCTGCCTGCGCCGGACGCCGCCGTCAGCACGGGAAGTATGGCTCTCGACGCGCTGCTGGGTGGTGGCTTGCAGCGCGGCAGCGTCACGGAGCTCAGTGGTCCGGCAACGGCAGGCAAGACGTGTCTGTGCTGCCAGATCGCGGAGTACAATGCCGCAAGCGTGGTCTACGTGACCAGCGAGGACCGAATGACGACGCTGCAGACACGAATGTCGCAGATCAGACAGGCCAGAATAGAGGCAGATGATAGTGACGAAGACAGCACCACTGAAGGCACCAATGAAGACTCCACAGGAGACTCGCGCGTGTTGGACCCCACGCAGTTCATGGCTGTGCGGGACCTTGGCTCGCTACGCATCGTGCTGGCAACGCTGCGCCGCCGAAAAACACCGCCAGCGATAGTGCTGGTCGACTCGCTGGGCGCACTGAGCTCTGGCCTGCCACGCACCGAAGTCGCGGCCGCACTCGGCGAATTACAGCTAAGGCGGCGCGCACGCGAGCTTGGAGCGGCGGTTGTTGTCGTCAACCACGTGCGTGAGGCAGGGCCCTTCAGGGACAGCCGGTATCAGCAGTCGCAACACTCGCAGTACTCCCAGCACTCACAGGGATCGCAATTTTCACAGAGCCAGGGATCCCAGGGGTCACCGATCCAAGGGTCGCCATACCCGCGGCGACAGGAGAATGTGCCGACGCCGATAGCGCAAACTCCGGTGCAGGCCGAGACCGACTATGGTGACCACGGCGAATACGACTACGCTACGCAGACGATGCTCGTGGAAGGCAACGCCGGAACGGTAAATCGCCTGGCGCCGAAGTTCGGCATGGTGCTTGCGCCGCTTGTAGACGCGCGGCTGCTACTGGCACGGCTTCCCGGCACGTCGCGCGAGGCTCGTCTGGTCTTTTCACGGGATAGTGAGCCGGGCAGCGTACCGCTAGAGATGGGTATGTGGGGTCTCAAATGAGAAGCTTAGATGTGGCTCAATGAAGCTCAATATGCTTGCCATGTATGCGGTATACTATTTACTTGTTATTTATCTACGTTATCGTACTTTTTTGAAACCACAATCGGCTCGGTTAATAGCCCACCCAACTCCTGGATAAACAAGCTATTTCGCTCTCCCATCCTACGCGTCGGTCAGAGGTGCGCGGAGTAGGGTTTTTCGTCCCTTAATTAGACGCGTCTCATTTAGGGTCCGCCCGAACACCCTGCCCATCTCGACCACCTGAACTTACCACCAAACATCACTCTAAAAAATCAGGTATGCCCGACACGAGTCCCCGCAAGCGCCGTGCTTCTGAGGACGAGGACGACCCCCCGAGCTCGCCGGCCGCGCCGTCGCTGCCATCGTCGCCTCCGCCACCCTTGGACTTCGACGACCAGCTCGGCTCGAATCGCTTTGAAGAAGACGAAGATCCCCTGGCTGCCGAAGAGCGCGTGATCGACGAGGTCGACCGCCTGGACGAGCGTATCGAAGAGGATGAAGGCGAGGATCTGTTCGGCGACGCGATGGCGCGTGACTACGAGGAAGACGCTGCCCAGGACCGCTACGATATAGACGACGAGCAGATCGACGACACGCACGTGTCCGACACCCTGGATCTGGGCGACCGCCGTGTCGTGGACGCCCATCTGGAGCGCCGGGACGAGATGCGTCGGCGTTTTCCGGGGCGCGACGGCCGCGGCCCGCGGTTTCTGGCCGACCTGGGCTTGGCGGACGACGACGGCGACGAGGCGGGCGAACAAGGGCTTAGTGCGGCCGGCATTCCGACGCGCCGGCGACACCGTTTCGCGGCCGACGAGCTGGCGGACGACGACGAGATGGTCGATAGCCACCCCGACTTCGGCCACGACGACATGGAGGGCATTGACCGACCGCTGTCACTCGACGAGCTGCGCGACGTCAAAACGGCCACGGTGGCGGAGTGGGTCACGCAGCCCGTGGTGGCCGCCACGATTATGCGCGAGTTCAAGAGCTTCCTGGTCGAGTACACCGACGAGCACGGCCAGTCCGTGTACGGTGCCCGCATCACGGCGCTTGGTGAGGTGAACGCCGAGAGTCTGGTCGTGGACTACGCGCACCTCGCGGCGTCGCGCGCTGTGCTCACCGGCTTCCTTGTGCAGGCCCCGCAGGAGGTGCTGAAGGTGCTGGACGTTGTAGCCATGGAGGCCGTCGAGCTTGTGTACCCCGTTTACAGCCAGATCCACGCCGAGATCCACGTGCGCGTGGCCGGTCTCCCCGTGGCGCTGAGCCTGCGTGAGCTGCGCGAGCAGCACCTCAACACGCTCGTGCGCGTCTCGGGCGTCGTCACGCGACGCACCGGCGTGTTCCCGCAGCTCAAGTACGTCAAGTTCAACTGCCGCAAGTGTGGCCAGGTCCTGGGCCCGTACGTCCAGGACGCCGACCAGGAGGTCAGTGTGTCGTTCTGCTTCAACTGCCAGTCGCGCGGCCCGTTTGCGCTCAACAGCGAGAAGACCGTCTACCGCAACTACCAGCGCGTCACCGTGCAGGAGAGCCCCGGCAGTGTGCCTGCCGGCCGCCTGCCCCGCCAGCGAGACGTCATTCTGCTGTGGGACCTGATCGACGCGGCGAAGCCCGGCGACGACGTCGAGATCACCGGCATCTACAAGAACGCGTACGACGGCTCGCTTAACGCGCGTAACGGCTTCCCCGTGTTCCGCACCGTACTCGAGGCGAACCACGTCACGACGAAGTCAGGCAAGGATGGCAGTGATCGCCTGAGCGAGGCCGAGGAGTCCGAGGCCAAAGCGGCGGTGCGCGGCTCGGCCAACATCGTTGATGACATCGTGTCGTCCGTTGCGCCGTCGATTTTCGGCCACCGCGACATCAAGACCGCGATCGCCGCCGCGCTGTTCGGAGGTGTGGCTCAGGAGAGCGACCGCACGGTCACGCGTGGTGACATCAACGTCCTGCTGCTTGGCGACCCGGGCACTGCGAAGTCGCAGCTGCTCAAGTACGCCGAGAAGACCGCACGGCGTGCTGTGTTCGCGACGGGTCAGGGCGCTTCGGCTGTCGGTCTGACGGCCAGTGTGCGGCGTGATGCCGTGACCCGTGAGTGGACGCTGGAAGGCGGTGCACTGGTGCTGGCCGACCGCGGCGTGTGTCTGATCGATGAGTTCGACAAGATGAACGACGCGGACCGCACGTCCATTCACGAGGCCATGGAGCAGCAGACCATCTCGATCTCGAAGGCAGGCATCGTAGCCAGTCTGCAGGCGCGCTGCGCCGTCGTGGCCGCCGCGAACCCGTACGGCGGCCGCTACAACGCTGGCCTCACGTTTGCGCAGAACGTCGACCTCACGGAGCCGATTCTGTCGCGTTTTGACGTGCTGTGTGTTGTGCGCGATGTCGTGAACCCGCAGCGCGACGAGGAACTCGCGCGCTTCGTCGTCGACTCCCACGACACGGCCCAGGCGCGATCTACTCTATACGAACGGGACGGAGATGGCAACGCCGACGACGCGGCCGAGGCCGACGACACTGCCCAACCAGGCGGCGTCACGGGCCCGATCAGCCAGCGCGTGCTGCGGAACATCATTCACGTCGCGCGAACGCAGATCTTCCCGAAACTGTCGAACCCCAACCAGCTTGCGCGTATCACCAAGCTGTACCAGGACCTGAGAACAGTGTCGCTATCCACAGGTGCGATCCCCATCACGGTGCGCCATCTCGAGAGTGTCGTGCGACTGAGCCAGGCGTTCGCGCGTATGCGCCTCAGCCAGCAGGTGCTGCCGCAGGACGTCACGCGTGCGATCCGCGTGATGGTGGAGACATTTGTGGGTGCCCAGAAGGCGCAGGTACAGCGCCAGATGCGACGACAGTTCGCAGTGTACCTCTAATTTATTCTATTATATTTGCCGGGTTCGGCTACTAATTTATTTATCAATATAGCACTTTGAGTACGTGACTTATTCTATTCTTTTGCATGATTATAGTGGTGTGGTTGATTTAAATATCTTTATCTATGTACACGTTTGCTCCAATTGATATTAATAACTTGTGCAGGCTGGGCGTTTCGCTGGGTGATCTTCCGGGTGTTCCGACCTTCCGGATTATTTATTAGTGATTTATAATGCTCCTCTCCGACTCACAAACAGTTGGGTATTTTCTGAGCAATCCACGTAGATCTAGATTGGGTCCATGATCTGGTGTATGCTTTGTATTTAATGGTATTTAGTAGTGCACGCCGTGCACGATCTGCCTCACGCGCCTAGGCGTTGAAGCGATTAGCGAAGTCGGTTTTATAAATAATGCTTAGTGGAATCAAATTACTCCATCTCCCCAAGCACACCTTCGCTGTCGCTACTGCTGTCGCGGTGGTAAGATGCCGGGCGGGAGTTGAGGTTCACGAAGAGGACACGTTTTCGGCGCTTGTTGAAAAAGAAAAACATCTTCGACCATGAGATGCCGGAGTCA
The DNA here is from genome assembly GCA_030562965.1 of Starmerella ratchasimensis. Classification (NCBI taxonomy): domain Eukaryota; kingdom Fungi; phylum Ascomycota; class Dipodascomycetes; order Dipodascales; family Trichomonascaceae; genus Starmerella; species Starmerella ratchasimensis. The sequence continues at coordinate 1,031,491 of JAKUAQ010000001.1, forward strand.
TCGTCCTCCAGAAACTGCTGCGGCAGCTCCAGGGAGTACGCCTTGCACTCGCTAAACGTGATCTCGTCATCCAGCATGTTCCACATGGACGGCGGCGGCCGCACGCCTAGACCAACAATCGCTTGCTGCAGCGGGTTCGCGAGGTCAGTGTAGATGCGCCGGAAGCTGCTCGGCTGCAGTGCACTGAAATCGCGGTCCGGATCGCTGGCGTTGAGCACGGAGATCAGGTACGCGTACTGCTTCATGTTGCCGACCTCGGCCAAAGGGCCGAACGGCGAGCCGAAGAGACCGGCAGGCGTGGTGGACGCAGGCGTCGACTGCGCGCGGCGTTTTGACACGCCGCCCGAAACGCCACCGGAAGAGCTGGTCAGGCCGCCGAAATGCGCGGCACTGAACGGCGCCGTGTTGAGCGACGCCAGTCCCGTCGTGAGGTTAGACACGGCGGTGGCATTGCTTGATCCACTGCCTGCAGACGCAGACGGGGTGGCAGACGCAGACGAAGCTTTCTTCGCGCTCTCATTAGCGGCCTCGGTCAGTGAGCGCAGGCTGCTTTTAGATCGAAGCCGATCGGTTGGTGGAGACAGCAGCTGCGGGTATTCCGTACAGCTGCCGACAACAGCACTCTCCACAATGAAAGTCGTGTCATTAATCTGCTGATCCAGGGTCTTAATGAGACGTCGATCGCTGGATGCGGGCTTCGTGGTGTAAAGCTCGATATTGACGTTTACAAACGTATCGGCCACAACACCAGACAGGGAATTGCCGAGATCTGTGAGATTAGGCTGCTCGCAGTACTTCATTGAGTAAATAAGGGCGATATCGACGCGATCGAAGGGCGATCAGATAGCGATAGGGAATACCGAGGTTCGGGGTGGCCGGGCGCAAATAGAACAGACCGGCTCGGCGGATTGGGCCTGAGATGCGCGGTGAGAGGCAGACAAGCGCAGTAGACGGGGGAATTGGCGCGTTTCGCGACAGTACTGAAGTCCTTACGCGACTAAATTGGCGAGACAATTGGGTGGGGGCAGCGGCTACACCGTGTTGGGAAAGGGGTCGCGGCCCAAACGTGCGCTGGGGTGCGGCCTGGGGTGCGTTTCAGACCTGTCGTGGAGACATGTGCTTGCCCCGATAATGGGTGGGATGACATAAGCCACCCGGCGCGACCGGCCCGTGGCAGGTGATGGAGGGCAAGTATTGGTGGGAGGAGGTCTTAATGGCTGAGCGATCCCTGGCGATCGACAGCGATCGCGCCGAGGCCCGTTCCAATCGGGTAGCGATTAGTCATCATCAAAGCGTAGACCCAGCGTTGGTGCACCGATAAAGCACAGAAGGCGCTGCTCCATACGGCTAGACCCCGACCTCCGCCCTCGGTTAGTACCACCTCGCCTACCACTTCCTCGCCTAGCCGCAATCATGCGCCATCTATGCAATGGCTTAAACCCTGCTACAGCCATGGGGTGGTGTGTCGCATATTATCAACATGCGTTGACAGCCAGGTTGCAGATCTGGAACTTTCGTCAACGAAACCAAGACTGGATTTTAAAACCAGAAACATCGTAAAAATATCATCGCGTCAAAAGACTGATGATAACATCTAGCAATCTGTAGAACTTACAACGCCCTGAGCGTTCCATAGGACGTAGTGGAGTACAGACGTAGTGGTGAACAGACGTAGTGGTGAACAAACGTAAAGTATACGTAGAACAAAAGGAGATTCATAGCGCCAAAACAATAAAACAATAAAACATAACAACATAAAAAATTCTGCTCTTCATCTACATCCACGGTTCTTGTAAGTAGATTTCACTCTAAAATCGATCAATCTACTACCAACACTACAGCGCCTGCACTGTCGAATCCAGATTTACAAGAAGTATTCCGGCAGGGGGTGTCTGATCGGTACGACTTGGTCGATCTCCGGGTGATTGGTGGCCTCGAAGTCCTTGTACTCGCGGTTCAGGTTGTCGTCGAGACTCAGCACGGCAGCCGAGTTTCCGCAGCGGTAACAATAGTTTGGAGCACTCCACACGGTGACAAGCTGGCCGTCGAACATCTCATTGTAGCCGTCGAGCACGAGCTGGTGCGCCCGCGCGATCAGCGTCGTGTTGTTGATGTGGTGGAACTGCCTCACCGGGTTTTTGCTGAACAAGAAGCCAGCACCACGCGTCGACACGCCCCAATCGGCGTCTTGGCCGCTGGGAGAGTCGTCTGGGTCGCTCCACAGCAGATCACACATCGGCCCCTCGTGGGGTACCTCCTGCTTGCGATCGATCTGGCGAATAGCGTCGATCTCTTGCATTTCCGGGCTGAGACCACCGTGGACGCAGAAAACACCGCCGGGCCCGCCGATCAGCGCGCCGAGTGCTAGAAAGTCGAACACCTCGCAGCACATCCGCCACACGCCGGCAGAGCCGTATTTGCGCAAGCATTCGTCGTAAAAGCCGTAAGAGGCGGAAATCTGACGGGATTCGTGGTTGCCCCGTACGAGATACACGCGATCGGGGTATCGCACCTTGAGGCAGATGATGAGCAGGAAGGTTTCCACAGAGTAGAAGCCGCGGTCGACAAAGTCGCCGAGAAACAGGTATCGCGTGCCCGGGCACTCGCCACCGGTCTCCAGCAGCGTGTAGAGGTCGTGAACCTGGCCGTGTATGTCCCCGCAGATCGTGACGGGCGTGGGCACGATCTGAATGTTAGCCTCGCGCATCAGGATCTCCTCGGCCAGCGAGCAGATCTGCGAGACCAGCGGCTCTGGGACGAGCTCGCCGGCCTTAAGCATCGCTAAGACGCGGTCCATGCGAATCTGAATGGGCGGAGACGAAGGCGGGGCGAAGTCGGAGGCTGGCGGAGCACGGACCGGGGTAAATAGATGCGATAGTTCGTGACCGGGGAATCGGCGCGGCGCGTAACCCTAGATCCGTGCCTCAACCCTTTGGCCACACCACCGCGACAAGATCAGTGTCCACACCCAATCACGTCCCTGGGGCGGCCGCCTGAGCAGAACAGAAACGCGGTCGCAGCAGATATTTAGAGCAGTAACGCAGTAGCACTGCCACAGAGTAACCAGGTCCCAGAGGTATACCCGATAGATACCAGAGGAGTTTGGTACATATCATGTTAAGCTAGCAGTGGCTAGTAGCCTCGATGTGTGTGGCTTCTACGCGAGTGATAAGTCTAAAGCACTTACTAGTGCATATTTTTGTATACTATGTATAGCGCTTTGCAATTTTAATCCAGTTTTTGTTTTTAATCCACCTTGATCGACTCGTAGATGCGGCGCACCAGTACGTACGATGTGGCCGAGCCCACACTACCCAGCGCCAAGAAGAGCAGCGTGGAGAAGAGCATGGAGTACATCACGAACAAAAGGCGACCCATGAACGCACCGACGGCCATGTGGAACGTCAGGTAGTAGCAAGAGTCCAGGAACACGTAGACCGCCGGGGAGCCCGCGACGAAGAACGTGCGCCACTGCCAGCGGTAGTTCTCATTGACGAGGGTGTAGTACAAGGCGAGCAGCGCCGAGAGGGCACTCAGCACGATCATGGCCCACGTCGACGCGAACAGGAAGCCGAACATGTAGTATATTCGCTGGAACCAGACGGCGCGCAGGATGTAGCGCACCTGCAGCGCGACCGCCATCATGGGCACGAGGCCGCCCACCGCCATCATGGGCAGCGTGCGGTGGTACCACGGCTGCGGCGGGATCTGGCGCGCGATCTGGTTCACGCGCATGTTGGGCGGCAGCGGCACGGCACGCTTGAACGCCAGCAGGCCGTGGATCACGGAGAGCGGCACCGCCACGGCACCCCAGATTAGCACGACCGCGACGATGGAGCCCAGCGGCACAGCGCCCGACGCATCATGCAGCACCAGCAGGAGGTTGAGGCACATGAACAGCGCAAACACGACCGCCGGCAGCACGAGCGGCGTCAGCACGAGGTTTGTCTTCCAGCGCGTGCCGCCCCACGTCTTGTAGGTGACGGCGCTCACGTAGCCGCCGACGCCGCCGAGCAGCGTGTTTAGCAACAGCAGCGCCGTCGAGAACGAGCCGCGGTTCGCCGGCGACAGGAAGCCGAGCGCAGCAACAAGCAGCGTGGCCAGCAGCGTGGCCAGCGTCTGCGCACCGACGCCCATCGCGACGGCGTACGTCTGCAGGTGCTCAGGCGCGCGGAACACGTCGCCCGCCACAAGCTTCCAGCCGATCTCGTCGGGAAGCTCGTCCGTATCCAGGTCCACGTGGTTGTAGCGCGCGATGTCGCGGCGCAGCATCCGCGTCAGAGCGGCACTCACAAGCGTGCCGAGCACACAGACCACAACCGTCGTGTTGGCTAGCGCAAACCAATTGATGCGCGGGTTGCTCACCTGCAGGTACTGGTCCCAGCGGGTGGCCCACACAGTCTCGCTGGCCTCCCAGCGCACGGAGTAGCTGAAGCTGACTGATCGCGGCTCGCTCGAGTCGAGCTGGAGGTCCGCAGAGTACCCGGCGGGCTCGGCCGCGCACTTGAAGCCGCTCGGTGCCGCGCGGCCCTCGCCAGACGACGTGTTCGGCTTCTCACTCGTTTTAGTTTGCCGGCTGCTCGGCTGCACACTCACACCAACCACGCGGTACTTGTCGGCTGCTGCGTTGTGGTGGTACGACACCACGAAGTCATAGTGGTTGTAGAGTCGCGCCTCGGGGTTGCGGTCGTCCTGCAGCGGCAGCATTTCGCCGAGCGGGAACGAGTTGCTCGAGATCAGGTTGTCGTCGGAGTCGCGGCCCCACACCGGCAGCCCGTCCACGAGCCAGTGCTGCTCCATGTCGCGCAGCACCAGACTAACGACGGTGTCGGCATCGCCGGGGGTGTACTCGGACGTGCAAATGTACTGGCACGGAACGTCCTGCAGCATGTGCAGCTCCATGGGAGACGTGAAGATCCGGTCGCCGAATAAAATCGCGCCGAGACTGCCGCCGTTCGACTTCTTGCCGCCGGCGGGTTCGCAGAAACGGAGGTGCGTGCTGTAGTAGTCGACACCCAGCACGGCGTTGTTGTCGCCGCGGCCCGCGCCGGCTAACCGGTTCACGAGAACAGGCACGACGTCGCCTTCGTCGTAGTCTGTCGGCGCCATGCCGGGCAGATACCACGCCGCGGCCACGGACGCCAGACTGAGAACAGATCGCATGAGGTGGCGCCCTAATCCTTGCGTAAATATACCACATCTGTCCACAGCGCGTACCCCTTCGGGAACAACGGCCGAATCGACGTGAAAAAAAGAACGCGCCAACTTATCTATATTCAGAACTTATTTAATTTAATATGTTATTCAATTGAGCAAAATATATTGCTATCAATCTCAAGAGAAGTTTCCCATTTGTGCAAGTTTCGATCCTATAGGCAAATATATGACTATTTCTGGTGTTACTTGATGAATTTAATTTCTTAAATACATTCTAATTGCTTTCTAGAACTCCCGTGTTGAATTTCAGGGCTTTAACTTGACAGTAAGGAGAGTTCTCACAAATGTATTCGTGGGCACAACCACCCATATTTTTCAATTTTAAGATCGTTCCGTAAATCCTCTAGAACCATATAATATACTGATGGGGTAGCATATCTAGCTCCGGAGTTTCTATGTTTCCAATATACTTGGATTCACTGCATATTTCTGACGTACAAGAGAGATCGAGTTCATAGATCATTATCAGTTAGTTATAAGCCGATATAGCCATTATAACGCACTTTTATGAATATTAAATCATCTTCAGCGGTGAAAAGTGTATCTTGAACAACTGGTGTCGCAATTTGGTTGCTACAAAGCCACTGAAGTTAAGAGGCCCATCCTAGAGATTTTATACTGGCAACGGGCCGTAAAGAAGGTGCCAGTACTTTCAGCACAACATGAAAGACTTTTAATACTGTTCTTCCTCGTGTATCACCGAAATTAAGTCTATTGGAAGTGTTAAAAGGCCGATCACGGAGAGAAATTATGTGGGCTCGTATCGCCATACCAATTGATAAAAGAAATAGCGTTACAATATAAGCACATATTAATAATAGGTCTAAAGACTATTATACAATTATTTGGGCGTAGCTTCACCGCAGTATTGTGCATCGGTAGGAGCGCTGCTAACGGAGGGTCCCGGAAAACTCAAATTTCACATCTTTCCGAGAAACTAATGGTTGGCAATATATTGCTGGGAACGCATCCGTTTAAAATGCCCTAGAGTTCAACTGAAATACTATAACCATTTTATATGCAGAGGGAAGTCTATGCAAAGCGCAGAAAAGATAATCAAATGGCCGTTTGGTAGTCATTCCCGTTTGTTAGCAGCTTGTGAGGTAGTTTAGCAGCTGATAGACTCGTATTGTAGTCATTGTGAGCGTTTAGAAGCAAATAAAGCAGCCAGTGACGTTGTTAGCGGTAAGTGAAGCTGTTAGTGGTCAATGGAGTAGTCAATGGCCGGTGGAGTCACAGTAGGCGCCTATCCAAACACAACCACTAGAGTAATCGACTATTACTATCTCCTATCATACATTATCGTCTAATAATTGTGCCGTAGCAAGGCAACTGAGGCATTGCCAGCCACCTCAGATATACCTCCCGCTAAAACCGCTCACAGAAGAGGAGGTTCACCAAAACTCATCCACATAGGAATATAATCGAATTGAAATTGTTAGACAATGTTAAAAACAATCAGGGTGCTCTTAATGTTGTTTTGAATGTGTTTTAGCCCCTTGGATTTCAATAGCACCATCTAGCAGCTCTGGCGCCAAACAAAGCTCAAATAAGAGTTCCATTGGCACTTGTAACCATTTAACACCATCAGAGGGTCAATAAACGATTCTGTGAATCCGTAATTCGTCAATAAAACCAATTTTTACGTCCCAATCTCCGTCCATGAGTGGCTACTGGGCTAGGGTTACACGGGCTAGGGCCTTACCCCGCACGAGGACGCACTCCCAGGAATCACCAGCCATTACGGACAAATACCGCAAAACAGGTTAATAAAGTAGTTTTGGAACATTATATAGATGATTAAATCACTTAAAAAACCTCTATAAACCATTCTAAAATTATCTGGGCACTCCAGCCTGGCAGCATTGATCTGTGAATGGCAGCTGGTAAACGAGGTACCGGGAAAACTTGAGTTCCGCACCAAACACCCGGAAATTTCACTGCGTCGGTCAATTACCGCCGGAGATCTTCTAAATGTATTTATTTTAACTTAATCGGTCTCGACGCACAAATAAATTTAATCAATCGGTATGCGTAATCTCTCCGCAGGTGGGTGGGGCAAGGGCTAAGATTATGCACTGTGCATATCTCGACGAGATCTACCAGAATCACACCAATATTTTAGCAAGATGGGGTGAAATGAAATAAAAAGAACTTTGCACATTTAATTTGTACTTTCAACTCATCAATGCCGAGATAATCGCCGTGCATATAGTGACCGGACCACTTCGAAATAAGGTTTAAACCGTCCGGGTTTTGCCCAAGTATGTGCCCAAGCATGTGCCCCGACCTGACCACCGCCCTCTCCCCAAGAACTATAAAGATAGCTGGACCCCCCAGTTTCAACTCTTCTTCTTATCGTTTTCTGCTCTTGAGAAAATATGCCGGCAATATTCCAAGTTTGGTGAATTAGAGTGGGGATTGTAGTGGTGGCCTGATCAACCATCATTCTTTCTTCCAGTTCCATCTTGCAGTGTTGCCGATGAAGTCCCGGGACTAGCGAGTTGAGGACGCGCTGAGTTTAAAACTCACTAAAGACTCCTCAAACCGCCACCTTGGTACCAAGGAAAGAAATTTGCACCACAAATTTCAGCAAATCTGGAATGCTGGCACGGCGGGCCAAACATCCATCGTCAAAGCTTTGTTAAATGGCTTAGGATCCAGAGCACGGGCGAGCTCAAGTTTCCTCTGCTGGGGCGCGACCAGCTTAGATAGCTTACATATATAATATACTCATTTTTCCGTTCGCCCGAAAATAGGGGGAACGGGGGCTCTTTTGTGGAGTTCCTATCTGCAGAGGCGACGACGCCTCTGCAGAGAGGAGCTCTCTAGAAGATCTCTAATAGCAGATGGACCAATGACCATGTAATAGGTGTAATGGCAGGTGGTTAATGGCAGGTGTAATGGCAGGTGTAATATGCAGGTGTAATTGGCAGGTAGATAATGGCAGGTAGATAATGGCAGGTAGATAATGGCTTGTGGTTGTAATGGCTGATCACGGTATTTCTCTCCGTGATACCAAGAGCGCTAAGAGCATTCTTCTAAAATTGGTGATACCGCTTTTTATAAGAAAGCCGTTCTTTATAAGAAAGCCGTTCTTTATAAGAAAGCCGTTCTTTATAAGAAAACCGTTCTTTATAAGAAAGCCATTCTTTATAAGTTCTTTATAAGAAAACCGTTTTTTATAAGAAAGCGTTCTTTATAAGAAAGTGGTGATAAATAAATTATAAGAAAGTGGTGATAAGAAAGTGGTAATAAAGAACGGCGCCTCTGCAGATAGGAGCTCTCTAGAAGACCTCTTATAGCAGGTGGTTAATAGCAGGTGGTTAATGATTGTGGGTGTGGGCTAATGGCTGTGGATTAATGGCTGGGAGCTAATGACTCAAATTAAATAAACTAAAGAGCCGCTATTTACAATAATAATATCAATAATTAAAATTTATCACCAACTATACGGTCTTGATTACCACTTAAACGGGCGGTGCCAGCAAGCTCGGCGTGTGCTGCCGCGAAGAACTCTGATTCCCCTCTTCCGTCGGCTACTGCGTGGCGGTGCAGGCCGTGCCGGCGAACGTCGTGTACTTCATTTCGTACGAGTACCTGCGAGACCAGATGGGCCCCGCGATGGACCAGCAGTTGACGCCACTAGCGGCCGGTGGCGTGGCCAGAGCGGTGGCGTGGCCAGAGCGCTGGCATCGACTATAGTGAGTCCTTCGGAGCCGCTGAAGACGCGGGTGCAGAGCGTGAATGTTGGAGGGACCGAGGGTAGTCCAAATACCACCAGAAGTGGAGCGAGCCCCATAGCCTCCGGTAGCAGCCCAGCTAGAGGCACTGCAGTCTGCCAACGCAGTGCCATGGCCCTCGCACTCCATTTGCGAAATGGTCGCCTGGGCCTCAATTTGTAGCGTGACATTCCCTTCAGCTCGATCTACTGGCTCGTGATCGAGGCCATGCGCGGCTGGCTGCCTCCCAGCCAGAGCCACGCGGATACGCCTGCGCTGGCGTTTGCGTCGGGCATTGCGGGCGGCGTCGTGGCGTCCGACACCGAAACGCGGCGCCAGTTGGGGCATCCCGCGTCGAACTGCATGGCAATTAACCTATTTAGCAGTACATATTTTTAAAAAAATTGAAGACTCTCTTTCAAATATAAAGACTCTATTCAACTTTCAGTGGTCTTTGATCTAACGATCTCGGCTTGTACATATTACTCTATTTGCACGTATTTCCACTTGCCTGTGACCGATTTTCCACCGTGTCTCGGTGTATGATTAGTGTCTCGGACCCGCGGTCCCAACCCACGCCATTTTCTTCACTCCTTGTTCCTGTGCCCAAGGTGGTTCGTGACCTCGCCCTAGCGTAAACACGAGACGCCAACTCGGATGCACATCGAGCTGCGAAAATCGGTCGATACCGACCTTGGTGGCGCCGTGCGCACCCAGTTTGCGCCAATGCGCGCTGTGATGCCCGTCACACAGGTATCTGCTGTGGATGCAGCCTGCGTCGCCATCCAGGAGCTGCGCGCTCGCACTATCGCGGACAACGCGCAGCTTGTGGATCTCGAAAAATATTTCGCCGAGCTGTACGCGATTGCTCCCGAGTACCACCTCAATCACACGAAATTCGCCTGGAGCAACTCGCTCGGCACGTCGAAAACGCTGCTCGAGGGCTCCGGTGTTTGGTACGAGCTGCTTAACACCGGCTTCAACCTAGCCGCGAAGCTCGCGAACAAAGTTGTGCCCGACGAGGCATCATGCGGCCGGGCTGCAGGTGTGTTTGCGTTTGTGCGTGATTCCGTGCTGCCGCATCTCGATCCTGCCGAGGTGCCGCTCGAACTCAAAAGAGAGACGTTCAGCTTTCTGGAGACAATGTGCCTGGCCCGGGCTACCGAACTCGAGGCGGCGCAAATAACCGCATCCAAAAAGGCAGTGGCGCTGAAATGGGAGACTGCAGAACGCTATAAGCAGGCGCTCGCGCGTTTAGACGAGTCCGGACTCGTGCTGGGCATCCACCGCCCAGACCTGCCGCAGCTCATTGGCCAGTGGGAGCTGGCGGCCCTGCTCGAGCTCGGCCAAGAGTGTATGCACTCGCGCAAAAAGCAGGACCAGGTGGTAGCGCGCACGGCGTTTGAGTTGGTGACCAGTAACGCGGCGGCACCACCTGATATGGTGGACGAGGCGAACGCGCACCTGAACGCCCCGCTCGGCCGCCGTAAGTCAAGCTTGCGTGAACTGCAAGGAACTGCCGATCTTGCGGATTACTTGCGCCCCGCCACATCGCCAGCCACTGCGCCGGAATGGTCACCAGCTCCCAGCACTCTGTTTTCCCAGGTGCTGCCTCCTCACCTCGCACATATTCCCGCCCTGCTCAAAGAAGACCTTTTGGCAGCAGTAAAGTCCAAACTCAGCGACCAGAACACCCAGCAGCAGCGTGCGGTGCTGGCGGCACTGGTCCAATCAAACCTGCCAGCCGGCATTGAGCTGATCCAGGACCCAGGACATACGCCGCCGAGTTTAGTGCGACTAGGCGCTGAAATCACGGCACAAGGTGGCGTGGCAGCGATCATCAAGGAGCTGCGGACTAAAGAAGCGGGGGTAGAGGCCCATGCGAAGGCTCCCCTGACACCAAGCGACGATACTAATTTGAAGAGCGCAAGCCCGAAGAGCGACGTCAATCGTCCGAAATCGGCCGGAGCTGTTTCGACAGAGACAACCTCTCCGCTAATGCCAGCATCAATGTCGGCTAAATTCCAGGCACTCCACAGCGTTTACACTGCCTGCCGCCAGCGAATAGAAGATGTCGCACCTTTGCTGGAAGTTCTGGCTGCCGGCCCCGCGGCGATTGCTGAGTTTATCCAGCACCCGCCCTCGAAGAATGTCACTCCCAGGAAAACCGTGCCATCAGCGCTGGCGCGTGTTACGGCACTGGCCGACGACTTTTCCGCTACCAGCCGCCAGCAAGCTTCGCGTCTTGGCGAAATACGGCACCAAGCAGCCGGAATTGAAGTTGCTGGTGTTATTGCCGCCTATTATCGCGAGCAAAACCACACGGCATACGGTCAAGACGATCGCGAGGTACTGCTTAGCCACATGTGGACTTTGTTGCCGCATACCAGTGAAGCTGAAGCGGCTGGTGCTCATCTCGCCGAGATGATGCCGAGAATAGCCGAGCTCGCCACAGTTTACACAGGCTTAGAGCGCGGCACGATTCTCAAGCGGGGGAAGATCCGGTCGGTACATGCTCTGCTCTACGCTGGCACCGTGCTGAAGAACGTTAATATCGATGCCGAAAACGCTGCCTATAGTCTTGGGAGGCTCGAGCGAGTGGCCTCCATGATGCGACAGAGCAAAGCCAAGCCGGTGGCAAGTCCGGATAAAGAGAACGTGGTGTACCGCTCACCGCTCAAAAGTACAGACTATGCCTGGCAGCGAGGCGCGGCCATCAACATAACTTAGCCGTGCCAGATTGTATCGTGTACCAGCGCCCTTCACTGAGTGAATTATTCATCTAGTGAGTTATTTATACGGAGCTATCGCAACTCCACAAGTAAGATATACCCAATACACCATTAAATAAATGACGCGACCTATTGTCGCTCCTTCTCCTTCTCTTCTCCCTTTTCGAGGCGCCGCACATTATAGCGGTGCCCTTTACTTTTCAGATGCCCCTTCCACTCGTCATCGCCCATCAACACCACCTCTTTATCCACACTGCACGCATCACACCGGTGACGCACCCACTGGCCCTCGCCATAGGCTTGCCGCTGGCGCTGTACGACATTCTGGAGGTGTTCAGGCACCAACTCCAGTGAGCTGTTCCCGTCTAGCCACGCTTGGGTTATTCGGATGCCCCTTTCCTTGATTGAATCCCACTGCTGGAGATCAGTGGCATCAATGACTGCGAACTGCCCATCCAGCCGGTCAAGGAATGGCCCCAGCTTATTTTTGATCCACTTCGTTTGCTTTTTGGCATACCCACGTGTGTCGCTCTTCATAACTTCAACGCCTTCTGCCCAGTTTGCCGGTGTGGGCGATTGCAAGTAATCCAGGAACTGGCGGAACCCCAGCACCTGCCATATCCCGGTGAGGTCGGCTTTCGGGTCGTATTGTGCGTACATCTGCTTCAGCTCTGATTCCAGGCCCTGCGCAACCATGCTGTCCACACGTTTGTCCAATCGCGTGCTCAGTACCTCCCGTTCGGACCACAGCCAGAACACCAGCACACGGTATCGCAGCCGCTGCTGTTCTTCACCACTACCCGATTGCTGCGCCGCGTAGATTGCGCTAGGTTTCTTCCCAGTCTCGAAAAATATTTCGAGCGCTCGCCGTAGCCGCCGCGTGTCGTTCGGGTGAAACTTCGCGGCAACCACTGGATCGAGGCGCATCAGTTCGGCCTCTACCCGCGTAGGGTCGCCAAGAATTTGTTGCTGCTCGGCACTCAGAGGCTTTTTGGGCTCGTCTTCAGTCGAGTTTTGAGAGATTAGTGCGTTTTCGGCAATCAGCGACTGGATGTAATAGTGTGTGCCGCCTACAAGGATCGGGAGCTTGTCCCGCGCATGTAGCTGGTCGATACATTGAAGACCCCGTTTCTCGAAATCCTGGACAGTGATGGGACTGTTCCACTGCTCAGTGCCCAAAAGATGATGCGGGATACCTTCGCGTTCGGCTACCGGGTGTTTATTAGTGACAATGTCGAGACCATGGTACATCTGCATGGCGTCGCCGTTGATGACCTCGCCATTGAGGGCCTTAGCAAGCTCCACGGCGAACTGGGACTTGCCAACACCAGTATTTCCCACCACGGCGATGAGTGGTTTCAACATTTCGGTGTTTTCTGAGGACCAAGCCGTCGGAACCGCCGCACGCAAATGCAGTTCTGATCCGCCGAAATATTAGAGCCCGTGCCCTGACGAAAGTATACTGTTACGGCGAACACCAGCCCTGACAAAACTGCCCCAAAATTTTGCCCTGACAAAACTGCCCCGATATCTCCTGCCCTGATCGACCATAATTAATTTTTATAGCTGAGCGATCGGTGAGAAAGTGCACTGCAGTGCTCAATTCTGCTCGGCGCCAGTAGGAAACCACTAAACCACACCGACAAAAATGAGTGCACCCGTAGTAAGGTTGCACGCCACCAAAAAACCGGCGCTGCCCGACGCAGACACCGCCGAGACACGCTACTGGAAGCAGCTGCGTGCCCCCATCCTCATCAAAGAGAACAATGCGATCAACCACATCCACTTTAATCCGGCTGCGCCGCATGATATAGCGTTCACGAGCAGCTCGCGGATCCAGATCATCTCCGCCAAAACACACCAGGTGCAGAAGACCATCACGAAGTTCAAGGATACCGTGTATAGCGGCGAGTTCCGGCCCGACGGCAAGCTGCTGGTGGCCGGCGACGCTACCGGCCTAATCCAGTGCTTCGACACATCGAACCGCGCGGTTTTGGTGACGCTCAAGCCGACCTCCCACGCCGTGCACGTCACTCGCTTCCACCCCACGTCGATGGCTACGCTGCTGAGTGCCAGTGACGACCGTGTGGTCCGGCTGTGGGACCTGACGTCCAGCGACCCTCTGCTGCAGATCGAGGACCAGCACAACGATTATATCCGCACGGCAGCCTTCCTTGGCAGCCAGAACCTCATTGTGACCGGGTCCTATGACGGCTGGGTCCGACTGTTCGATCCTCGTTCTGGGGGACTTGTGGCGAAGCACTACCAAAAAGATCCCGTGGAGTCCGTGCTGCCGCTGACTGACTCGACGCTCGCGTCGTCCGGTGGCCCGACCGTCAAGATCTGGGACCTGACTGCCGGCAAGAAGGTCAAGCAGCTCGGCAACTTCCAGAAGACGGTGACGTGTCTGGCTTCGGCTGGTGACCGCGGCATGCTCGCGGGCTCGCTCGACGGCCACGTCAAGGTCTTCGACTCTAACGATCCGGCGTTCCCCGTGAAGTTCGGCTGGAAGTACGGCGGCCCCGTGCTGACCACGGCGATGTCTGCCGACTTGCGCCAGCTCGCTACCGGTCTCACCACAGGTCTGCTGAGCGTGCGCACGCGCCGCACCGAGCCGCGCCGCGCGCCGACGGCCCCGAAAGAGCGCACCGAGACGATGGCGCGCATCATGCGCGGCGCCGAGTACAATGGTGAGCTCGAGAGCCAGACACTGGCCATCTCCCAGAAACCCGCGGCGGCGGCAAAACTGAAGCAGTTTGAGAAATATATCAAGGCATTCCGGTGGTCCGACGCACTCGATGCGGCGTTCCGACCCGGCATCGGCGTCGACCAGACGCTTATGGTGCTGGAAGAGCTGCGCGCACGCGGCAAGATCGCGGTGAGTCTGGCGAACCGCGACGAGGCCGATCTGGAGCCTCTGCTCACATGGTGCCTCAAGAACATCGCGAACCCGCGGCTCGTGAGCATAGCGGCCGACTGGATCGGCGCCGTGCTTGAGCAGCACTCCGTGACGGTTGAGTCGTCGCCGGTGCTGGCAGCGCTTATCGAGACGATCAGCGGCGAGGTGCGCAGCCAGGTACGCCGGGCACGCGACGCGCAGCTAATTGAGGGTATGCTCGAGTTGCTGATGGCCTAGACGACCTCACTTCCTAGCTAATTTATTTATGATTCAACTGTCGACTAACATTAGATCCTGTCAGCTATTCTGGGTCAGCCATTCCAGATCGCCGTGCGTTGCGAAATGACAACTTAAGATCACAGCTTCTTTAACACCTTTGTTTAGTTATTTCGTTAAATTTGAAATCTGCATATATAAGAATTAGCATCTATATGTACATTCATCTGCATCGTGGATTCTTTCACTAGTGTATATTTCATGTGGAGCTGGGTTTGGATTTTCGCCCTGACGAGATGTTTCGCCGCCCGCTGAGACGGTCCGTTTTGCGACCCTACGCAGCAAGACAGGCGGTGCCAGCGGTGCCTGGCGTGTTGCCGATGGCCGCCGTTGCATCCGTGCCGGCTGCCGGGTCGGCTGTCAGCGGTGCTCGCCGGATGTACGCCTCTGAGCCCGTGACGCCATGGTACGTTGCCGAAGCCCAGAAACATAGCACCCAAGCGCAGGAAGGGCCTGCCGAGTTGCCGGAGCTGCCTGAAAACAGCCCGCAGAGTCTGGAGGCCGTGGTTGCGTTCGCCGTGAAAGACATGGGCCTCAAAGACGTGGTGGTTCTGGATCGCCGAAATGAGGATGCGGCACTCGGCCCGTCGCTGCTGGTCGTCGGGACCGGTTTGAGCGCTAAACACCTGAGCAGTAGCGGGGCCGTGCTGATGACGTGGCTCAAACGGGCGCACGATGCCGCACCGGTACGAGAAGGCGTGCTGACCACGAACTTCCTACGCCTGCACCGCCGGCGGCAGAAGCGACGACAGCAGCGACACCGCGGCACGAAACACGAGGATACACTAGAGAAAACTGGCTCGTGGATTGCTGTGGACACCAAACTCGACGGGATCTACGTCCATGTAATGACCGCCGACCGCCGGGCAGAGGTGGACCTCGAGAGCCTGGCCGTCGAGGGCAACGAGTTCGACGAGAATTTCGAGGAAGTGGCCAAGCTTGAAGAGGCATATGCAGACCCCAGCCGACCAGCCAAGTCTGGTTCCGGCAGAAGGCAGTTCTCAACGGTTGCGGCCGGCCGAAGGTATCACTCGACGGAGGCCAAGTCTACCCTACCCGATTCGAACGACAGCGACCTCAGCGAAGTCACGCGGGAAAAACTGGCGCTCGACAACCTGGCGGAAGCTGCGCGCGACGACATCACCGAAGACAGTCCCGAGGTGCTTGACTTCACCGAGAACTTCCCCGATCTGCCATCTCGCCAGGACTGGAAGCACCGCCTGAACTTCTTCGCACTTGCCAGCACACAGAGCAGCCTGTTCCCGCCGGCTCGCGTGGTCGCCGAGGCGCTGCTGCAGCAGGAGAGCGG
The DNA here is from genome assembly GCA_030562965.1 of Starmerella ratchasimensis. Taxonomy (NCBI): domain Eukaryota; kingdom Fungi; phylum Ascomycota; class Dipodascomycetes; order Dipodascales; family Trichomonascaceae; genus Starmerella; species Starmerella ratchasimensis. Next base: position 1,047,646 of record JAKUAQ010000001.1, read on the forward strand.
CTACGTGCTGGACACCGAGGACATTGAGACGGTCGTGAGTGCGGTGTGCTACCACGGCCAGGCACATTTCGCGGCACAGCCGGCGGGCGACGAGGCCCACGCGGCGTGGCAGGACCTGTGCGACACCAAGGGCTCGCTGCTGATGAAGCTGCTGGACGCCTCTGTGCTGCCGCAGGGACGCGGCGTGCTGGACAACCCGCGACTGCTCGTGCTGCTTTACCGCACATTCACGGGCCCTACGGCGCACAGCACGACGCCACTTCAGGCTCTGGCCACCACGGACGAGCTGAGTTCGAGCTCAGACTCAAGTGCTACCAACAGCACCAACATAGACACAACCACAGAGACCGACAGCACAAAGAGTGCGGATAAGCACAACCGCACACCTGGTCTCGAAGTGTTCGCCAACTACCGACGTCTGGTCCCGTTGCGGTACCTCGTTGAAGGCACGAGCGAGATGGCCAGCCTGCCGACGGTCGGTATGCTGCTGACGTCGTTGTGCACGCGGACGTCGGCTGCGGCGTTCTGGAAGACGGCCGACGTGGCGATGTTGGCTGCGCGTGACACCGACTCCCGCGAGAGCCTCGTGGCGCTTGTGCTGGCGCTGGTCGTTCGCAGCGGCGACACGCAGCAGATCCGCCACGCCGTGCTGACGTACCTCCCGAACTACCTCGTGAACCGCCAGATCCGCCTCACGCAGGGCATGGTCCGCAGCATCGAGGCGGGCCTCGCCGTGGTCGACGCCGAGCGCCAGCCGGCGTATGCCTCGGTGCGGCGCATCATGCAGCGGTTCCACGCGGGTGCGCTCAACTAGGCATGTATATAGTTATTAGTGCATTAGATTACACATTTTGATTGTTCTATTTTGTCATATATTTTAGTAAATAAGCCGACCTCGACTGGCGCTGCTTCTCTGATTTGATCTTACGCTGCGGCATTCCTCTTGTGTGTTTGATTACCTCTGCGATCTGCGTGCATGGTGTCTTAGTTGTTTTGGGTTGCGGTGGGTAGGCGCAGGCACGAAGCGCTGATTAAGCTCGGCATAATCAAACGGATTTTCAGGGTAGCGCACCCCGCGTAAACGGTTCTCGCATATATTTCTGCGCGCTAAGCATCCCCCCTGCTCACCAGGCACTTGCAGCTTTATCCGGAAATGGCGATGTCTGGCGGTCTAGCTCAAGTCTCGAGCCAATTTGGCAATGATGTCTTCCATGGCGCCCCACGCAGCCACGACGGCGGCAACCACGCCAACGACAAGCACTACAACTCCTTACGAGATCGCGCGAGAGAGGCGCAATCAAAACACATGCACTTCGCGGCCGAGGCATCAAAGGCCTACAAAAGCGGCGATAAGGCTCAGGCCAGTGCCTACAGTGCGAAATCAAAGGAGTATCAGTCTCAAGCAGATCAACTCAACGATGAGGCTGCGTCCTGGGTTTTCATGGCCAACAACACAGACTCCGCCAAGGACGAGATTGATCTTCATGGATTGTTCGTGAAGGAGGCAATGATTGCGCTGGACGCACGGATTCGCGTATGTCAGCAGAACCACCAGCCACTGCTCAAAGCCATTGTCGGAAAGGGGCTCCATTCCGAAACACACATTGCGAAACTCCGGCCAGCAGTTTTGGAACACTGTCAGAAAGCAGGATTGTCTGCTGAGGCCGACAGACATAATGCAGGGGTGGTGAATATCCATATATCCGGCCAGGCTCCGCCCAGCCAACCTGGCCCGCAGGGGCACCAGCAAGGATACCAGCAGGGATATCAACAACAGGGATACAGTTCTGGCTACAACGCACCTCAGGGCTACAATGCTTCCGGCAATGCTGATTACGCCCAGGGAGGACAGTACCAGCAAGGTCCCCAGCAGGCCCAGAACAACGATTTATGCAGCATGGTTTTGGCTATTGTGCGCAGCTGCTTGTAACATTAATAGACACTCATCTAATACATTTTTATCATTATAATTTCATACGGCCTCACGCACAGTGTGTTAGCTTGTGACATCCCAATTCTTCTGTAGAAACTCGATGAAGTAGCTCGCGATATTTTCACTGCTTGTGGTCGTCGATTTGTTCACGGAAATGAAGTTTCTTCGGATCCGCGATAGCTGTGCCATTGTCAGATTATACGGTAGCTGTACGCGTTGGCCGTGCAGCGTGACCTCAGATCCAGGGTTCCGGGCGTGTAGATTCAGCATTTCTCTCACAATGTTGGACGTCTGTCCATTGAGCTCGGTGAGGTAGTCTGCACCAATCACGCCGTTCTTCTGGGTAGCAGCGTTCGGCTTCATGGGTTTCCGCACCACCAGAGCATCCCACAACTCGCTGACGGGGAGCTCATCACCAGGTGTCACCACAAACAACGGCGAGTCCCAGCGCTGCATGCCATTGGGTTCTTCATAGCGGAACACGAGCGCATCAAATAGATCGGTGGGCCACGGTGTAACGGCGTCAGTATCACTACGGCTCCGGTTGAATTCGGCCGCAATTTCTGCTGGCGTGCCAACATGCACGACACAGGACGTGATCTGTGCTGCTTTCGCCTCGCAATGTAGCTGGTAGCGGAATCCCTTGATGTAAGTAAGATTGTCGAGAATAACGAGGGCGTTGGGGCCAACCAGCCGCTTGATAGCAGACATCTGTTTACCGCGTGCTCTTTTCTCGGTTTCTCGGTCGTAGTAGTCTGATTTGGCAATGCCGAGTGTCTCGTCGTCTACAATATGAATTTCTTTGATCGGGCTATCGGTCAGTCTTTCTTCGAACATCTGGGCGATTTCCCGAGCGCGTGTGGATTTTCCTGCACCAGGAAAACCGCTAATCATAACTAGCGCCATGTTGGGTAGACTATTTGGTTGATCACAATTTCTTATCGATCTATGACTTTAACCACCAGCCGAATATATTGATTATTCTAGGGTTCATAAATTTGGCAGATCTTGGCCCTACGTGAATCAAGCCTAGAAGGGTGCAGACCAAAGAATGAGGAATTCCAAGGTGCTGCAGCACTTTACTAGCTTAGTGCCGGACTCGTTACCCGCCTTTATTCCCCGAACAGAATTCCCGCCACACAATATCACCGCCGCAAGTTTCACGGCTCACCACCGTAGAGCGCTGGCGGATCTTAAAGAGCTGTCTCCCCAGATCGATATGGTGCTCGAGTTCCGTGATGCCCGAGCGCCGCTTTCCACCATCAATCCCCTTGTAGCGCAGGCGCTGCCTGGCGTTCCCCGCATCACATTGTACAGCAAGCGAGACACATCAAAACTGAAACCGAGCCTAATGGAGGTTCTGCATCCCGACGGTAAGTACAGGGTGGTCTCTACTAACGAGGGGAAGTTTGCCAGAAACGTCATTCGCGATCTCCTAGCGCTGTTCGACGCCCAAGTTCCTAGACCTCCGCTTGGCTTCAAGGTATTGTGTACCGGTATGCCAAACGCGGGAAAGAGCGACTTCATAAACCAGTTTCGTAAGATACATCTGGGAAAGCGAGCCAAAAAGGTCGTGGCCACTGCTCCTCGGCCTGGAGTGACCCGTTCCGTCAGTGAGCAGATCACGATCTGTACAAACCCCCCGATCTATGTGCTGGACACACCGGGCGTACCTCTCCCACGGGTTGAGAGCTGGGAACAAATATTGAAACTGGCACTGATCGGAGCCGTGCCACATACACTCATTGACCCAGTAGTTCTAGCGGATTACCTTCTGTTCCACATCAACCAACAGTATCCCAAGGGCGGTCGCTACCCGGGCTTGCCCACCAATGATATCGACATGGTATTGTGGCGAATCGCACGAACTCAGCGGCGGAAAGTCAGTCGCGGAGAGTTTGATTCGCTCCGCAAACATGTTGCTGTCGAGTGGATCGAGAGGTTTCTGGCGGGAGGCGTTGCTAAAATATGTTTTGACGATGTGTCGCCAGAGGGGATCGCCAAGCATATGGCAATGCTAGATGGAGAGCGCTTCGACATCAATAATTACCTGCCTCCAGGTGGATCTCATCTGAAGTACCGTCGGTACTAATAAGTGACCACAATAGGCGAGGCGAAAAACACTGCACATTGCCTTTGTGTCAATGTGAGGCCGTATAGTCCGTTCACATATATGTATATATACCAAATCACAAACAAGACTCACTTTAATGCATATTTTACGATAAAATCAAATATTATATAAAAAGGCACAGATCTTTCCCAGATTGTCACCAAATCGTGATATTTACCATACCACTACGCACAGACCTAGCCTTGATAACCACTTCGGATGGAAGATGACGACGACTTCTTCTATGACGATGAGTACGATGCGAGCGTATCCAGCTGCGATGATCACGACCTCGAAGCAGAGATGGAGCTTGATGACCTCAAAAGTGCGAGCCCCGCAGAGAAAGCAACGATAGAGCCCCGGTTGCGGGAGTTGGCCACCAGACCCACGTGCCATGCCATTGCGGCCGCTACCGATCTAATTACACTCAACACGACCATCTCGAACTACGAGGTGATGATCTCCTCGGTTATAAATGCTGTAGATCGCATAGCTCTGTTCACAAAGGTCTCGGCGGTCACCCAGGCCTCACAGCTAGTACTTGGCGTCAATTCACCGAACTTGGCCAAGGTTCTGCCAATTCTAGCCAGAGCGGTCGCGGATAGTGAGTCCAAAGGTCTTAAAGAGATCGAGCAAAAATTCCGGCTGGTCTATGCGGCGGCACAGATAGAAAATCACGAAGAAGCAGCGGCAGCCATAACGCTAGACCGCCTGCAGTTTGAAACCACAGTCGAAACCACGGCCAAAATCACTAATACTAATACAGAAGATTCCGCAAACAGCGCCAATCTGCTTGCGGCGAATCTAAAGTACGAAGAAATGCTGCTGCGCCTCAATTTGCTAATGAGAGCACCGGAGCTAGACGTAGCCCGGTTCGAACAGATCACCGGCGATCTCACAGTGCTGACGAAATCAAGAACGCTTAACGCGGCCTCACATGCGCTGGCTTACAAAAAAGAGGAGGCCGAAGCTCGGCTAAGTGTAGAGAGGCAGCAATTCGCCGACGCCCGGCGTCAGCTGATGTATGTCGTGCGCGGCCACGAAGAACAGCTTGCTTTGAGCAAACCGGTCACCAGCCTGCTGGAGCCGGTTGTTCTTCTGGTTCTCGTATCGATAATTTGCGATTTCGGCCCATACGATTTGGCGCTAGACTTCCCGCCACTCAAATCGCTCATCTCACACCCCATAATTGCGCCCGCCGACAAACTAGGCGCGGCATTTACCCAAGCCGATCTCGAAGATTATTTAGCCCACCGCTCGGTGCTGAGCACGTGGCTGGCATCAATGCCGTGGCAACTCGGTACTGCAACCCTGCTGCGAAAGCTTGACGCGCTGTTCGACGAAAGACAGGTGCTTGACTACCTTTCCTACTACACCCGCAAGAATATATCCACAATTGATATCGATCTCGTATCGATGCCTCCTGGGTCCGAATCGCGGACCCGCAAGCTCGAGTTGAAGGATCTAGAGACCATTCTGCGCAATAGCAGAGAGGCTCGATGCTACCGCCTCAATCTCGTGAACATGACGGTTGATTCGATGAAACACTCACGGCCACCCCAAAGACGAAAAAAACTCAAGCGGTTACCTCCCCGGTATGCTAAAATGTTGAAGCAAAGGGCGCAGGACGCAGCAGACCGCAAGATTCTGGGCCGCGAGGTAGTCCTTCCACCACCAGCTAAGGCGCCAGAAAAGCCGAAGGCACTGCGTAAAATGGAGGATATTTCAACTTTGAACTACCAACGTAAGGTACGGTGAAACCCACTGCATCAGGTTTACCACTTGGAGTGTAGATAGCACTTGTGAGTGCATTGTATACAATAGAAATAGAAATAGAAACACAGTAGCAATGATGCGGCTCAGTTTTGAGAATTGAGAATATTAGAGTATGCGTAGTGGAGGTATGGTATATACATGCTAGAATTGGTGGTGCTACTTCTCGGCAGTAGCCGTGCCGCCGGATGTTGGGGAATTGCTCGCGTTGAGCTCGGCGATGTTGCGTAATGACGGTTTTCGGGACGGCAGTGCCGTCGCCGGATCGTGGGCCTCAGCGTCCAGGGTCTCCGCGCCGGTCGGGACCCAGAACTCGCGCCGAAGCTCGACGTAGTCGTAGGCGAACTCGCCTACCTGGCTGGCATCGATGCCCTCCTGTTCTTCATCCTCCGGAACTTTCCAGGAGCAGCCGGGAATGAAATCAACCGCGTACCCGATCAGAACCGTGAGCACGATCGTGTACCCGACACAAGCAGACAGGTACGCCAGCTGCTTGTATGCCTGCTTCCAGTTCTTCGTCACCCAGCCGCCATCATGCTCGGTGGTGCCGTCGAGGCCAATGACCCAGTCGGCGCTGAAGATGCCGTTGAAGAACAGGCCGATGATGCCGGCGACGCCGTGCTCGGCAAATGTATCGAGCGAATCGTCGACGCCCAGCAGGAACTTGATCTGCGTGGCCAAGTTGCAACATACGCCCGACAGAACGCCCAGTATAACCGAGGCCCAGAGCGGGACGTTGCCCGAACACGGTGTCGCGGCAACCAGGCCAGAAACAATGCCTGAACATACGGCGACCATCGACCATTTGCGCTCCAGCCGCCAATCGAGCAGCGTCCAAGAAAAAGCAGCGAACGCCGCCGTGATATTCGAGTTCCACACGGCATACACTGCACGCAGGTTAGCGCCCAGCGCCGAGCCTCCGTTGAACGCAATCCACCCGAACCACAGAATCGACGTACCGAGCGTGACCATTGACACGTTATGCGGGCGGAAGTTGATAAGCAGCTTCTCGCGGCGACGGCCGACCACAAACGCCAGCGCCATGCCGCCTACACCACTGCCAATCTCTACTGGCCCGCCACCGGCATAGTCCAGTACGCCCCAGCGTGCGCCGGCCCAGCCGTCGGGGCCCCACGCCCAGCATGCCAAGGGACAATATACCAGCGTTGCCCATGCGAACGTGAAGATCGTGGCGGGGAACAGGCGAGCACGCTCCACTACACCGCCCATAACGATAGCACAGGTGAGTGCGCAGAACATGCCTTGATAACAAGCAAACAACAGTTCGGGATATGCAGCATCTGGTGGGTCGTCGAGCGTATTTCGCAGGGCGAAGTTGTGTAGGTTGCCAATGTACCCGTTCGTGGCAGTTTTACTGAGCGCCAGGGAGTAGCCCCAGAGCCACCATTGCACGAGTCCGACCGAACCTGTGACGAGACATAGCCAGATGATTGAGAGGGCCGACTTGCGCCGTGTGAGGCCACTGTACAGCAGTGCCAGTCCCGGGATCATGAACAGGACCAGCATACTGCAAAGGAGAAGAAACCCGACATCGCCGGTGTTGTAATTATTCTCATGGAGCTTTGCCATCCGAAACCTTTTTCGATGTTCCTACACTCCCAGTTCGTATATTACCGGTTTCGATCTGCGAATGAGTGAGCGGGTGCCGAAGAAGTACAACCAGCGTGGATCACAACTGCAAGATGACTCGAAAGGCGGGCTTAGGCTGGGAATTGCCCTAATGGTGCAGACCATCCCCGGAGTGTTCGCCCTAGCCCGACAAAAATTAATATCCCCAGCCCCGATCCGACAATTTTCCCCAGCTGACCGTTCTTCCAGTTAACGCTAGGCAAGGCTGGCCGAATTGCCCTAGATGTAGTGCGTCAGATACCCTGGGGCAACCGTTACGGGGCAAAACGCTGAACTTAACGCCGTGGGCCAAACGCCGCGAGCCGAACCCAGACTGGGCCCTAGACCGCCAAGCTGCCCTGACAGCCACGCTTTAAAACAAAGAAACTCTCCCTGAGATTTGCCAGATGTGTTTCCTGATAAGGTGCCCCTCTTTTTCGCCGGCTGGAACTCGCTTATCTGAAACATGCTATGATTAGGCAACATATGTATGCCCCAATCTCGAGTTATTATTTGATTAGCGATTAATAAGATAGATAAGAAGTGCCATACTTTTACCCGACCAATGCTGACGGGCTATTGCCCCACTACCGCCAAGCATACGAATTGTTGCGGAGTGTATTTTGGGCATCACAACAGTATGAGTAGGATTACTTTTTAGCTAAATACGTTATGGATACGTAAACGGGCGATGTTGCGTGTACGTTGCGGCTGTACCACACAACTTAGCCAATCAGCCGTTGACAATCTGCTAGAAGGACACGTGCGATTAAATTGATTTTACCAGCTAGCGTCGAATATTATTATTCGTGGATTCGTTTATCTCGATAAGACTGCATAGCCCTAGAGCCTCATCGCCTGAAACAAAGAAACGCATCTTGGTGGGTGCGTCAGCCCCAGCCCCACGAAAGCCTATCGTCCCCACCAAGCCTATCACAAGTGGTTCATTGGTGCATTGAAATAATGAATCGGAGGCGCAATCAGAAACGGTTTCCAGTGAGGTGGTGGACATGCAACCGCAGCTAGTTAGTAATAGGTGCATTGAACAACTTTGTTCTAGGTAGGGATGCTGAGCAAGTCAACAAACTAGGTAAATAGAAAGAATTAAATATGCGCAATTAGAAAATATCGCCCTTGTCCGCGAGATTGTGGTCCGCACGCTGCTGCCAGTACTGGTTGATCGGGCGGTAGTAGTCGAGTCCTGTGACGGGATGCTTGACCAGCTCGAACCACTGCGGCTTGTACTGGATGCCCTGCTCCTCACGCTGACGACGAGCAGCACGTTGCTTGTCCTCCACGCGCGACTTGTCGTCGCTGGCATCGTCGTAGCGGCCCTCTTCCATCGCACGCTGGTCGGGACGCAGACGTGTGTCGGTGGGCGGCAGCCACGGCTCGAGCTCCGGGTTGAGGTCGTTCAGGGTGATCGCGAAATCCGTGAGGTTGAACGGCGTCTTGTGGCGGGGGTGGGCCTCCCACAGGAGGATTTTTTTGTCGCTTCCGGACTTCATGGCCCACATCTTGTCGTTCCACTGGCCGGCAATCGTCCACAGCTCCTTACCGTCCTTGTCGGTGATGTGACCCTGCAGCTTGTAAGCCGACGCTCCTCGCCAGCCGCGAGCCTTGTATGACACCACGGCCTTCACGCCGTTGGTGTGGTTCGTGATCGTCATATCGCCATAGTTGTCCACCACGGGGTTGCCCACCATGATGCCTACCACGGATGAGGTCAGCTTGCGGTACGAGTACAGCTCCTCCTCGAATCCGGCGCCCTTGTCGGGGCGCAGGTTGAGGTACCACAGACCCAAGGGATTGATATCGAACGAACGGCCGTAGAACTTAGACTCGACGTTGGACTCGCCATAGAAGTCCCAGTTCTTCGACTCCGCCATCAAGGCGCCAATAGGAGGGTGGTGCGAGACCTGCTCCGAAAACAGACGATATCCTTTATCCTTGCGTGCGTATTCGTAGGTTTCGCCCAACAACGGGTTGAACGGCTTAGCGACACGGTTGATGGTCGAGGAGTAGGACGAGCCCGCGAACGCGGCGACAAACGCCATGCGCAAACCGGCATCATCCACCGCCTCAGCTGCGTGATCAAGCAGATCGACGTACTCCATATCCTCCGCCGAGCGCTGCAACAGCGATGTGCACTCGTTGAAGGTGACGGGAAGAGTCATCTTCGTCATATCTTTGCCAATCAGGTTTTTCAGGATACCCCATAGCGAGAGTTTCGGACGGTTGTCAGCGTCAAGCTTCAAGCGCGAGCGCGGCGGGTTCTCGTAGCCGGCAAACGACTTCTCGGCAAGCATACGGTGCTCGGCCTCGGCCTGAGCTTGCGTGTTGTGAGGGTTCGTGTGAATCTCCTCCTGTGGCGGCTGGTGGTGCTGCTCCTGCTGGGGCTGGTGGTGCTGGTGGTGCTCCTGGTGCTCCTGTTGAGGCTGCTGGTACTGCCCCTCGGAATGGTGGTGGTGCACTGCCTCGGCGGCACCAGCGGCGCCAACACCAGCGGCACCCGCACCGGCAGCGCCGGCAGCAGCTCCGTGAGGTCCGTCGTGAGGTCCACTCGGCGGTCCCTGCGGCCCGTCTCCGTGCGGCCCGTCGTGAGGTCCGCCAGGGCGGCCGTCGAAGCCAGAGCGCACGGAATGCGCCGGAGTGTGGTCGGCAGTGTGCTGCTGCAAATGAGCCTGCGAAACAGGCTGCGAGTGGGCCTGAGAAGGAGGCTGCGAGGGAGGCTGCGAGTGCGGCTGCGAAGGAGGCTCCGAATGCGCCTGCTGGTGCTCGCCCTGGTGGAGGTGGCGAGCATGGTGCTCGCCGTAGTGCTCCTGAGGAACCTGCGGAACGGACGGCACCGATGTCTGGCGCGTACGGCGCTCCTCGGTACCGGCGTTGTCGAACGTGTCGAAGAACTCGTCATCGTCGCTCTCCTGGCCGCCTACCTGCTTGCGCAGACGGTGCAGCTCACCCTCCATCTTCTCGAACTGCATTTCGAGGTCGCGGTAGTTCGACGCCCACATGCGCTGGTTCTTCTCGCTGCGCTCGAAGTCCTGGTTCGACATGTGCAGACGGGCACGCGCCTGGCGCTGTAGCATGACGATGTCCGACGACAGCACATCGATCGAGCCTTGGACGGTCGTGATGGCGTCGCGCATCGTCTCATCCTGCACCTGGAACACGAGCATCGTCATAAGGTCCTTGATGGCCGTGAGGCGTGCGATAATCGACTCGGCCGAGATCTTGGGACCGCGCAGCACGAGCTCATCGTCGTAGTCATCTTCGTCGCTCAGCACTTCGTCGTCTTTCTGCGCCAGATCGTTCACCAGCCACTCATTCTGCGAGCCCACTGAGCTCTGCTTGCGGCGGTGCGTCGAGGCGCCAGAAATCGACGCGGCGGAATACTGTCTCTGCGCGGGTTCGAAGGGGTGGCTGTTGACGCTGTGGCCGCTGACGCCGCTCTTGGTGCTCGAAGCGCGGCCCTCGGTTGGCGAGACCGGCGCAAGATCAGCGTTGGGCGTCGCCGAGGAAGGCGAGAACGGCTGGGTCGGCGAGAACGGTTGGCCAGATGAGTTCACAGGTGCAATGTTCAGAGGGGATTTCGAAGGACGATCTGAAGGGGCGGCGCCGTGTGCGTTCGCACCGACACCGACAGCACCGGCGGCGCCAGCAGCACCAGCCGCAGCAGCGCCAACAGCCCCGTTTCCAGGAGCCTTGGGAGTGCTGGGAGCGGTGGCGGTGCTGGCATTGGCACCAGCCGCATTTGCACCGGCTCCATTGCCGGCATTGGTGGTGGCAGTACTTCCAGCCGTCGCTCCACTAACTTGCCGCTGGTGGCCACGCTTCGACTGTTTCTCCTGATCACGCGAGTATGTGATAGCCTCCTTCAGTACCCAGACCCACTTGTTTGTGTCTGCCGGGTGGGTCGCCTTCAGGAAGAATCGGTTCTTGTGCTCGTCGTGGATCTCGAACTTGTTTTTCTCGCTGGAATCGAGGCGCACTGAGGCACGGTGCAGATAGATCTTACCACGTTTCGGGCGGTGCTTTTTCAGGTCTTCGGGTTTTTTGTAGTAGGCCAGCTCGCCGTCTTTAAGGTGGAAGTAACGAAGCTTATAGCCGCTCGTCAGGTTCGTCCATTTTTTCAAGAAGCCTTCCATAGTAGGCGCCGATTTTCCAGCGGCGCCATCAGCGGTGCCGCTACGCTCGTTGCTGCCAGACGTCTGGTCCAGGATCGCCCGCGACTTCGCGGAGTTGTTCAGTAGCATCTGGATTTCGCCGCTCGACGTCAGGTCCTGCGGCAGACGCTGCGTCTTGCGCTCTTTGACCATCGGATCACCACCATGCGCCAAAATGAAGCGAACCATAGCAATGTCGTTGGCATGAGCAGCGTCGTGCAGCACAGAGCGTCCAGTATCGGGATCAAGGCCGTCTATGTTAAGAACCTGCGCAACACGAGGGTTAGCGTAGATCGCTTCGAGCTGAGGTATGTTTCGCTCTTTGAAAGACTGCTTCAATTTCAACGACATCTTCTCAGCATATTCGTTCTCAGCGTGGGTGATAGTGCTCTCCATCTCGACGCCTGAGGCCAGGTCCATAGCCGTCATGCCTTCTTTGTTGCGGATCGTGTCGTCGACCTGTGGCAGGGCAAGCAGGTCTCGGACTACAGGATTGCGATTGTTGGCGACGGCAACGTGCAATGCCGTGCTGCCAGTCTGGGGATCTACCTCGTTCAAGTTACGACCCTTCGAAAGGTACATTTTCACGACCCATGCCACAGTCTCATAGGGACTAAGTTCTACAGCCAGAACAAGAAGGTTGGGAAAATCCGCAATGTTATATGTTTTGGCCAGTTCAGCTAAGTTGCTCGGGGAGGCCGCCCGCAGGGCCTCCGTCACTTTCATGTACAGCACCGACTGCTCGACGCCAGACATGGTGTAAACTCTGTCCAGAACTAAAAGTTAAAGAAAAGTCGTTCTCCTGTGAAATTATTCGGTGTGTGCTAAGTACTCGACCAGGTTTGCTATCTGGGTGACGATGCACTTAAGTTCAGGGAAGGGGGACCTGATGTGGAAACCGATCGGGGTAATTCGTTACTGAGGAGTGTGTAGCGGGTGGGTAGAACCGCACACACTAAGACAAGTGGGAAACCCTGGCGGGGGGCATGCGGCGTGCTTGCCCAGCGAAGGAACGCAAGCTACCGGTTTTCCATAGGCCAGTGTATGTGGCTAGGGTATAGTTAGCCGTAAACAGTGACGTCAAATGGTAACCCTGCTTCATCGTCGCATTCTATAGGCAAGGCAAGGCACTCCTCACCAGCTCCATTCCCTATCTACGGTAACCCCTCCCCTCCGCCCCGACGCCGGAGTGACACCGATGTTGTATCTCGCTAGAACATGATCAAAAGAGAGCTTTTGAGCACGTAAATGTGATGTAGTCTAATATTGCCACGAGTTTCGCTTCTATTCATACTTTTACCAGAATAATTATTTCGCCATATGTGCTTCCTCTCTGCACCCCTCTCTGATGGAATGTCGTAGCACCGCTGTGCCACGCACCACTGTGCTATGCGCAGAGGAGGGTGGGGCTGCGTCAGGGTCAGTCTTCGCATACACACTATCTCGCCAAGCTTCAACCTCTCCGTCTGGTCTTCCTTAAGAAAACTCCCAACGCAGAGCGGCAGGCCTAATACACTGCTTACCCATATGGTGTATCCTGAACTGATCCGAGTGAAATATTCACAACCCATCAGACAGCGCGAAATTAGGACAACATAATATGATTCAACTCGCCGGTCAGCTATCGAGGCTTCACGTCTCGCGGGCTGCCAGCATTCCTTCGATCACTGTACGATCATATGCTACTGAGGAATTCGATATCGGGAAATACCTCAAGCGAATCGAGGAAATTTCGAAAAAGCCAACTTCGCGGCCACGAAACCCCACACGAGGCCCGGCAAAAGCTGATGGTACTCGAACCGGCCCCCTTAAAATGAATGCCCGAGGTGCCCAGAACGGTCAGCGACTGCAGGGCGCATCCGCATCGACCAGACCACCTAGGACCCCGCGAGATCAGAACCGTACTCAAGAAAACCCCACTGGTGAAGTTAGTGCCCGAGAGCCGAGAACACCGAGAACACCGAGAACGCTGAGACAGGTGCGTACGGTGCAAGCCCGAGAAGCACCGCAGACTACCGAGACAAGTGCTGCTAACACTACGTGGGACTCGCTGGACAGCAGTGATAAGCCCACTCCCGCCCTGTCGCGTGGCTCGCGACGTGCTTCCCCTTCTCTCCGTAAAGTTGGCAGTCGTGGTAAGCGCACTATGAAGGCCTCTGCTAAGAAACCCCAGCGACGCGTAAACAACGCGCCTCCTCAAGACGTGCGTGAGTACCAGCCATTCTTGCAGCCGCAGGAAGCACTGGACATTATGATGCGCAACGTCGGCACTACTAAGGGCGGCTTCATCGGCCCGATTGATGTCTCTCTCTCGTCCTTGCAGCCGAACTTCGTGCCTTCAGCCGTCACGTACAACAGCCGCGTGCGCTCACTCATCAACTCGGTGCCGCCTTCAGTGGTGCACGACCGCGAGTTGCTCGAGAGTCTCATCCAAAAACATGTGGCTGGCTCCTACAGCGGTCTGATTCCCGGCGATTCTCTGAACTCTCAGAACGTAGCGTCTGAAATCAACGCGAACCGGACGATCCAGTCGAGTCACCGTGAGCTGTTTGCGCAGATCGTGGCTGGCAAACTCACTCCGCGCCAGATCGCTCAGAAGACCGCGGCCTCCCAGCAAGCTCGTGCTTAGCTGGCTGTATATAACACCCCAACTCCGCTACATTTTTTGTTGCATCCGTAATTTTAACATACATACATCTGTTAGAGAAGAAGAGCCGTTTTTTGTCGAGTAAGTGTAAGAATAGTAGAGGAGTAAATTGTCTATGTACTAGCCTACTTAATGTTCTTGGACAGGTCTTGCGAGTCGAGGTACTCCTGCGTCAGCTCGTAGTTACCGACCTTGTCGTCAAGCACATTGAGGCTGCCCGTGCCGAGCAGACGGTCGAACTCGTCGGCCGGCACGAAACCTTTGGCGTCGATGAACTTGTTGCGCATCAGCTCTTGGTTCCACGACGCGATGCTCTGCGAGAGTTCGTCAGTCTCGGCCTCCGAGAATTTGAGAGGCGCAGCGACCTTCGGGTTCTCCGCGGGATCACGCACGACGTCCCACAGCTCCAGCAAACGGAACATGCTGTAGTCGAGGTCGTTGTGGAAGCCCGTGGCGATATCAGTTTGCGAGGCGCGGTGCACCACTTCCTCGCGGCGCTTCAGGTTCGGGTGGTGCGCGAAAATGAGCTCGGGCACACGCTCCTTGAGAAGCTTCTCGTACGTGAACTCCGTCTGCGTCATGCTCAGGAAGTGGCGCACGATGCTCTGCTGCTGCGGCGGCAGCGAATCGAAGTTCGGCACATCCTCCAGACGGTAGACGCGCTCGCCCGGGTTGCGGACAAACCACGGCACACCGTGCAGCACGTACGGCTTGACAACGCTGTTCTCAAAATCGAACAACCACAGCTTCAGGTCCTCGGCCGAGTCGCCGGCCTGTGCGATAACGTTCAGCGGCGACAGATCAGGATCGTAGAGGCGCGGGCTGGCGCGCTCGCCGGCCAGATCAGCCTCCGTGAACAGGGAAGGTACGAGCTGGGCATAGCGGCGAGCAGTGCGTACATTCGGCGAGTCGGCACCGGACTTCTGCTCAGCAATAGCCAATTGCGCATCGGCCGTCGCCTGTAGGTAGTCAGACCACGATTCCCAAGGGCCCCAAAGCTTGACAGCACCGCCCTCGGGCGCATCCTCAACACCGCGCCAGAACAGCTTCTCCGTAGACGGGCCGATAACAAAGCGGTCGTCGACTTTCACCGTCTTCACGTCACTCGGCAAGTCACTCGCGAAGTACAGACTGCCGTAAGCCGGCAGCTTCTGGCTCAATATCGCACCGGCCATATCGGCCATGGGCTGCAACACCGGCAGCTTAGCGTCGATCTCAGTCTCCCACGGCTTCCACTGCGTGGCCAGCTTCTCACCAGCCACGAAGCTCGACAAAATGTACGGCGTCTTGAGCTCGTTGTTGGCGTCGCCCGAGTACGCGAGCGGCAGCGGCGCGCGGAAGGTCGGGTGATCCTTGAACGCAACAGAGCTCACCCACTCCTGGGTAGCGGCCTCGCTAAGCAGACGGAAGCGGCGGTACGTGGCACTTCCAAGGCTGTAAGGCAGACGCAGGACGTAGCTGCGCTGGTCCTTGAGCACGATGCGGTAGACCTTGTTGTGCTTACCCTCAAACAAGGGCTCGAGCGTCTCAATATCGATTCCCGAGCCGGACACGTCGGCGTGCTTGTAAAGAATGTCGATGAGACCGCGGAAGTCGAATGGCGTGCGACGAGCAGCACGCTCGGCACGGTCGTTCGTCAGCCAGCGGCCGGTCTGGTACTCGAAGAAATTCGAGGCGGCGGCGGTGCTCTCCGGCGTCTCCTCGAGGTTACTGAGGTTGACGTACGTGATGTCTTTGTCTTTGACATCACCGCTCGAATAGAATCGCGGCCATGCCGCTCGCGGCACGCGTACGGACGTCGGTCGCAGCAGACGCAGCATGTAGATGGCGAACCCTGCTGTAGTCCACAAGCTGTAGTCCACAACCCACACAAACAGGGTATATTTTTCAGGGCACTACTACTGTCAGGGCGATCGGAACCTGAACCACACATCCCAGCGGCCGAAACACACACACACCGGCCACACCGGCCATACCCCCTCCCAGCGTTAGCACCAGCCATACGCAACCCAGCTATACGCCATTACCCCAGGTCCTCCACACAGTAGAGATCCACACGTCCACACGGACACTTACTACTCCCCACACCTAACACCCCAAACGAGCGGCGATGCTCGCGCTCTACCCCTCAATTGAGCTCAAAACGACGCTCGCGCTGCGAATCGGGCATCTCGAGGGCCAGCGCGAGTTGCTGCCGTACAGTGCGCTCGTCACCGAACCTACACAGAGTCTCTCGTTCCGCGGCTCGCGCGCCCCAACTGCGCTTATCGTGGAAGCACAGGTCTACGGTGGCGCAAGGCCGCTCGGTCTGCCGACGCGCACAGCCTACAAGCCTCCAGCGCCGGCACACCGCGGCACGCTCAAGTCGCATCAGTGGAACGAGTGGCTCGAGCTGCCTGTGCTGATCTCGCAGCTACCGCGCGACGCCACCGTACTGCTCACCGTGTGGGGCCCATCCGGTAGCTCCGAGTCCGCGGTGTATGGTGGTGCCGTGCTGCCGCTGTTCGGCCCCACCGGTGCCCTACAGCAGGGCCGCCAGAAACTCGCCGTGGCGCTCGACTCCGAGCCGCAGGCTCTACTACGCAACACGCTGGCCGAGATGCACGCCGCCGTGCCAGTCCCGACATCCCCACCCCCAGAAACAAGCGCTGACGACGCCGATCCCAGTCCCAGTCCAGGGCGATCCACTTCCGCCGACGAGCTAGACCGCCTCGAAAGCCTCATGAAGCAGCACCAGATGGGCGAGATCCCCACCATCGACTGGCTCGACAATCTTGTCTTCCGCAAGATCGAGAGCCTCACCGTGGCCGAGAACAAGACGGCGGAAAGCCGGCGACACTTCCTGTTCGTCGAGCTGCCGTTGTGGGAGCACGACGTCGTGTGGATGGTCAGCCACTATGCAGACCCCACTAAGGCGGATTCCGGCGCGTTCAGCAACAACCAGCAGCTCAGCGCGTCGATCTCGCTACTCAAGCCGCCGAAGCAGAGCAAACGCCAGTCCACGCCACGGAGCGCGGATTTGGATGGCTCAGTCACGCACGAAGTCGCGCAGGGTGCGGCCGAGAGCCGAGCGCTGGCGCGGCGCGGCGGCACTCCGTACAGCAGTGCTACGGCGCGGGTTGATGGCGGCGGTGTAGGCGGCAGTAGCGGCGGCAGCAGCAGCGCCGCCAATGGCAGCGCCAACTCCAACGCCAACGGTGGTGTTGCTGCTCGAGGTGAGTCTCCCGATCCTGCTGAGGACGATGAAGACGATGACGAGGCGCTGATGGCCGTGTACGATCCTGATCTCGGGCGCGAGACCCCGATCGAGGCGAAGTACCGGCGTCTCGTGCGCCTCGCGAACAACGACCGCGATCTGCGCCCCACTGCGAAGGTTCGCGACGAGCTGCAGCGAATCGCGAGCTTCAGCCCCGTACACGAGCTGTCGAGTGACGACAAGATTCTGCTGTGGAAGTACCGCTGGTACCTGACGAAGCACAAGAGCGCGCTGACCAAATTCGTGAAGTCGGTGAGCTGGGACGACGACGGCGAGGCGCGCGAGGCCGTGGAGGTGCTGAACAACTGGGTCGACATCAACGTCGCGGACGCGCTCGAGCTGCTGGGCCCCGAGGTCGCGAACGCGCAGGTGCGCGCCTACGCCGTCGACCGCCTGCGCAAGGCGTCGGACCACGAGCTCGAGCTGTTCCTGCTGCAGCTCGTGGAGGCGCTCAAGTTCGAGCCGTGGACCACGTCGCCCGTGAAGTCGTACCTCGCGCGGTTCCTCGAGAGCCGCGTCGTGCTCAATGCCGCGCTCAGCAATAACTTCTACTGGTACGTCAGCGTGCAGTCGACCGACCGGCAGTACGGTGCGACCGTCTACCAGCCCGTGTTGCGGCATTTCCTCGCGACTCTGCCGCAGGGCGAGCCGAAGAGCGACGAGGACAGCGAGGGCCGCCAGAGCTCGAGCCGCATGAGTGCGAGCCGCCACGGCGACAGCGCTAGCAGATACGAAGGGCGCCGTGACAGCCGGCGTGAAGGCCGCCACGATGGGCGCCGCGAGAGCGACGCCGCCGTGGACGCCACTGCGACGCCAAGCGCCACCGTTGTGCCGCCCACAGAAGCCACGACGGCCGCCGCGGGCCACCCCCTGCGCCTCAAGCAGGTGAAGGCGCAGGTGAAGTTCATGAACAAGCTGCTCGACCTGACGACGCTGGTGAAGCAGTCGAAGGAGCCGCGCCCCAAACGGATCCAGCAGATGCGCGCGTGGCTGGCGGACCCGCGCAACGAGATGGTCAAGTTCAAGCCGACGGTGCTGCCGCTGGACCCTGCGGTGACCGTTGTGGGCTGCATTCCGGACCAGAGCGTGGTGTTCAAGTCGTCGATGTCGCCGGTGAAAGTCGTGCTGCGCACCGCGGACGGCGGCGTGTACCCCATGCTGTTCAAGAGCGGCGACGACCTGCGCCAGGACCAGCTGGTGATGCAGATCATCCAGCTGATGGACGAGCTGCTGCGCAAAGAGAACCTCGACCTGCGCCTGACGCCGTACCGCATTCTGGCCACAAGCATGACGGACGGCGCAATGCAGTTCATCCCGAACGAGCCGATCTCCCACGTCATCTCACAGCACCACGGCATCCTGCCGTTCCTGCGCATGCACGCCGCAGACCCCAACGAGCCGCTGGGCGTGAAGTCGGTCGTCATGGACAACTTCGTGCGCTCCTCGGCCGGCTACGCCGTGATCACGTACATCCTGGGCGTGGGCGACCGGCACCTGGAGAACCTGCTGATCGACTTCGAGGGCCACTTCTTCCACATCGATTTCGGGTACATTCTCGGTAAAGACCCGAAACCGTTCCCGCCGATGATCAAGCTGCCGATCCAGCTGATCGACGGCATGGGCGGCATCAACTCGGAGAACTACACGCGCTTCCGCAGCTACTGCTTCACGGCGTTCACGACGCTGCGCAAGAACGCGAACCTGATCCTGGCGCTGTTCAATCTGATGATCGAGTCGACGATCCCGAACATCGCGTTGGAGCGCGACCAGGCCGTGGCCAAGGTGGAGGAGCGCTTCTGTTTGGAGATGAGCGAGGAGGAGGCGATCCTGCATTTCCAGAACCTGATCAATGACAGCGTGAACGCGTTTTTGCCGATGGTGATCGACAGGCTGCACAGCATGGCGCAGTACTGGCGAGCCTAGTCCACGAAACGAAACTGAAGAAAAAAAAAATTACATCACCTTACGTCTATTTATTTATTTATTGTACGACTAGTCCGTCCTCCTTCGCTTCGCGCCCATCGAGTCCTGCGTGAGCTGCGCCAGCAGCATCTCGGCCGGTCCCAACTCGTCGATATCGTCATCTTCGCCGTCCTCGTCGTCCTCGTCGTCTTCCGGCTCTTCGAGATGCAGCACGACGCGGTGCTGGTACAACGCGCTCTCGTAGACGCGCTGCAGCATCTCGCGCTGCGTGGCCGGATCCAGGTCGCGCAGGTCCTCGTAGTTGTGTTTGTACAGGCGCTGCTTGATCATGCGCTTGACGGCGCGCGACTCGCGGTGGCCCGCCTCCGTGTACGCCCACATTTCGGCGGCGCGCTGGAACTGCACGGCCTCCATTTTGAACGTGGCGCTGAACTCGGCGACGGCGCGCTGCGGCTCGTCCGCGTACGCCTCGAGCAGCGCAAGACCGCGCGGGTCCGCCTGCAGCCACGCGAGCTGGGCGCGGTCGCGCAGCACGTCAAACGCCTCAGACGCGTCCTCGACCTCGATCTCCTTGACGGACGGGTCTGCCACGAACGTGTGCAGCAGCGCGAGGTACAGCGTGCGGCCCACGCCCTGCTGGCGGAACGGCGGTAGCACGAGGAAGTGCGCAACGCGTTTGCGCTGCAGCCGCGTCGCCGCGCCTTCCGCCTGGAACTGCTCCGCCGTCGCGTAGTACAGAAAAGAGTACACCGACGCGTAGCCACGGAACGCGCGCGTGTCGCGGTCGACAGCCACGTACACCGCCCACGTCTCGTCGTCCTCGTCGGGCGTCTGTGCGCCTTCGATATAAAACCACGCGAACATGAACACGCGGCGGAGGTAGGCCGTTGCTTTGCCGAAACGCAGGGGAACGATGCTCAGGAGCTGGCTGACTGTCTTCTTTTCACTGTCAGCCTTCGCTTCGCTTGCGGCCTCACCTTCTTCTTCCTTAGGCTTCTGAATATCCGCCTGCTCCAGCTCCGGCCCATTCAGCAGCGCCAGCACCTCTTCTCTAGCCGCTGTAACTTCTTTATCCCATCGCGGGCGGTCGTTATATACCGTGTCGTCTGGCATGAATTGCTTCAGCAGATCCAGGGCATCGGGCGCCTCCTCGTCGAGACGCTCCTTGAAGCTGAACGCGACGTGCGCGAGCAGCGACACGTCGTCCCATTCAATCTCGAGCCGTGGCTCGCGGTAGCCACGGATGTAGTCGGCGGCGTAGATCGGGTACGCGACGTGCGGCTTGAACTCGGCGCCGCCCAGCTTGAACGTGATCGCGCGCTTCGTGTCGACAGCGGTGGGGTCCAGCAGCCGGATGTCGCGCCGCATCTCCTCCGGATTGCTTTCGGCCTGCTTTAGCGCCAGCTCGAGCAGCTTGCGCGGGTCCTGCTCGCTCTGAGCATCGCGCACCGCGTTCAAGTCGTTCATGCGGGAAACCCTGTGGGCAGGGAACTCCAATGAAATATATGGCACATATGTACAATGCATTATGTAGAATTAGATGGTGGGCCAAGCCGATTGCGCGCTAGTTTTCCCGCAAATAATATTATAGGCGGGTTCGCGATTAATCTTACCTGGCTGCTTTTGTGTCTAACTAATCGTAGTTCACTAACTACTGACCGGTGGGTACTACGCGATCAAGAGATCTAAACCGCCGCGGTGTGGCTCTTCACAAAGCGTCCGCTCGGGTCCGCAGCACAGCCCCAGTCGGCCTTGGGGATCCAGCGCATCACCGTCGAGCTCACCGCCTTGTTGTTCTTCGGGAACACGTCGTCGAACATCGTGCGGTACCAGTACGCCTCCTTCGTGGTCGGCACGTCGTCGCCCCACTCCGGCTTGGGGTTGGCGAGCATCTCGTCGGTAACAACCTTCTCGGCGGTATCCTTCAACGAGTCGATCCACGAGTAGCCGACACCGTCGCTGAACTGTTCCTTCTGGCGCCAGAGGATCTCGCGCGGCAGGAACTCGTCGTTGTCGAACGCCTTGCGCAGAATGTACTTCTCGATGTGGTCCTTGGTGATCATCTTGTCTTCGGGGCGCACGTCCATGCACACGTCCAGGAACTCGCGGTCCAGGAACGGCACACGCGCCTCGAGGCCCCACGCCATCGTCGATTTGTTGGCACGCAGACAGTCGGCGTAGTGCAGGTTCTTGACACGCTGCACGCACTCCTGGTGGAACGCCTTCGGGCTGGGGGCAGCGCCGAAGTAGAGGTAGCCGCCGAAGATCTCGTCGCTACCCTCGCCGCTGAGCACCATCTTGACACCCTGGGCCTTGATTTTGCGGCTCAGCAGGAACATCGGCGTGGAGGCGCGGATCGTCGTCACGTCGTAGGTCTCCAGGCTGTAGATGACGTCCGCCAGAGCGTCCAGACCCTCCTGGATAGTGAACGTGTGCTCGTGGTGCACAGAGCCGATGAACTCGGCGACCTGGCGCGCGGCCAGCAGGTCGGGCGCACCGGGCAGGCCGATGGCGAAGCTCTGGAGCTTGGCACCAGAAGTGTTGAACAGACGGCCGTCGGTGTTGACACCGGCCATGTGGTGCTGCGTGCCAACATCGTCGATGGCGTTGCGCGACTCGCGCGCCGCAATCGACGCAATCAGCGACGAGTCGAGGCCACCGCTCAGCAGCACACCGTACGGCACCTCCGTCATCAGACGCTTGCGCACCGACTTCACGAGCGTGTCACGGATCGACATGAGGTCGGCGGGCTTCGTGGGGATGTGCTCGGGGTCCCACCACTTGGGCTCGTAGTAGCGCGTGAAGTGGCCGCCGTTCTTGCTGTCGTAGTAGTGGCCAGGCGGGAAGATATCGATCTGGTCACAGTCGTCGGTCAAGCTCTTCAGCTCGCTGGCAAACCACACGGTGCCAGGCTTCGTGCTCGAACGGCCAATGTACATCGACGTGATGCCGATGGGGTCGCGGGCAGCGTAGATACGGTCGGCCTTCGCGTCGTACAATACGAACGCAAAGAAACCGTCCAGCTTGGAGGCGGCATCCACGCCGTACTTCTCGAACAGCGGGATCACGGGCTCACAGTCCGAGTCAGTGGAGAACTGGTACTTGGGGAACTCCTGGCGCAGGAAGTTGTGGTTGTAGATCTCACCGTTGACGGTCAAGCTGTAGCGCTCGTCGGGCGACTGCATCGGCTGGGCACCGGAGTGCAGGCCAACGATGGCAAGTCGCTCATGGCACAGCACGGTGTCGTTGCGGATCACGAGGCCGGACCAATCGGGGCCACGGTGCCGCACGCGCTTCGAGAGCTGTAGCGCCTCCTTGCGGTACTCCTGAGCGTGGGGGTGCTTGTAACTGGCGAAAATTCCACACATCGGTAAGGTGGTGGTGCTGGTATCGAGGCTGGATAATTAAGGCACACAGTCTGCGTAAGGGTTCACTGAAAAATATATGTGAGTCAATGGGCAGCGAAGGCGGCGAAACCACCCATATGACTCACCCACCGTTGGGAGTTAAGTTCTGAGCCGGTGCTCGTGGAAATTAATTATATGTGTTGGGACATTAGCTTGCACACCTTTGATCACCATGGTATTTATCGAGTCAAAACATAAAAACTCCTTATGCATAGGCAAAATGGTGACCGTTCATGTAATCCCACACGTTAATTCCTCAATTAACACATCCGCCAGTCGGTCATTATTGTAGATTCAAAATTTATCATTAAGTATGCTATAGTACTAAAGTTCTCCCTCGAAGAAAATGGCCTTCATTTCATCCTTCCAGGTGCGGCGACGGTTAGTCGGCTTTGACGAAGTATCCGATCTCGTTTCGGACTTCTGCTCGGCCTTCTCGTCATCGGTGACTTCACCGGCAGCACCCGGAATGATGGCGCCGGAGTTGATCTCCTTCTCGTCGACCTTGCCTTGGACGAAGAACCAGAAGTCCACTTTTCTGCAGAAGTTCTGCCACGATTGTGGCATGTACAGGTACCACTTCTTCGGCAGGTCGAACAGATGCTGGTCAAGCGGCTTAGGGAACGGCGATCCATCGGCAGGGCGCTCGAACACAGCGAAGCAGCGCTTGTGCAGGCACCACAGCCAGATCCAGCGAATGAACAGGCCGACCAGAGCACCGATGAAACTGCACACTGGCGCCGCTACGAACGCACCGAATGGGCCCCAGTCGTTCACATATAGACCCTGCTCCATAAGGAGCAGCGCACCACCCTCTGATGCCGATTTGTAGTAGATTGTACCGTACACGAACACGCCAATGATACCACCAACAATCGAGAGACACACCTCCACACCGGTGACGAAGAAGAAGATGCTATTGAGACCTAGGAACAGCACAGGCACGACACAAGATGACAGAACATCCACAATCAAGTAGATATCCAAAACGTTTGAGGCACGCAACGCAACCACAATAACAGGCGCCATGACTCCCATAACGAATACACGCACCCAAATGATACGCACACGGTTACGTGCGAAGTCGTTGGAGATCGTCGAGACAATGGCACTCTGTAGCGAGTCGAACGTGCAGCTCGAAAGCATCACGCAGAAGACCAGCACGAATCCCGAAAGCCACGATGGCAGCGAGTGCACGAGCATATAGAAAGCGTTTTCGGAATCATCACCGAAGGTAGGACTGTTCGGATCAAGGATTCCGGACCAGACGGCCAGTAAACCCGGAACGCCGAGCACGGCGCACAGCAGGAACAGCAGGAAAGCCGTGAGGATACACGAGATCCAAAGATCTTTAGTAGACTTGGCGGCGAACGTACGGATCCAGAAACCAGACATGAACATATCGTTGGTCACAATGGCGACCAACAAAATGTACAACAGTTTCCAACCCAGGGTGTTTGCATCCAGCAGTCTGCTGGGTCCCACCAACGAGCGGTCGATGTGGACAGTGCAACCCACAGCGATGATGCACACTACAAGCAGCGTCAAGAAGCTGAACACCTGGAGGTTATCCGTGAGGAAACTCACGTAGAAACCGCCCATAGAAGTGTAAATTGAGACCACTACAGCCTCAACAATCAACACGGGCAGACCAGGCACATTTGTCAGCGTTTCAACGCATGACTTCAAACTGGCCAGCTCACTGACCATGAACAGGAAGATGGTGAGGACCGTGCAGCATGAAATTAGCAGCGAGGTGATCACACCGAAGCGATAACGAACCCACTCGGTGAGCACGAAAGCCTCGGGAACCTGTTTTCGGATAATGGGGCCGAAGGCCGCAAACAAAATGAATGGCACAGCGCCTGCTGCAGAGTATGTCAGCAGGCCGTGAAGGCCGCCGATGGCGCCGATCTGTGGATATGTGGCTAATACACCAACTCCCAAACCTATAGGTAGTGTTAGTATCCCGGGTTCTGAATGCAGTTCTCACGCAAGTCCTAACTTGATCGAGTTCAACGGTTTTTCTCAGCTCTCCAAATAGAGGGCACCCGTCGCATTCAGTTTCAGTGGCATCTGGTCCATGGAAAAGGAGACCACCTTTCGAATAAAATTTCGATAAACAAAAAAGAAACGGAAAAAATGGAAATGCAAGCGCAAATGCAGATGGATGCGCAAATGCGATGCCCATGGCACCCCAACGTCCAGCGCGGGGTGCCCATGGGTGATGAAATTCTGCCTATTAGGTGGGTACAGAGGACCTGATAACCCAACAAGTAGAATGCAAATGAGAACGAAAAAAAAAAACCTCGACCAGTTAGCTTAAAGCTCTAGATCAGAGGTCTCAAATACTTACCTGAAGCAACAAAGTTGAAAGTTAGAGGAATGGCGCCTCTGGTGCCGTTACCAGCCAGATACTGACCTTTGCCCCGGCCGTACCAGACAGCTCCCAAACCAATTAATAGGACTCCGGCGTAGCTCGCATATATACATGCGTTGGCCGCATGGTCAGAAAGGTATCCCATTCTTGACCAAGAAGTCTCTTTCAAATAGTGGCCAGAAACAGCCGCAGTAGATCAAATATAAACCTTTTGGATCGTTAACCATTGGGTAAGGGTGTATTCAAAAATTACTTACATAATAATGCATCTGCGAAAAACGCACTGATCTGCATCGAGCCCTTAACCTATACCTCAGCTCGGGTCCCTCCGAAAGTTTTTGGATTCGTTATCGATCTGTTCTTTGCTGTACTAAAGGTATTAGGGGCGGCCTACCCTACAAAATTATGCATAACCCGAGGGTTATTCGCCTGCATTTATGTCTAACTTGTAGGGTAATGGTGGGCGGATCGTATCTAGACATATGTGCGTACACTTTAAGATCAATTAGGAGGTGGTGGAAGGTGATTCGATCCGACGCAGGTTAAAAACTACATAAATTACCAAAAACCGTAAGCTGTTATTATACTAGGAGCACCAATTGATGACGCATAAATATATATCGTTTTTATGGTTGCCTACTGACTCTTACTGTATTTTGCTGTGTAGGTTTATAACTCATGCTCGCAAAGACAAAGGGGTCGTCATTTGCACGTCATTGGCACGAGTCAGGCGGGTACTCTATTAGTGAGGGTGTTGGGCCTAACACGGGGACAGCAATATTATCACGATACGAAATTTCGCAAAATGGATAGGTCAAACCTGTTTGCCACGGCAGATTAGTCACCACATTTCTCCACAGTTGAGGCGGCGTTGCGCAGCGGTGAGAGCGTACTCGGGACCAACCCACAACCCGGGCCTCTGATTTTGTTGGTCCAACGGTTGGCTCACATGCTCTGCGCACATGATCTGCGCACTGAGCCACCGCTGAATATCGCATATGCCTTCCTTGTGACTCTGCATTTTCTGGACTCTGTGCAAACTGACTCGGGGAATTAAATGAGAACCAAATGTGAATGAATGGGTAGCGCTGTAGGAGAAGAATTGAATACGATATTAAGTAGTTAGATAGAATTAGCATCGCGAATATTGAAAATGGATCGAATATATACCAGGTTTCTGTGCTCAAATTAGGCATTACGATGGGATACAAACGGATTGTACTTCGTAGTGACGGTAGCAATAATTCCATTGTTCTTTTCGGGGCGAGTGTCGCTGGCCGAATCATGCTCGGGATCGCTGTGTTCGGTGTGGTGTCCGAAGATGGCGCCATCGTGCAGTTTGGCAGCATCCTCGTCGTCCTGCACAAAGATAAGGCGGTCCAGCCACTCACCGAAGCTGCCGAGCCGGAGGTAGGTGTACCACGGTTTCGACAGAACGAAGAGGATATGGTCCGGCGTTGGAGTGAACGTGAGCGGCGCTTCGGGTTTCTTGAACACATACCACAATTGCTTGTGCTTAATAGCAAGGAAAATACCACGCAACACTAAGCCTACAATCGCACCAATCACACAGCACACTGGAGCAGCTACAAATGCACCAAACGCGCCCCAGTCGTCGCCGTAAAGACCCTGCTCCATGAGCAGTAGACTGCCACCTTGCGAAGCCGAGTGGTAATAAATAGTTCCAAAGATGAAAACACCGAGGATACCACCAATGATAGAGCAGGTGACTTCGAAGCCCGTGACGAAGAAGAACCAATTCACGAGACCCAGAAAGAGAACGGGCACAATAGCGGCCGACAGCACATCGACAATGAGGTAGATATCCAAAACGTTTGAGGCACGCAGCGACACGACAATGCAGGGCACGAGAATGGCGATCACAATAATACGTACCCACCAAATACGGACACGGTTACGGCAGAAGTCATTGGAGATGGTGGTGACCATAGCGCTCTGCAGAGAGTCGAACATGGCGGACGAAACCATGGTACAGAACACAAGCACGAAACCCGAAACCCAAGACGGAAGTGATCGCATCAACAAGTAAAAGGCGTTCTGGGACTCGTTCTCGAAATCGGGGCTATTGGGATCGAGCAAACGTGCCCACACCGCCAACAGGCCTGGGATGCCGAGAACGGACAAAATGCAAAAAATGAGGAAGCCGGACAAGATTACGGCAATGTAAAGATCCTTGTTAGTTCTAGCGGAGAATGTTCGTAACCAGAATCCGGCCACAAAACAGTCGTTCGTGACAAGGGCTACTGTCAAAATGTACACCAGCTTCCAACCAAGCTTGTTCGCTTTCAGCAAATGACTGGGTCCGACCAGTGACGGATCAATCTTGACAGTGCACCCGGTGGCAATTATGCACACAACGAACAGAACACCGAATGCTGCGCCTTGTAGATTGTCTGTCAAAAAACTGACATAAAATCCACCCAAAGACGTATAGATTGACACGACCACCGCTTCTACAATCAGAACAGGCAAACCAGGCACATCGGTTAGCGTCTCTACACATGCTTTCAAACTGGCGAGCTCACTAACCATGGATAGGAAAATTGTGACAATAGTACAGCAGCTGACAATGAGGGAGGCCACGGTGCCATAGCGCCAACGAATCCATTCGGTTAGCACGAAGGCCTCGGGAAGCTGTTTGCGAATAACCGGTCCCAAAAAGCCAAACATGACCATGGGCACGGCGCAGGCTGCCGCATAAACGAACAAGCCATGCAGACCAGATTGAGCACCAATCTGGGGAAATGTGGAAAGAATTCCTACACCCAATCCTGAATTGAGGTGTTAGTATGCAAAGTTCTAAATGCAGTTCTCACGCAAGTCCTAACTTGATCGAGTTCAAACGGTAATTCTCAGCTCCTCCATCACAGATCGATATCAACCCTTATCGGGGGAGATAAGCGATCTATGTGCGGGGCACCCGTCGCATTCAGACTATACCAGACACAAACCTCGCGAGTATGTAAGCCTGGTTGATGAGATGAATAATTTTGTTTGATACTTACCAGAAGCCACGAAGTTCATCGTGAGTGGAAGAGCACGTCGTGTGCCGTTACCGGATAAGAACTCGCCCTTTCCAGCACCGAACCAGCAGGCAGCCAATCCGATCAGAAGAACAGCAGCATAGCCACAGTAGATACACGCATTCGCAGCATGGTCTGAGAGTGAACCCATTATTGTTGTCCAGTTAAAAAATTTCAGACACTATATAAATATGCAGCTTATGATGAAATTCGTTTCTAACATGTGGCAGAGGTTAGGTGACCCCTGACCCCATGTAGCCGGGTGCTCTGTTTGACTCGGGCCTGGGCAGCCCTCATCTATGGTTCCAAAGATGGGGCGTGCATATGCGAGATTTCCACGCAGGGTGTTATGCGTTGCAACCCTCGGGTACGATAAAGGATCTTGGAGAGAAACAGCAGGTCGCTCAGCCTCGCTTGGCTTGCCATCAACAAAATGACCGCCGCAGCAAATTGCCGCGGATATATTGCCGCGAGAATACAAGTAAATATAGCCAGACGAGCCGAATACCCAGGTAAAAAAATAGCCCCAGTGATTTCCTGGGAATTTTTTTGCCACGAGCCCGAGTAAGTAATGCAGCCCGAGTCAGCTCGGTAGCTGCGCCTTTTGTTATGTTATGTCGTATGAATTAAATTAATCTATCTAATTCGCATCAGCGCCACACGCCGCGTCGCCTCTGCATCGAGCATCATCAGCAATTTTGGCGATAAGGCGAATTGCTTGAGGTACGCTTTGTTGAATACACGAATCAGCAGGATTCGTTCCAGCGAATCGTGGTGTGTCCGAATGTTCTCACCCTCCCAGTCGCCCCAGAACTTGCCGGCCTCCTGGTAAACTCGCCCCTCATCCTGGAACGCGAAGTTGACAAGAGGCATTGGCCGGCACAGTACCATCTGGCGCTTGGCAAACCACGCATGCCAACGGGAGTGGCTGATTTTCATGTTCATGGCGGACAGCAGCGCAATGTGGGGCTTGACCCGATCCACATCTACATCGACGCACCATAGCGGCTGCTTCGAGTTCATGGGGTTCTGAATCAGGTCTTGCGTAACGATGCGGGCAGCAGGCGTCTCCGATCCATCATGCAAATTAATTCGCCACAGCATGAGTTCGAAGTTCCCCGAGCCCGGCATAAGCTCTTTCGGTTCCCACTCGTAGCGATAGTCGTCATCAACCTGGAACCCAGTGTGACGGCCACCTCGAGCATAAGAATCACTATAGTGCATGATTTTGATGGCGCGAGCGTCTTCAATATACTCGAGGTCAGTGACGACGGCCTCGGCAATATCAAAGCGCCGGTTTGAGGTTTCCAGGATCGCCAGCGGTCTCAGTACCGGCGACGAGCCCTTAAATGCCGTACGCATGGGCAGAAGTGACCAGGAGTACGTAAACTTGCCGTGGTATACGAGCGAGTAGTCCCACTCAAAGCGCTGGTGGCTTAGACCAGGGCTCGAGGAAAGAACCTGCCAGATTCCTGGAGCTGTTTGCATCGGCGTGAGACGACGGTCAGCGAAGAACCGCAAGGGATCGCGCTGCATGGGCTGTACAAGTAACTTGTTACGGCGTACAACGCTGCGGAATCCCGCGAGCTCAGGGTCCTCTGGCTCTTCCTCTGGCTCCTCCTCTGGCTCCTCTTCGGGCTCAGTATCGGTGCCCCCTTCATTACAACGTAAGAGGGCATCCGTGTCCATCAACACATCCTCATTCTCTGACGTCTGATAGCCGTCGTCGTGGTTTTCGTCTTCTTCCGGGAGATCATGGATATCCGAATCATCGGTCAGACCCTCGGAATAGACTTCTTCGAATGTGAAGTCATCTTGCGAAATTTCGTTCTGGTCTACGCACGTTGTTTCTTCGGGCTCCTGAGCGATCGGCTCCGGAAGTACTTCGGTAGAGGCTGACTGGACGATAGTTGTTTCTGGCGCGGTGAAGGCTGATTCCACAGGCGATGGTGCGGCGAATGCTGACTGGATAAGAGCGGATTCTACTGGCTCGGCAGCATCCGTATCATTAATAGAAGCCAATGGGATGTAGCCATTTGCTATGGCAGACGTAACGCTGTCGTCTGCATACAAGCTGTTCTCATACTCGTTCTCACACTCGAGCGCGTATTCGTTCTCGTTCTCATACTCATTCTCATGCACTAACTCATTGTCTTGGAGCAAACCAAGGAGCGATCCATGGACTGGCTCAGGGAACAACTCGCGGGGCGAGTCATGGGACTTCTCGCGGGGAGGCTCGGGGGACGAGTCATGGCCAGCCTTAGTCTTCAAGTCGTTCTCTGATTCAGGTGTATAATTTGCAGCATAGTCGCTGAAGTCTAGACTCTGAACGGAGTCTCCACCTTGGATGTAGCAGATGGCCTGGTGGCCGTCGATACTGATAGCACGCATGGAGTTGCGGAGACCAGATTTCAAGAATTGGTTCGACATACTCATCTGGGAGAAGCTGAAGGTATTTAAATTCCCAAAATACAGCATGAGTCTCGAACCACCACTGAGCCTACTATGCGGCCATACGCCCTACCTCTGCCCCACCCAACCCGATTAGGAAGGGCATTGGGGAGCTAGCCAGGCAAGCTAGCCAGGCAAGCCAAATAATAACTAGGCAAACCGGAAGGTAAATAAGAAATTCGTCCAAAAATAGCTTACAGCCATGCGATGCTGCACTGAGTATGTATGATAATGTTACAAAGGCCCACTTATTTGCTGCGGGAGAGCACTGAGTGGGTGAGCGACTTAAGGCCGTTGAGTGACTCCGACTCGGGCAGCTTATCAAGCTCGGCCAGTGCCGCGTTGTGGTAGTGGATCGCGAGATCACGCGTTTTCGCCACGCCGTCGGCCTTCGCAACCAGTTGGCGTGCCAGCTCGACGTCTCCAGGCGCCTTGAACTGGCGCTGGATCAGTGCTCCCAGTTCGGGATACTCCTCCCATGCGTAGAGCACCGGGGCCGTGGCGAGGCCCAGTTTTAGGTCAGCCCCAGATGGCTTGCCGAGCTGTGCGTCATCAGCCGCTGTGTAGTCGAGCATATCGTCCACGATTTGGAAGCAGAGGCCAAGGTTGCGGCCAAACTGGTAGCACGACTCGACGAGGCTGCGGTCGACACCAGCGAGTACGGCCGTGGCGCGACAGCTTTTAGACATCAGTGACGCGGTTTTCAGGTACGTTTTGTGGATATAGTACTCGAACGAGGCGCGGCTGGCGGTGGTGGAGCCGGCAGTGGCCGTGTTCTTCAGCTGCATGAACTCGCCTTCCACGAGGTTTGCGATTGTGGTGGAAAGCAGCTCAATAACCTCGGCATTGCGCAGGCGGGCGATCGCCACCGATGCGCGGCCCAGCAGGAAGTCACCGGCCAGGATCGCCATTTTGTTGCCGAAGGCTGAGTTGCCCGACGGCCGGGCGCGTCGCTCGGCCGAGTTGTCGATGACATCGTCGTGCAGCAAGCTGGCAGTGTGGATCATCTCTACGATCTCGGCCAACCGGCGCTGTTTTGGCAGGACGCCGCGGATCTCAGACGCAAAAGGAGTCTGAGGCTTGCTCAGCGGGTTTAGCACCAAGCCAGGATTTATTCCGTGAAGTATCGCGAGGGGAGATAGTGGGTCGTTCAGACTATCTTTGTCATGCCTCGATATAGACACATCCTGCTCGTCAGGCGGTCGGGGTCGGGAAGCGATGGGCAACTCCGACAGAGCTTTCGAAAGCAGAAGCACGATTAATGGCCGCACGTGTTTTCCTTGCGACTCAAAATAGTACATCGCCACCTTGTTGAGCGTGGGGTGGCCCGAGCCGAGCAGCGATCCGATATCGCTGGCCAGGCTTGACATTTCCTTACTCACGATGGAGAAAGGGTCGGTGAGCGGCTGCACGGGACGAACCAGCTCAGCATAGCGCTGGATCTCGAGCGAGAGGCCGTCCGAGCTACTTTTGACGCCGACTAGGCGCCTAAAAAGGCCGGAAATGAACGGTCTCGCCGTTGAGGCACGCATACTGAAGAGTCGCTGCTAGGCAAGGGTTGTCAAATCGACCCGATCTGTCGATGGTTTTGTCGGCTCGACGACAACGGCAGCGGCGTAGGGTATATTTCACGGTAACCAGGGCGAGAGCTTCACTGCAGCGAACACCGTGAACACACAGGTCCAGGTGCGCGGCGAACAGTCAACGAGATGGGCCCAAGATTTAGGACTTACACAAATGAATTGAGACATAATCAGAAATATTCAGGAACTAACTGGCTAACAAATCCTATGCTGCACATTGCACAAACGCGAGAAGCGCCAGCATAATAATCGAACTAACAATACTGGCGATACGAATAGAATTAACAAGAGCCAGCAGAACTAACATAAATAAGCAGGATTGTGCACTATAAGCACCACATTCACCACCTATAAACCAGCACGTGGTCTTCTTCCACCCGCATAGCTAATCTCAAGCCGCTGCCCAAATTAAACTGCTGCTTAACTCAAGCTCTGACCCTAGCCCACGACGCTCGTGCTGTTTTCGGCCACCCCACGCTGGGCGGGCATAAGGCAGGAGGGACACGCCAGCTTGAGCTAACCGTTCCCCTTGAGCCAGCCTGTCACAATTCCGGCAGCAGTGAATTCCTGCTTGCTTAAAGCCTCACCGCATCCTCGATCTACGCTGTCTATCCTGCTAACCATACAGACTCCCTTTCACCGTTCAGTTCTGCCTGCCTCATGTCTGGCTCCGGCTGGCTTGTGAGCTTTAAGCAGAACCTGGCGACGGGCCTGCTGCACCAGCTGGACGAGCTACCACGTCACATTGGTATCGTTATGGATGGTAACCGCCGCTACGCGCAGCTCCACGGCGCTGACCGGAAGAGCGGCCATACCTCCGGTTTCGAGACGATGAATCGGATCCTCGCCATGGCGTACTCAGTTGGTATCCCAGAGATCTCCGTGTACGCGTTCAGCATCGAGAATTTCCGCCGCAGCCCCGAGGAAGTCGCCGATCTGATGGATATTGCCCGCACACGGCTACTCGAGCTCGTGGCCAACAGCGGTGTGGCCAAGGAATACGGCGTCAAGATCCGCGTAGTCGGTGCCTTGGACCTGTTACCTTCCGACATTCAAGCGCTTGCGGCGCAGATCATGGAAGAAACCAAAAATAACACAGGCGCGGCCCTAA
This sequence comes from Starmerella ratchasimensis, assembly GCA_030562965.1. Lineage (NCBI taxonomy): Eukaryota > Fungi > Ascomycota > Dipodascomycetes > Dipodascales > Trichomonascaceae > Starmerella > Starmerella ratchasimensis. Next base: position 1,081,062 of record JAKUAQ010000001.1, read on the forward strand.
ACTTGTGCATGCCGTACACGGCACGCGAAGATATAGCCCACGGTATGGTAGGTGCCGCCCATGGCACTACTTCAGCAGTTACAGGAAGGGGAAGAGGTAATGAGAGCATTGCTGCCGATGCAATCTCCGCTCATATGCGCACGGCCGACTCGCTTCCTCTAGACCTGCTAATTCGCACGAGTGATACGTACCGTTTGAGCGACTTCCTGCTGTGGGAGATCACCGACGACACATACATCGACTTTGTACCGGAGTTGTGGCCGGACTACACACCGATGCAGTTCCTCATGACCATAATGCGCTGGCGTATTAGGCGAAAACGAACATAGACGAGAGACACTGAAGAGCATAGACATAGACGGACATAGATCGACATAATTGGGAGTACATAAATGAAATCAAGTACATCGGTTGAGAACAGTAATGGTAGTAATAATTGGTGTGCTAAGAATAATAATAATAATACGAGTAGAAGTAGATCGACCATGGGTATAATAATAATAATGGCCGGTAGGGCTCGCCTAGCCCTTTATGGAGCAGGACCTCGCGTTCATGCACCTGGCGGTAGCCCAGGCCCAGCAGGCACTGGACCTCGCCGAGGTGCCAGTCGGTTGTGTTTTTGTGCGGAACGGGGCCGTGCTAGGCTCCGGGCACAACGACACGAACCGCAGCTCGAACGGCACCCGGCACGCTGAGCTGTGTGCCATAGACGAGATACTGGCTACGCACGAGCGCGATGTGTTTGCCGACACCGATTTGTACGTCACCGTCGAGCCGTGTATCATGTGTGCGTCCGCCCTGCGGCAGATCGGGATCCGCCGCGTTGTATTTGGGGCGGGTAACGAGCGGTTCGGCGGCTGTGGATCAGTGCTGGCCGTGAACCGGGACACCAGCGCCGAGAGTTTGGGGAAGCCATATCCAGTGTACCCGAATCTGTTGCGCCGGTCGGCCGTGATGCTGCTGCGCGAGTTCTACACGAAGGAGAACCCCACGGCCCCGCAACCCAAAACAAAGAAGCAGCGTGTGGTGAAGGACGGCATGCCCCCAATAGATTTCCGGCTGTACCTTGACCGACCCGCATTTATTGAGTACTACGGCGAGCAGTTCGCCGAGGAGTACGATAGTGGGAGCAGCGTTGTAGAGATGTAGATCTAGCCGCGACGGATCGCTGCCGGCATTTATTTATTTGACAATACTTATTTTTGACAAGACTTATATCACTGACACTTCACGTAATTTATATATAAAATTGGATCTACTTAGTATGCTTAGAGCTTGGACTGGCCCTCGTTGCGCAGCTCGACGGCCGCAGCGGCAATCGCCTTCGTGCCGCGCTCCACCACAGTGGTCTCGAAGAGCACCTTGTTGCCCTCCTTCCAGGCAGACACCTTCAAGGTCTCGCCGGGGAAGACGTGGCCGGTGAAGCGAACCTTAATGTTCTTGAACACGCCGAACTTCTCGACGAGCAGGCGCGCCGAGATGCCGAACGTGGCCAGGCCGTGCAGGATCGGCTTGTTGAAGCCGCCCACCGCCGCGAACTCGGGGTCGATGTGCAGGGGGTTCATGTCGCCGGAAAGACGGTAGATGGCCGCCTGGTTCTCGGTGGTCTTGTACTCGGCAGTGTAGTCCGGCGTACGCGACGGCACCTTGTTGGCGGCGGTGACGGCACCGTGGTCGTCGACCTGCGGCTTGCCGCCGAATCCACCGGAGCCGCGGATGAACACCGACATCACGTTGTAGAAGACGGGGTCGCCGGTCTCCTTCTCCGTCGACACGTACTCGACCATGCACACGGCGGCCTTGCCCTTGTCGCTGATGTCCAGCAGTCGCGACGTCGTCTCGAGAGTCGCCTCGGGCGCAATGGGCCACTTCTTCAGCTCGAGGTACTGCTCACCGTGCAGCAGCATCATGGGGTTGAAGTTCGGCACCGCAGAGTCGTAGTCGAACTCGGTGAAGAACATCGGGATCGTGCCGAAAGTGGGAACGGGCTGGAAGTCCTCGTTGTTCTCGAACACGTACTTTAGCTCCTTCTCGCTCGCACCAACGCCGAGGTTGTACAACGCAATCGACTTCTCGTTGTACGTGTACTCGCCGTGGCCCTCGGCAACGCTGACGCCGCTGCCGCTCTCCTCAGCCTCAGCCTCTCCGGCCTCAGCAGCCATCTCGAAGATCGCCATGTTCGACTCAGCAGCAGACTCGGGGTGCGTGGCACGGCCATCGTCGAAGTCGACGATGCGAGCCCACTGCTGCTTCACCTTCTCCACAGTCACGTTGGGAATCACCACACCACCGGTGCGCTGCCAGCGAGTGCGGCCGACCCAGCCGGCACCGGCCTCGAAGCACTTGCCGGTCTCGGGAGCCTTGTCGCTCGCCAGCAGGACGCTGATGGGGGCAATGTACTTGGGCTTCAGCACCTCCAGCATCTCCTCAGGGAAAACACCGGCAGTCATCGCTGTGCCAGCGGTGGGAGCCACGGCGTTAGCCAGGATGTTGTATTTCGCACCCTCGAGCGCGATGGTCTTCGTGAAGCCGAGGATACCGGCCTTGGCCGCCGAGTAGTTCGCCTGACCGAAGTTACCGTAAATACCCGAAGTCGAGGTCGTGTTCACGATACGGCCGTACTTCTGCTTGAGGAAGTAGGGCCACGCGGCACTCGTCACCGAGTACGTGCCGAACAGGTGCACCTGCATGATGATGTTCCACAGATCATCAGTCATCTTCAGGATGCTCTTGTCACGGATGATACCGGCGTTGTTGATAACGGCGTGCACAGTGCCGAAGTTGTCAACAGCAGTCTTCACCACGGCAGCACCGTCGGTCACGTTGTTCTTATCAGCAACGGCAATGCCGCCGGCCTTGGTGATGAGGTCCACAGTCTCCTGGGGGTTGCCGAGATCGTTAACAACAACCTTCGCACCGAGCTTGGCAAGGCTCAAGGCGTACTGCTGGCCGATACCAGCACCACCGCCAGTGACAATGACAACCTGGCCCTTGAAGGACACCTCCTCAGAGCCCTGGTCGTTAGGACCCAGCTTCTGAGAGTTCTCGAAAGCAGCCATGAGGTCTTTGGGGCCGGTAGGGTGCTCAGCATCCTTGAAGTTCTCGGCAACCTCCTCGAAACGGTTAAGAACAGCACGCGGCGTGAACGAGTCGTCGGCCTTGAACTGCGCACCGGCAGCACGCTCCCAGCGGACCTTGGTGACAACACCGGCAGCAGTCTCGTAGATACCGTTGGTCTCCTGAGTCTCCTCGTGAGTGAGGTAGCCAACCACGGGCACAATGAGCTCGGGCTTCAGCTTCTGCAGGATCTCGTCGGGCAACACGGTCTCGGTCATACGCGAGGCAGCGAGGGGAACAATGACGTTGGCGGTGATGTTGTACTTGGCACCCTCCTTGGCAAGGGTCTCAGTGAAGCCCACCAGGGCCAGCTTGGCGGCCGAGTAGTTGGACTGACCAAAGTTGCCGTAAAGGCCGGCAGCGCTAGCGGTGTTAATGATACGGCCGTACTTCTGCTTGCGCATGTGCGGCCATGCGGCCTGCGCCACCTTGTAGCTACCGAACACGTGAACGGTCTGCACGAAGTTGAAGTCCTTCGGGGTCATCTTCTTGATGCTGACGTCGCGCAGAATACCAGCGTTGTTGATCACGATGTGCACAGTGCCGAAAGCCTTGATGGCTGTCTCGACAATCTTGTCGCCTTGCTCAACACTGTCGTAGTTGGGAACAGCTTTGCCGCCGAGAGCCTCGATCTCTTTGCAGACACCGTCGGCCACACGCGCGCCGTCACTGTCGGCAGCGCCATTGAGAGCACCACCGAGGTCGTTCACGACGACCGAAGCGCCACGGGCACCGTAGAAAAGAGCATAAGCCTTACCGAGACCGCCACCGGCACCGGTAACAATGACGACCTTGCCGTCGTATCGGATATCACCCATGATTTCTGTGTAGTTGATGTAGTATTTGTTTAGTTCGCGTGATGGTTCAATTCAGACGAAGTCAGGTTCGATGCAAGCACAAATCTGATGATGGAAGAAGAGCAAACCAAGCGTTAAAAACAGGTCCGGGTGAAATTGTGGGGTATTTATATTTCGCAGACCACCGCTGGACCACGCGGAACCACGCATCAACCCTGGGCGGGACCTGGAAACCCCGCTTGAACGTGCCAATGGTTCAGGGCTTAATGGCGGAGGGAGACTTTGGACCGAGGGTCGTCTGAAGCTGGGAGCTGCGTCCTATGGCATGGAGTGCCGCTAGGGTAAGCGAGCCCCGCATTTGACAAGGGGTCAAGGGTTGTGGGGAGGAACTGCCGACTAGCCGGTCCTCGGCATTACTGCCCGACCGTCAGAATAAGCTACGCGGGCCAGAAACACCACCCGGAACATTAAGCGTTATGTGTGATTATGCAGGATCGATAGACTTGTAGAATTTGGGTACTGAACTGGGCACATTGGATCTGCGCTAAGATAACCGTCGGCGCATGGCCGATGGCTAGGGGTGCTCAGCTCAATGCCAAGTAAATTAACGAAAAGCGTGCTAAATAATGAATGCGGAAGCATTGGTTGCACTACACTTCCCTATCGTGATACGCCTCACCTCAGCAGGTGCAACCCGGAAGTGCTCGTGATGCCGCCCCGGCTGCAGTCTGTCCCCGACCCTAGCCAACGGGTAACTCGGGTTTACGTGTATGCGTCTCGGAAGTCGATCGCTCGCCAAATACTCGATATACACTGGATCGAGTGCCTGAAATATTTACTTAACACAGCCCGAAATACTATCGATTATTTTTATACAACTATTTTCATTATCGCATCAGCGTCTATATCCGTGATAACAAGTCTTAGAAAATCAATTTTTAGATCCACGCATTCTGGGGCTCGTAATATTCTTGAAATCTAAGACATTGACGTATCCGCTAAGTAGATATTCGAGTATCATTGTAGAGGTGTTAGTGTACGACCCCTTGATACATTGTTTTCATCCAGGCGTTCGTTCTGGTCCATGGTGCATTTGGTCCACGGTATATCAACTCCGGCGCTGGTTAGTACCCAACATCTTATGAAAACTCTGGAGCCTCAGTAGTCATAAGCAGGCCCACAATGAGACCAAACAACCCGATTACGGATCCAAAAATCTCAATAACAAGGATCTTGACAAACAGCGACGGATCGGCGGCATCAGAGATCGCTGCCGTAGATCCGGCGATACCAACAGTGACACCGCATACCAGGTTGGATACACCAACCGTGAGTCCGGCCCAAAAGATGGCATATCCTGTGAAAAGGTTCTCCTTTGACATGGCGGTGTCCAGACCGGCCGATCCAACTTTAGAACTTAGCACGATAGATGTGATGAGGCCGAAGATAGCAACAACTTCGCAAAATACGACAGATACCAGGTTTTTCGTCGTGACTCGCGGGACTCTAACACTAGCACCCAGAATACTGGTACCGGTAATAAATATACCCCAGGCAGCGCCAGCGATGCTCAAGCCTGTGCACAGCGCGATACCTGTCATGGCCCACATATAAGGACTCTGTGTCTCCAGGAAATGACCTACATTGAACTGTTCACCCTGGCCAGTGAAGAGCATGTACAGCGCAGCGATTGTGGCCACAAACGCCGCCAAGATGGCAGCCGTTGTCGTGAGATAGCCCATGATGCGACTTACTGATCTTCGGAATTTGCTGCAAACGCTACTTACACGCTCGCTGAGGGGGGCTAAGAACCAGTTCGTGCCACGGTGGGTAAATATGGCTTGGCGGGATTACACACACTCCAACCCTCTTGTCCCAGGGCCTGCTTCGCTGAGCTGCTGCTCTCTGCTGAGGTGATAACGCTTCCAAGGGAAAGGAAGTAGTGGCAGAGTCAAGAACATTATGGCTGGTGTGCTTAGTCAGCAAGACCCAATATCACTTCTCAAGCCTTAAGATGGTGCGCTAGCCATAAGCGGGAAATGATGAAGTCTGATTTACGGATAAGGGCCAGCATGGATAAGGGTCCTAGTAAAGCATGACCCTAGAAAACACCACACCCTAGAACCGCAGTGCACTCATTAGTGGTGGTCTTAAGGCTCTCGACTCTATTTGTAACATCGATTAGATCGGTAGTGGAGAAGAACCACAGACGTCATTTCTGCGGCTCAATACTGCGGTAACCCTTTACGTGCGTGGATCCTAATCGGCTCCTTTACGTTTTGGCTGCTAATGGTCGAACTCAATAACCACCGAGCAGTGATGTTCGAAGTACCTTTCTAGATGAATCTGGTCTCGCTAGAAGATCTCTCGGTACTCAGATTTTGTATTTTTCGTAAATATGAATATATTTCACTATCGTAATTTCCCCTCCACGATTAATACAGATTGACACTGATTGACATACGAACGACGTGGAGACCTACACGATGTCACAGGATAGATCATAGAGTTTCACTTTAAGTGGGCATCGTAAGTGGTTTTTTTCACGATTAAGATTCTTCCAGAATAGAACAATGTTCTGAAAATTCGCCAGAGCAACTATTCGCGCCTCGTCGTTGTGGATGACGCCCTTGCTGGATAATTTTAGTGAATCCCATTTGAGGCAATTCCTTTCGCCAAGTCTAGGTCTAATTCCATAGTTTTCATACAGCTGACAGCGAGGTGTCACAGCTTGTAATCGCAGGTGGATGCATCCACCCCTGTCGTATTTGAGACATGGTCTAAGCGTAATTTGATCGGGTCTCCGCGGCCTCTTGTAGCGGAGCCTCAGCCCGTGCACTTGCATCGCGCAGGGCATTTGCAGCAGGGTTATCAATCTTATGTGACTTCCGGCCTATGAGGGCCACTATGCGAAGTTTAATTGTGACCCAACCTCTACCACCCTAATCAATCTCATCTCGCTTAGCCTTCCTTGGTGTGGGTCTGACCACCGATTTTCTCGATTATGAATCGGAAACACGCGACTAGCTCATTTAACATCGTGGCCGCCCCAAATTGATCGGTCTCGAGCCAGAACACTTAATCGAGCTCTAGAATGGTCAATAATGGTTGATCGTGCTATAATTATCGATCTATCGTGGTCTACCCCGCATCGAAGAGCCACACAGTATCTGATATCCTTATGCAGGTCCTGAGCACCATGCATGGAGGTAGCCAGTGAGGCAAGGGTGAGCGCAACCCTGACCGCCTGTGCAGTGTCGGAGCCTTGGATATGCTGCCCGGGGAAATGATCGATCGCTAGGGTCTGCAGTGCTTAAACTCTGCAGGGTCTCGGAGGGGACATGGGGGAATAGGGATTCCAGAGGGTGATTAATCTAGATTCTATTGAAGATTGCTCTGTTACATTGCAATGTAATCTAAATAAAAAATAAAAAAAACCGGGTGAATACATATATGTCCAGATTCCGCCACTGTTCTCGCCGGAGATCAGAAAATACTACCTCGACGTGCGGACACAGATACACCAAAACATAAGTCGAGCATTCATGACCACCCAAGCCTTAGTCCGAACAACATCAGTTTCCTCGCTGCGGGAAGGCAAGCCTCATGAAGACGAGCCCAACGCCGAGCAGAAGCCCAAATATGCTGCATCGGCCCCCGAGGCTTCCGATTCCACAGCATCAGGCGAGTCAGCAGCTTTCATTCTGGAAGGCATGCGCCACACTGCGCCGAGTGCGCTGGATGCCAGCACCAACGTCTCCAACGTGGTGTTAACGGCCCGGCCTGAACTCAACGACGCGAACGGCCAGAGCCCAAAACTCTCGGTAACCCGTGCCGACGGCTCAACAACTTCAATTCTGCTGAGTGATCAGGAGATTCAGGTTCTTCCGCGTGACGAGCCCAAAGGTCCTCCGATTCAGTGCGACATCAAGAACGGATCCGTCCAGCAGATTCTGGCTACCGTGCAAGCGAAAGCACGCCATGTGCAGAACTCGCTCGCCAAAGCGGCGAAAGCTGACGGTACGGCCGCAGCCGTAATGAATCGCGTGGAAGAGAGCGTCGAGGAGCACATGCGAGAGTTTTTGGGGGAGTCGGAATTAAAGCCAGCAACCCCGCCGAGCTCAGCACTCAGTTCTCTGCGAACAACAAGTCCTTCACTGAAAGCTGAACCAGTTGCGCAGGTGTTGCCGCCACCCGCTCCGATCCCGCAAATGCAGATGCCCCAAGCGCCGGCCCCCCACGTGCAGCTCCCTCAGATCCAGGTGCCACAAACGCCGCAGGTTCCCGCGCCGGTTCAGGTGCACTCGCAGCCCCTGCATTCGGTTCATCCTGTACCGCATACACTGCAGCCGCCTGTCCAGCCGTCGCTGCAGCCGCCTTTCCAGCCGTTCCAATCTCAGCCGCATCTGGTTCCAAGCCAGCCCCACGCGCAGCCCATGCCAGCACCCGCACAGGTGCCCGCATCAGCAGCGTCGCGCAAGACTCCGGTACCGGCACCGCTTCAGATTCATTCTCAGCCCATTCACTACGTCATGCCGTACGACTACCTGCCGTCGGCCCCTTCTACGCCCGTTTACGCGCAGTACAGTAGCGAAGGCTATCAGTACGTCCAGGCCCCGCAGCTCGTGCCGTTCTACGGCATGGTGCCGGGTCAGACTCAGTACGTGGGCGCGTCGCAAGGTATGCCGATGCCGACTTCGTTCGCGCCTCTGGCGTCGCCCGTCACGCCCACGAATGGTTACCCATCGTACTTCAACGCGCCGTACAACAGCCTGCCGACGCCGCCTGCCGCCTCCACCCGCGAACTTCCGGGTAGCCTCGGCGGCCCGGCCAGCGACGGCTTCCAGCTGCTGCGTTCGCGAAAGCGCATGCGTGCCGAGCCGGGTGAGATCATGCGCTGCCAGCAGTGCGGCACAGACTCAACACCCGAGTGGCGCCGCGGTCCGCGAGGATTCCGGACGCTTTGCAACGCATGCGGTCTCTTCCACGCGAAGGTCGTGAAGAAGAAGGGCGAGGAGGAAGCCGATCGACTGCTGAGAAAGCGACCGATGGTTTTCAAGCAGTAGCGATCGCTGACGCGAGCAAGTGGGAACTGGTGCGAACAAGCACATAAACGGTGGGCATACACCGAGTGAATGAGGGGGGTTGGGCGTGGATCAATCGGATCTACCTGTGAGCGATCTGGGACCAAGTGACTACCTAAGAGCCACTCCCCCAGAGTCACACATCTCAACCCCTCATCTGAGCATACATAGGCACGTTTTTGGACACTTTTTGAGCATTGTATAACCGAGCGAGCCGGCTCACGCAAAATAGCAACTAAGTATTTATAGAGTCTTCTAGCTTCACTCAGCAGCGAATAAGTTATGTAACGTCCTGCGCTACTCGTTTTTAGTGGCGAACTCCTTCATGCGGCGCTGGAAATCGAGGTACTGACACTCCTCGTAGTCGTGGCGCAGCTGCGTGCATTTCCACGGCAGGAAGCCGGTTTCCCGCCGGCACTGGTTGAGCGGGATGAGCAGGGTCGCGCAGCGGTCACGCCACTGCAGCGGGATCTTGTTGTCTTTCATCTCCTGCTCGCTGAGCTGGCGGGGGAGCTCGGTCATCGCCATGGTGTAGACTGTGTATTATTATAATAACCGAAACGGGAACCACACGATTGGCCAACAGTCCCCAACCCTCACCAAGAGTCGGCGATTTTGGCGATGCCTGGGAATATTGGCGTTCCGCGTATGTCGTGAATGTGAACTGCCTTGCCCCAGCCCCTGCCTTATCGCCTATTCACCACCCTCCCACCATGGCGAGCACCCGCTAAACACCACAACAGAAGCGCCTGAGTGATGGACTCTCTGCTGGCGTTGCGAAGCTCCGTGGCCCAGCCCGGCGGCTTCACGCTGGTGGTGGCCGGCGGCGCCGAGGCCGAAATCGACAAGGCCGAAATGCTGCGCGTCGGTGAGGGCCGCGAGTTTCCGCTCGCCGACCGCACGGCGTTCGACTCCGCTGACGGCCCTGTGGATCTGCGCACCGTCGTGAACTGCTGGCTGTGCCGGGAACTCGGCGTGGCCGAATATATCCAGCGCTCGGCCGAACTCGGCATTCCCCATCTCAAATTCATCGAGCGCACGGACTTAGTCGAGTGGCTCGAAGGGTCCGGCGAGAGCGAGTACATCAAGACCGGCGATGTCGAGATGGCTGATGCAGACACCGGCGCGAGCACTGACCTTGCCGGTGGCGTGCTGCCAGTGCCGGCGGTCGAGCGTGACTCTGTGTTGAACCAGACGACTGTCCTACATGGTGTAAAGGTCATGGATTTCAGCAAAGCCGCGCTATTAAGTCATAAAACGCTGGTCGGCGAGTATCGTAGTCTATCGCAGGGCCACCCTGCACGTTCCTCTGGATCCAGTCGATACCCCGCGGGCCACTCCGGTCAAGGAAATTCGAGCTCTGGCGGCAAATTGCCTCCTCTCAAGCCCCACAAGGGCCGCGACCCCATTATCCTTCTTTCACCGAGTCCCTCCAGTTTGTTGAATATGGCCAACGTCCAGGACTTTTTGGAACGCGGTGTATTCAAGCCCGTGCTGAAATCGTCCAGCTCGGCGAATCTGCTGCGTATTGTGCGCGATTCGAAGATAATTGGCTCGCGCGTGCGGTTCGTGGTTGTGGATACGAACGATCACTTCAAGCCGGAGTATTGGGACCGTGTGGTGGCAGTGTTTGTGACCGGCCAGGCGTGGCAGTTCCGCGGATACCGTTGGCCAGACCCGAACAAGCTGTTCCAGAACGTGCTCGGGTTCGGCTTAGTATACAAAAATGACCCCGTTCCCCAACCTATGCGACAGTGGAATGTACAGATCGAGCCGTTGGAGCGGAACGTGCGGTTTCGAGATCGCGAAGTGGTGGAGCGTATTTGGGAGCGCATTGAGGCGCATATGATCAGCCGAGGGTGGCCAGTTAATGTGGCGTAGTGACCAGTTACGCTAAAATGGGCAGTAGGTATACTGTTCAGCTTACAGCCAGCCAATCTGCAAAGACATTCAGTCAACCAGTGGCAGCCATTCACTCTATCAATACCAACGAGCTGGTCTGGCAAGGTACGCGTAGCCACAGCGTTATATATCCTGGCTCGACATGCTAAAAGTGCTGAGTGTAGTTATTGTGTAGTATGTGATGTAGTATCACGAAGACACATGATGGTATATAGTGCTGGTGACCTGGTAAGATGCCTAGGGCTCAAGTGTAAAAAAGCTCGTGTGACAAGTGAAAAGATCTATAGATAATGATAAGTACGTCTATTAGAGCGTGAAAGCCATGAAGTTAAGTGTAAGTTTTGGTGTATGTATGTATTAAGGTGCTTAAGGGGGTGCTGTCTAGCAGAATTTTCGGGCACTGGCTGCTAGGAGCTGAGGTATGCAGGTATAAAAATGGCTGCTTCTTTTTTGCTCCACAGTCGTTAAAAACGCTCCTTCATCCGCGACGACACAATTCTCAGGTTGCCGTAGATCTTGCTCGGTGGTTTACCCAGGATCAGCGAGACCACAGACTCCCGCGCAATCTTGATATTCTTGAATCCTCCCAATATATGGATTTTGCTGTCGGCCAGCACTACACGTGTTCGGCTGGCGTTCTCGATCGCGAACTTCATCTTACCGTCCTTACCCGCAATACGGCCGATCGCACGCCCAAGATGGTCTCCATGCAGCGTCTTAATATCTTTGATCTCGAAGCTCTCGATGTAAAGATCGTCGAGGCGCAGCAAGGCGGTGGCATCGTCAATATCGAAGCCCAGCATGAACGCGCGAATAAAGTCATCACCCTTCTGGATCGCGCTACGGTCAACGGTCTCACGCGACGTTCGCAACAGAACACGTTTGCGTCGCACGTCCATCTTTACCTGCAGCTTGAGATGGTCGACGAGCGGGAAGTATACTTTGGGCCACGCGGCTTTGAGCGGCGTGAAGCGGTGCGGCGGCACAGTGATGGCACGACGCTCGGCCTTGACGCCAGCCTGTTTCTCAGCATCAGCACTGAACTGCGGTCTGCCTTCTTCGTCAAGAACAAGGCTAGTAGCCGTCTTGTCATCGGTTCCCGCCAGCTCGATCGGGACGGAAGTGTGCACATCGATCACGATGTCGTCAAGGACCTCTGAGTCACTTGGGGAGTTTGTGGTAGTATCGACGACGTCGGCAACATCTACTCGCGGCTCAATGGCGTCCACGGACGGTTTTGCGGCGGTAGGTGCAGGCATCGTCCGAAAAATAAAAATTTCCGGCGGAGGGTAAAACCCAGCCCAACCAAGGGTCCTGGTCAGGGAACGGAACCGGCCGGGATAGAGCGGGCCCAAGCGAATCGGGCCGTTAGGAGGTTTTAAAGACGGTTTCTCCAATAATTAGCGCATATGTTTTATTTTCCCGTGTTTAAAAGAGCCCCAACTCGTTTCTGAGTAGTTTTGAACTCGGAGCCTAGCTTTTTGGGATGTTATTATCGGGTGCTTGGGGGCTACACCCGTTTAAGGCTGGATCAAAGAACGGTGGGTGGATCAAGCCCCTGAGTGAGTTGGGAAGGTACCTTACAATTACGTGGTCGCCCTAGCCCAGAGCTAATTCCCCGCTTGATCTGCAGGACCGCTGGCGGAATCCTCTTGACTACCCGTCTGCAAATACCAGTCTGAGTATACTATCTGAGCACCTCAACTGTGCCTCAGTGTCTAAATATCGCATCTGACCACAGATTGCGTCTGGATCACATCAAGCCAGTCCAGATTGTGATATCCCCGAGGCTCGTGGATAAGCAGTGGAGTTAGGAATGTCCGGGACATGGGACGACACGCGCCGCTCACGGTTGCTGCTCGGCGTGGTTTTCGTCTTCCGTCTACTTTTTGCCCTGCGCTTCTCGTACCTTCATCCCGATGAACATATGCAAGGTCCCCAAGAAATCGCCCATGGCACCTTCGGCTGGGCGTCTCAGTATGCATGGGAATTCGAAGGCGAGCACCCGATCCGGAGCTACGTGCCGCTGTGGCTGGTCTATGGAATCCCGATGTCGTTTTTCCCCGCGGATACGCACCCCGAGTTCGTGCTGTACACGCTGCGCATTGTGTTTTTTACGCTGACCTGGGTGCTCCAGGACATGGCCGTGGATCGGCTGGCCAGCACGCGCCGCGATAAGCTGCGCTCGCTGTTTTTCGTGAGCACGTCGTACGTCACGCTGACTTGGCAGAACCACACGCTCAGCAACAGTTTTGAGACCGTTCTGGTGTTGTGGCTCAACGTCATTCTGTTCGAGTCCGACTCGAAGTCAAGCGCGCCATTCATGAGTGCATTCGACCGCCACTACGACAGTCTGGTGGGTGGTCTCATTTTTGTGCTGGGTGTGTTTAATCGCCCGACCTTCATCGCTTTCGTGGCTCTGCCGTGCGTTGTGTACATCAAGCAGTGGTGGCGATATCCCGGCACGCTGCTCACGTTTGCGATGTCCTGTGCCGCTTTCAGTGCCATCTGCATCTATACCGACACGCTGCTGTACGGTAAAGAAGACTGGGTCGTGGCGCCTCTGAACTTCGTGCGCTACAACATGAGCAGTGCCAACCTCAGCGATCACGGCGTGCACTCGCGCTGGACCCACTTGCTGGTGAACATCCCGCAGCTGCTGGGTCCCGGCCTGCTGCTGCTGCGCCCGCGCTTCCCCCGGCGCCGCGGCTCGCTGCTATCGCTGCCGTGGCTCACCATTGCCAGCGGTTTGGCGGTGCTGTCGTGGTTCCCGCACCAGGAGGCCCGCTTTTTGATGCCGATCGTGCCTGCGCTGTGCATCGAGATGGACTTCGAGCAGTTCAGCTCGAAGAAGGTGCGCAACTTTATGCTGTACGTGTGGCTGGGCTTCAACCTCGTGCTTGGTATAGTGATGGGTGTTTTCCACCAGGGCGGCGTGGTGCCGGCCCAAATGCAGGTGCGCGATTTCGAGCGGCCCGCCACGGTGGTGTGGTGGAAGACATACCCCCCGCCGCTGTGGATTCTGGGTCTGCCGTCCGAGGAGGTGAAGTTCGTCGAACTGAGCATCTACGGCGTAGAGGAGGCTGAGCTGTATGAGGTTCTGAGCGGCAAAGCGGATGTCAGCCATCACCACCACAGCGACGCGGGAGACGCCATTGCAGCGCACGACGGAGTCAAAGAGATCAGAGAAGCGGCCGAAGCGCTCGCCAACCTCACCCGACGCGACTCCCATCAGGCTGCAGAGAACGCCAGCCATGTCGATATCCTCACCGTTGCCAGTCTGCAAGGCGCCGACGCGGCCGTGCTGGGCACGGCGCTCGCCAAGAGCGTCCCTCACTCCCCTGTCTACGTCGTGGCGCCGTTTGCCGTCAAGTCGGCGCTGCAGGCACAGCTCGACGCTAACCACATGAACGCTGAGCCCATGTGGAACACGTGGTTCCACCTCGATCCGGAGCTGCTTTCGCCGAGCCTGGGGCTCGGAATTTGGAACGTAACACAGCTTTTGTGAGATTGCCTATACCTGGAGGCAGACAGGCCTGTGCCCATAGCACTCCTGCTCACCCTCAAGTGTTACATTCATACATGACTTCCCTATATAGTGTACAATATTTTATCTTCCCATCAGGATATTCATGATCAAAAATCTTATGATCGTGAATCATTCTCATTATTATTGTTATATATATAGTGTGGTGCGATGTCTGGTCGTTCTATACTGTAGCTTACTGCAGAAGCTTCGCCATATCCTGCACCAGCTTCACCGACTCGGCCGGTGTGCCCACAGAAATCCGCAGGCACCCCTCGCAACCCATCTCGCTTCCTCTGAATCGCACCACGACCTTGTGGTCAGTGGCCAGCGCCATGTACACTGCCTTGGCGCGCTCATTCGACGGAACGCCGTCTTTCAGCACCTCCACCAGCAGGAAGTTCGCGTCCATACCGCCGCGGTTGCGGCCAATGCCTGCCAGTTTGCTCAGCTGCTCCCACAGCTTCGTGCGCTCGTCCACAATCGCCTTCACGTGCGACTGCATGAGTTTCAGCGAGTCCCGGCTCAATGCACGCATGGCCACGGCTGCAGCGGGAGACGAGACGTTGTACGGTGCCTTCATGGCGTTGAGGATCGACGCAAACTCCGGAGAGGCGAAGCACGCGCCGAGACGAAGCCCGGCCAGGCCGAAACTCTTGCTCAACGTCTGGATAACCGCCAGTGTGGGGTACTTGTTCACCAGCGGCGCCATGCTGTCCTGGGCGGCGAAATCAATGTACGCCTCGTCGACCACCACAATACCGTTAGTCCAGCTGTTCAAGATCTTCTCAACATCCGCGGGGTTAACGCATTTGCCGGTGGGGTTACCGGGAGAGCAGATATACACGAGTTTGATGTGGGGATCAGCGTGCAATGCCTCCAGCATGGCATCCGGTCGCAGCTCGAACGTCTCGAGGTCAAGCGGCACCTTCACGACCTCTACGTCGTTCACGGCAGCGCTCACGCTGTACATGCCGTAAGTAGGAGGGCAGGTCAGTACCTTGTCTTTACCAGGAGCACAAACGGCACGGATCAGCGAGTCAATCGCCTCGTCACTGCCCACGCCAAGGTATATGTTCTCCGGGCGCAGATTCCCGCCGCGAAATTGCGTGAAGCGCTCTTTCAGCGCAATCTGGTGCGGATCGGGGTACCGGTTGAGCTCGAGGCCACGCTCGGCAGTGCTGAGATCGGCAACCGCGGCGCCGTGTGTGTTCTCATTAGCATCCAGCAGAATTCCTTCACTGAAATCGTCGCGCGCACAGCGGTACGGTTCGAGCCGCAAAATATTCGGGCGCACAATGCTGCGGATCATGAGGAATGCGTCACCGGCCCGAACCCACCTAAACCACCAAACCCACTAGGGCAGCTCGTTGGGCACTGAGCAGAACGTTGCCAACGTCTTTCTATGTCGCTGGAGATTGACGAAGCCACGCGCACGGAGATCGCTACCTGGGCCGAGGCCGAGGCCGGCAAGGCGAAGGTCCGCTCGGCGATCCACAGCTTCACGGACCTTTGTTTCCGGAAATGCGTGAACGACGCCGCAACGCCGAACTTGAGCGGGGCCGAGAGCACCTGCATGAAGAACTGCGTGGGACGGTTTTTGGATATAAACATGCAGATCGTAGAGGTTGTTACCGGGAAGAGCGCCTGATCTGTGGCGAGCTTATGATGTTGGCATAGTAAGGCGCTCGTACAGGCGATCAGCCAAGTGAAGGAGCACTTATTTCAGCGTCCACTTAATCGAGCATCCATTTATCGACCATCAACGAACAGTTACACAGTAGCGCACAGGTACAGCACCTGGTATTAGCAGCTGACCTAGCAACCTTCTACTTGAGGTTAAAGTTGAAAGAGTGCTGGAAGAGTGCTGGAAATTCATAGATTTAATAATTTATCATTCAACTCGCATCTGATCGGATGAGTATAAAAATGTCTCAGAGGGTGAATAGATCCTAAGCCACTCAGCTGCCACTCATAGTGAACTCCGAAGGTGCGATGACGCCACGTAATGTATCCCCGTATATAAGCAAACCAGTTTAAATTAATGATGCGACAAGCATCGTTTTCAATATTTTCAAAGCACCGATGTATGCGTCGATGTGGTGTTGCTGAGCCTCCAGCGCTCCCCTTATTTAGGCCGAATCCATCTAGGGCTGGGCATGGAGGCTGATCTGCTCGATCGGCTGCAGGCTGACCCGGATCGGGTGCTAGAAGAGTTCCACGGCCGCCGCGAGCTGCCGTCGGCTACTTCTGTGCCCGTTCAGTACGCTGCGCAGGCCGCGAGCAACCAGCAAAGTTCGCAGCTGCGCGCCGCCGTCCTCAGTCATTTCCCCATCTTCAGTGATGCTGGCGTGCTCCCCTTCGTGATCAGCTGGGCCTCCGAGCGCCCGCGCGACCTCGACGCGCTCGAACTGCTCGCCTTTGTGAAATTCGAGCACGCACTTCCCGCCGATCCGCAGTTACTGGCGGATCTCGACATGCACACCTGGACGCTGCTCCGCGAGCGCAGCGCGGACTCGACGGCCGCTGGCTACGCGCCCGTTGCGGCGTTCAGTACTAAGCGCGTGAAATCGAGTGGTGAAGGCTTTTTCAGCCGCAAGCCGTGGCTTATGCAGCTTCTCATCGAGGGCCCGCTGGAACGCGAGTTTGTGGGGCGCTGGTGGCCGCTGGTCGTGCCGGCGCTGCTAAACTTCCTCGATACGAGTAACACGCGCGCCAAGCGACGCGGCGTGGCTCTTGTTGACGCGCTGGCATCGCGACACGCCGAGAAGCTTGCCTCCTCCGGCCTCGCGCCCGTCTTCGCCAGCGGCGTCGAACCGTGTCTGTCGCTGCTGCCGCCGCTCTCCTCACCACAGGAGACTCAGGACGTGCACCGCCCGGCGCTGCTCTGCCTCGCACGCCTCGCGCAGTGCGAAGAGTCGGTCACCGAGCGGATGCATTTCCTGGCGAAGGATGGCTTACTCAAGCCGTTCCTGCATAGCGAAAACCGCGCCGATCTGCTGCTCTACTTCATGACGAGCCTGCGCATATTTGTGGACACGCATCTGCGCTCCTTAACGGTGGCCCACCTCCACGGCTTCGTCCAAGTGTTTTCGGACGTGCTGGCCGATCCGTTCGTGGGAGCAGCGCCAGATGTTGTTACGGCAACGTTGGAGGCACTAGAAACCGTGCTGGCATGGTCCTGGGCCCGTATGGACACGTACCGCTTCGATCTGCTTTACGGCTTGGCGAAGGCCGAGGCGTTCGACTCGAAGGCGTTCCGGATGCTGGCGGGCAACGATGCGCAGGAAATTAAAGAAGCTGCAATGGCAGGAAGTGTAGACGCCTCTTGAAGGAGCTATTCGCTGTTGTTTTGTTGACATAGTCAGCACGGCCTTTTTCGGAAGGATAAAAAAAGAGAACCAAGCGATAAACTCGCATCTCAGCATAGGATCTCAAGCGTGATACTTGCAGATCCTCTTAACTCAGTCGGTTTCAGCGCCATCAGCGCGTATCCGCAGCTTTAACGAGCAGGAGTACATAGGCATTTACATAGAAACTCTGATTCATTAACCGTCCATTCTCCCGCAGCTTAAATGCAGTATTGAGATTCACATGAAAACAACCCGGAAATCTCGCGGACTTTATTAAATAAGCTATCTCTTTAGTAGTGTGACATCATGACTTCATATGGTAGCATATCTTTAGCCAAGACATGGCTCTACAGACCAGGCCATAAGCACTTCAAGCTATAAGTGACTAATTAGGGTGTTTCTACGAGTTAAGGATCGCAAGCGTAAGGCTTACGTTGTCGTTGACTTTTTGTGCAATTTGGTATTGTATTTTTGATGGTGTGAAAATATTATAGTACAAGCATGCCCGCATGCGTTATATCAGACCCAGGAAATCCTCCTTGATCGAGCCGATCGCGAAAATCTTGCCGACGTCCGCACGAACACCCACGATCTTGACGCGGACGTTCGAGCCCTTTTCAATACTCTGATCCTCCGAAACAAACGCTGGCGGGTTGGCGGTGGGATTAAATGCCATGTTTGAGGGGATTAGATGGGCACTCACGAACACAGACATCGGCCCGACGTCACAGAAGAAACCCATCTTGTTGACGCTCGTGACGATCGTGTCGACGACCTCGCCCTTGAACGGACGGAACACAACCGCCTGGTACTTCACGTTGAACACAGCAGAGCCCTGTCCCGATGGTACGGCACCCGCGCCGACGTCGATCTTCATGCCGTCCATGACGCAGACGATGTAGCCGTACTGGCCGGTCACGGTGCCCTCTACCTCCTGTAGCAGCTTCTCGCGCAGATACGAGTGCATCTGCGGCCCGAAGTAGGAAGGATGGAGCGTCAGCTCCAGCGACAGGCCTTTCAGGAAGAACATGCGGAGCTGATGAACGCCGAACAACCCTTAGCCCAGATCAATGTCGAAACCACAGCCATCGCGGCAGATCTGGCGATACTCCTAGAAGTGTCTCTCACGAGCTCAGCCAAGAGACCTGTGGATCATGAGAAATCTAGCGCTCTAATTGATACGTTATTTCGTTTAAATGTGTCTCATATGAGCCTTTGAATGCTCGATATCACTGCTCACTCGATTGCATACTTTCCAGACACTCTGCGCACCTTTGCACATCTCTCATGTACCTATCCACACACTTTCCATAGTATATACATTTTAGCAGCAGATCATGTATGTGAATTTTTATTCGACTCCACTCTAGATATACTCCTTCCATGTCCCCCCACACAGCTCGTCCCAGTCCACCCGTGCCCTCGTGTGGTTCCTGATCAACACCCGCATCACCGACCCACCTTAACTTCTGGAGGCATGCAATTTCGGCCAATGGCGCTTGTGCCCCTCGGTCGCCACGTTGTAGGCCACCACCTACTGCGGTCGCCCGTGCACATGCCATTGACACACTCTGCGCGTTTTGGCTTGCGCCGGTTCGGCGGTATTGGCGTCGAGCTTAGCGCCGAAGTCCGGGCGGCGTTGGCAGAGCGCCGCCCCGTCGTGGCGCTCGAGTCGACGATCATCACACACGGCCTGCCGTTCCCCGCGAACGCCGAGCTCGCACAGAGTGTCGAGGACGTCGTGCGGTGCGCGGGCGCCGTCCCTGCCACGGCCGCGTTTGTGGCCGGTGTGCCGCGTCTCGGCCTGAGCCCCACCGAGCTTGCCGCGCTCGCCGCGCACACTGACCCAATCAAGATCTCGCGCCGTGACATCGCGTCGGCGATGGCCCGCCGCGCGACGGGCGGCACGACGGTTTCCGCCACGATGATCCTCGCTGCCAAGGCCGGCGTGCGCGTGTTCGCCACCGGCGGCCTCGGCGGCGTGCACCGCGGCGTCGCAGAGCACTGGGACATCAGCGCGGACCTCGAGGAGCTCGGGCGCACGCCGGTCGCCGTCGTGTGCAGCGGCCCGAAGAGCATTCTGGACGTGCCGAAGACCGTGGAGTACCTCGAGACGGTCGGCTGCCACGTCGCGACGCTCAGCGCGAGCGGCGTGGACGTCAACGTGCCCGGCTTCTTCACGCCGGACTCGGGCGTGCCGTCGCCGTTTGTGTTCCGCGACGCCAAGGACGCCGCGCAGACGGTATGGCACGGGACGCGCTTCGGGCTCGATTCGGGCTACGTGTTCTGCGTGCCGGCGGCCGCGGACGTCGCACTCGACGCGGCGGTCGTGACGGAGGCGACGCAGTTCGCGCTGGCCGAGGCCGCGCGGCTCGGCGTGGCAGGCAAGGCCGTGACGCCGTTCTTGCTGAAGAAGGTGTGGGAGGCCACGGGCGGCGACTCGATCGCGACCAACGTTGCGTTTGTGAAAGCGAACGCGCGGATGGCGGCTGGCATCGCCGTGGAGCTCGCGAAGCTCGATAATGTCGGAGCTGAGAGCGTTAGTCAAGCCAGTGCCGCGGATGCCTCAGATTTAGCGGATGCCTCAGAGCCAGCGGCTGCCTCAGCGAATTCTTCAGCCACCGTGAATACCCCAGTGAATGCAGCAGTCCCCGCCTCTACCTCGGTGCATCTCCCCACCCAGCTTCCGCCAGCACCCCCAGCCAGCACTCTGGGCGAGCCCAAAGCGGACCCCACCGTCCTCGTAGTTGGTGCGCTCAGCCAGGACACGACGTGCACGCTCGACGTGGAGAACATCTCGGTCTCGAGCTACCCCGGGCGCGTCGTGACGTCGATCGGCGGCACCGCCCACAACGTCGCGCTGGCGGCGGCGTACAGCGGCGCACCGACGCGCCTCGTTGCGTGCGTGGCGGAGCGCGACGCGCCCGCGCTGGCCGAAGCCGTGTCGCCCGCGCTGGACGTCGGCGG